>OU612043.1:123771324-123957343 GCA_914767935.1 Coremacera marginata
GTCTGTTAATCCACAAGCGAATTAATTGTCCCTTAGCTCCCCTTAATATGACGTTTTAGGTATATCGATTCAATTTGATATTCGTTGGAATGGTCATATTTTGGATGTGCCAAAAGAAGCGGCCAAATGCCAGCACGTTACGCATGTCAATGCTGTATGTTTGTTTCATGTTCTTGACTAGCGGTGTCGTGGCAGTGAGCTGGATTACAAATTAAAAAAAAAGAAACAAAAATTAGAACTTCGATGGTGACGAAAAAAATAAAAAAACAAAAACAACATTGAAAACAACTCGAACAGCTTTGAAAAAGCCTCAATAAAAAAAAAACCAGTACATTGTATGTGCGTTACGATAAAGTAACAAAATACACAGCAGCAATATCCTTATATTTTTCGACGCAAGCAAACTACAACAGTGGGAAAATTGTTCATGCCTTCCGCTCTACCTGCTCTAAAAAGGCCTGCTTGAAGCATTCCTTAAGAATGGGTAAAAGAAGGGGTGAACCAAACAAATGGAAAACCATGGCAGAATTATAAGGTAGGGCCAAGTCGCTTAGTACCCTCAAGCGTGAACGAATGGTGCAAGATGAAAATGCCGCTAGTTGTCAAAACGACGAATTTCGTATAAATTGCAAACGAAGTAAATGTATAATGTTTTCAAGTTGTAAACTGTCCCAAACATCTTAACCAAATTTCAGTGAAAATGTTATAAAAACAATGTAGTAAAAACTATAAAATGTGGAAGAAGTCTTAAATTTGCAAGAAAACTTTTAGCAATTCTAATCTAAAATCAACTGTGAAACGTGAACACAAAGAAACTCGACATGAACATCTGATTTTGACAACTAGTCGGCCTTTTCTCTGCTGTCTATTCCATTCTTCTCCGAGTTGGCCCTACCTTATAATTCTGCCATGTGGAAAACTATTTTTTTTCGCGTACCACAGACCAAGGTTCATTAATATAGGTTAAGTCACTTGAGAGAAGCTCGGTCGAACTGTCAGAATGGATAAAAGGAAATCAAGAAAAAAAAAACCTGAATCTGTACAATTTTTAGCTAACAGCTACTTTGACAGTTCGAGCAAAGGCGGAAAAAGAGTGCTTTTCTCTCAAGTGACTTAACCTATATTAATGAACCTTGCCACAGACTTGATTACGAACTCGCTCTCGTGTCTCACATATATAAGCACGGACAAGACATTTTTTCAATCAGTTGACGCTGATTCTTTATGTTGAAAGGTCCACGCTGCTTGATGCTTTAAACTTGATTGCTATGCTTGTTATGCACCAAAAAAAAATTGAGAGCGAGAGAAATTTTTTCGATCTGTTTTGTTACCCCTTCTTTAAGCCATTCTAAAGAAGTGCTTCTAGTCGGACTCTTTAGAACATGGAGAGTGGAAGGCATGATAAATTTCCCATTTTATATAAAAAAGTGAATGGGCTTTGCTACGAGTTGGCGGGAAAATCCATTGCCGCCAATATATTTAAACCAGTCCGAAAATATTTTTGACTGGGGGCTGTTCATAAACTACACAACATGTTTAAGGGGGAGGGGGTGAACATTTGTGACGAAGTGTGACATGGGTGGGGGGAGGCATAGGTCGGTCGACCTTTACGTCACAATCAAATTTTTGAATTCATCTTTAGAAATTTTAAATTTTATTAAAATTTAATTTTTTTGTAAATATTGCTTGCATTTTGTATTAATAAAAGTATGAACCTAATAAAACGAATGGATTACAAATCGAAAAAAGACAGTTTAAACTATGTTTAAACCAAACAAAGGTATAAAAGGCATTTAAAAGACTTTCAGCAAGTGTAGCAACTTCAAAAAGCAAAGATCAGGAGCAAGTAAGAGCAGAAAACGGAGCTAAAGTAACGTTTTTTTGTTGAACTAAATTGGAAATTTTTACTCTAAAGCATTTAACGAAAACATCTGTTATAACTTCACGTTCAAAGCGAACATCAAAGAATTATAAAAGAAACTAAATCAAACATAAACAATACATGCAAATACATGCAATTTGCAATACATGCAAAAAGTGTATGACTTTCTATTCTACAGCAGGTTACATGAGCTGCTCTGAGCACAAGTGGAGTAAGTCCACTTTTGGTAGTTTTGAGAAAATAGAATATTTAGAAAATTCTTATAAGAAATTCTCAGTAAAAGAACCCAGTTTTGCTTACAAGCTCAATTTTCAAAATTTTCTTGTTTCAGGTGAGGAATTCTAATGTGAGATATTTTAAAGAATGTTTTGATGCAGAATGACTGCATTTACACCTAGAAGTCTTCATTTTTAGAATCTTCATTTTTAAAAAAGATTTAAAATGAGTGAGCTTACGCCACTTTTGCTCTGAGCAGCGCACATTTGCAGAAAGCTCTGATCAAGTCTTGCTGCCGAAACATTTGATGCTTTAGTCTTTTAAAATTTATTTTAAATCGTTTTATTGTAAAATTAAAACGAAATGGCCATTTCAGCCCTTGAAAGGACTTTGACCGAGCTTCTTATGATCAGTTGTGTTGTGTATGTTTGTGAAATCTTTGAACACAAATGATCGAGAACTGGGCCTACAAGTCTTATGCCGACTCCGGAAAGCTTATGTTCTCAAAAAGATTGCAGTTTTTTATGGCAGTTTTCATGGCAGTTTTTACTCTCTGAGGTTTGCCATTGTCTGCAGAGAGGTGACGCCCGAACAGAAAAATTAATTGAATTGAAAAAACTTCATGTGTCACCAATCTTTTTAAAGAATCATTATGTTCACATTCTTTTAATCCTGATGGAGAGTACTTTGAATATATGAATTCCGAGCCCAGAGTATCTTTGGAACATATATCCTTCACTCCAGAGGATATCTTAGTGTAAATTAGATCGATCGATGAGGATTTTGGCGCTAGACCCGACGGTGTTCCTGCCGCAGTGTTAACACAATGCGGTTCCGTTTTGAGTCAACCACTTTCTTTATTGTTCTATAAATCTATTATCGAAAGTTATTTTCCACTTTTTTGGAAAAAATCATTTATAAGTTCTATTTTTAAAAAGGGTTGCAGGAACGATGTCAGTAACTATAGGCCTATCGCCAAGCTTTCATCAATTATAAAACGTTTTGAGCGGATCGTGTATGATCGGGTGAAATACACTGTGGGAAAGTCATAACAACTCGTCAGCATGTTTTTGTGAATGGCAGATCCACTGTGTCTAATTTTCTCGATTTTACAACATTCTGCTTAAATTCTATTGATTCTGGTAACCAGGTCGATTGTGTTTACACTGACTTTAGTAAGGCATTTGATAGACTACCACACAATCTAATTTTATTTAAGCTCAAGTTAATGAGATTTGCGCAATATTTTGTGAACTGGATTAAATCGTATTTGGTGGAGCGATCTTATCAAATACGTTCATTTTTGGATCGTTTAAATAGAATCGTTTAAAACTATTAAAAATGCAGTCTTTAAGTGATCGAAGGATATCTGCAGATATCGTGTATTTACACCTACTTATAACAGGTGTATTCGATTCTCCAGAACTTCTTTCTCACATAATTTTTAACACTAACCATAGCAGCAGTAGAAACGCCAACAATTTAATGTATTTACCATTTATTAGAACAAACTATATGGCTGCTGCTCCTTTAAACTGCATGAGTACCTTTGTTAACAATTGTAGCGTTTTCGATGTTAATTTGCCTAAAGATCAACTCAAAAGTAGATTAAAACCGGTTGTGTAATTAGATCTATGTATATGCATGGTTATTTGTTAGGTCTTGTGTTGTCCCTGAGCCCAACTCATTCATTGGTGGGTAAATTTTTCCCACATTCCCTTTTTTTCGTGACTGGTATCCAGAGCATTGATATTGTTCAATGATTTTGGGGTCGTGGCCTTGAATTGGTTAATGCTAAGGAAGTGCGTAAAAGCTGTAGTAGCTGAACTCTATTGTTATTGCATGATGTGTCAGGTGGGATTTGAACCAGGGTTCTCTGGCGTATGGGTCACACACACTACCCACTGCATTACGACTGCCACAAAATATTTTAAAAAATTGTATTATTTTAATAATCAATCTTAAGCATCTTTAATTTTTTTTTTTCTTTTAAAACCTGAGCTAAGACTTACGCGCCAAGTTAAGATAGCATTGCACGTTTGGAAAAAAGGGCTCAGTTTAAAACATTTGTTGCAAATACATTAATACAAAGAGACCTAAATTTTGTATATTGTTTTTTGTATTACTCATGTCTTTAAATGCTTAAAATTGAGTTATTTTTCTTCAAACTGCTGTTCTAATAAAAATCATACAGGGGCTTTCTTCTGTTACTGTGTACAATATTTGTGTACACAAAATTCAAAATTTTATATTCACTCCAAGTGTACACCTTTTAATTTCAAGTGAGTCTGAAACTGAAATGTACACTGACATTGCTGAATAAAAAATAAAATTGCTGAACATTAATTTGTGACTGTCAATATTAAAATAGTGATGAACATATTTTGAATTTTTGAAAAATAATTCAATCCTAAATATATGTAAATAACAACAATATTAGAAAAACATTATTTGTTTGTATGAACAAAACAATTTATTCCTTGACTGACAACAAACTTTTTAAGAACGCAAACCCAAGTTACGCCGGGTATATCACAACAACAATTTTACAACAAAAATCAAATATTCACAGAAAACATCTCAGTGAATAAAATATGCTAATTGTGTACACTTTAAACTTTAAAAGAAATTAAAAACTCATTTTCAAGCTAGTGAATCGGAAACTGTACGAGTATGTGTACCAGCGTCGTTTTAACAGAGAGGCGAGTGGGGCAACTTTTCCGGGCCCCGAACTCCAGGGGGTCCCGAACAATTCGAGAAAAATTTTAAAAAATTGCAAGTACCATATAAAAAACAATAGTCCCTTAAAATATAAAACTGAAAAGTAGACACAGTTCAAAATTTCCCAGTTGTTATTTAAAAATTTGATTAACATTAATCACAACATGAAAATATTTAACATACCATTTAATTAAATGGCTTTCTTTCGGTATTTAGCGTGGAGAAATGTTTCAATAATATCGTCAAAATTCAAGCCATCCAAAATATCGTTTTCGATTAAAAAAAGAGAGAAAGTGCATTTAACGTATTTTCAGACACTGAATTTCGCAAATAATTTTTTATATACTCTAGTTTTGAGAAATACCGTTCGTCAGAAACGTTAGTAATAAATAAACATAAGTAGATTCCGAGAATTATTTCGATGTTTGGGAAAACTTATAATAATTCTTCATCAATGATTGTCTGATACATTGACTTATAAGATTGCTTTGAATCAGGCCCGTAGACAAGGGGAAGGTTTAGGTGTTCAAACCCCCCCAAGGCCCAGAAAGTATAAAGAAATAACACAAATGAGACTATTAAATTCAAAATGTGATTTTTTTTTTAGATAAACTTTGATAATGATGTTTATTTTCTTGAAAACTTCACTTAATTATTGAAAAATTTTTTTGGTGAAGTGAAAGATTAATTTTAAGAGTCATAATCATTATATTGGAATTCATCTCCAAGGAGCTTGTATATTAAAAATCAGTTTCAATGCTCAAAAAGTCCTTGATATCCAGTAAAATATCTATATGAAATTATACCTAGAACGAATATAATTTAGTAAATTGAAGAAAATTAGCTTGACATTTCTTATGCCATATCTACCCAGCAAACCATAGTTGACGACTATGTCGAAATTCCGACTAATTCGTAACTATTTCGAGCTGTCTTAAGGAAAGCATTACAATTTCGTTACGCGAATATCGGAACAGTTTGACTTTTTATACGAATTTATATAAAATTTCGTTATGCGGCTGTTTGTACGACATATTAAAATGATAGCAGAGTAAAATTTTCTTTCTTTCGAACTCTCTGAACGAAATCGTAACTTTTTTGTAACATTTTCGTTAGGGCTAGTTACGAAATCATTATGATATTTAGTTACGAAGTTGTGTCATACGATTCATACGATTTCGCAACGAAATCGGATTTCGAAATCGGAAAAATTTCGAAATATTCTTAACAAAATCTGAAAGAATAACATAAGAAGCGGTTGACACGACTTTGTAACGATTTCGTAACGAGTCTTAATGAAAATGTTACGAAAAAGTTACGATTTCGTTCAGACAGTTCGAAAGAAAGGAAAGTTTATTCTGTTTGCATTTCAATATGTTTTACAAACAGTCTCAAAACGAAACTCCTTATTAATTCGTATTGAAAGTGAAACTGTTCCGTTATTTGCGTAACGTAAGTTATTTGCGTAAGCTCGAAATAGTTATGAATTCGTCGGAATTTCGACAAAGTTGTCAACTATGGTTTGCTGGGTAAGCTTATTAGACCAAAAACTTTTGAAAAGCATTCATTTGAGTGGGCTTTTTTTCATTTTTAAAAGTGTAAAAAATACATGAACCACGAAATTCAACACATTATGGGGTATATCACGTAAAGCGAATGACTAAAAAGTTTGACTATTTCATTTTGTTGTTTTCTTGGTTTATAAGACATCTATAATTTCCAACTTGGCACAAAAATTTAGCCCTGTGCGAAGCTTTTCCAAATAACAGGTTTCGGAAAATCACCTTAAATCTAAATATGCTTTTTTTCGAAAAAAAAAATTCTTAATAGAAAAAATTTTTGTAAAACATTTTGTACAGTCCAATTCAATAGTGATTTGATGATTTTTTACTCATGTTACCAAATTTTCATAAAAAAAATTAAGAATTACAGTTTTTTAAGCTTCAGTATTTTTAAAATTATTTTTATTATATTAAAAATTAAAAAACAATTTGGAAGTCTAAAAATTTTGTTTTAAGTGTTTTTAATTTGCAAATAATTTAAATATAAATCCACTCCCGAATAAATAAGTTATATCCAAATATCCAAAAAAAGTGACTGTTTTATTCTTTTTATAAAAATTTATCTAGCTGAGTAATTATTTTAATATTAACATGAACTTATTTTCATGTGATATCTTATATAATTAATTGGGTATAAGATACTGGTGCTGTGCAAAAACCAGATTTCGAATTACGGGTTTTGAAAAATAGTCTGAAATTTAAATATGACTTTATCGGATTCGGTTCCTCTGTTCAAAAAATTTTATTAAAAAAAAAATGTATATAGTAATTGTTATTGGAATTGAATCATGAGAAAATGAAACTGTTAAATTTTCAAAGATTTTAAAATGTTTTCTTTTGAATTTATTTAATTTGTCGAAATCGTTTTCAAGAACAGTAATATTTTAGCCCTTAACGATAACTCGATCTAGGGTTCACACAGGTTCAAATAGTAGTAAACAAGCTGGGGATCAATAAAAGCGTAAGATAGCCAAAAAAGAAACCATATCTAAAGACTAAAATTTTTTTTCTCCCGTTTATATGAAATGTCCATAAAAGTTGTGAATACAGCTTCACCAGCTTAACTTATTAAAAAATGTTTGCATTTTTCATAACTGATTTTAATTTTGATTTTAATGAACTACAAGAAATCTTACCTATTTTTACCGTTCACATTATTATTGTTGAATTAGTAAAATTTTCTCACAGACCTTTTTACTTTTTGTGCTAATTTTCGGAATAATACTTTTTAAAAGAAATTAAAAATTCTCAATTTGGACCATTTTTCAACAAACCATAGGCAAAAATCAAAAAACTTAGTACTCAAAATTGATTTGAAAAAAAAAAAATTTAATAAGCTCTTCGCATTTCTCTTATGGTCTCTTAAAAACAGGCATATTCACAAATAGTCTTGAAAGAAAACGGATTTTCTTAAAAATTTTCATGTCCTTTCTTTCAGTTTTTGCTGGTATCTACTTATAGATTTTTTATCAAAACCCCCCCTTAGGTATATCCTGGCTACGGGCCTGCTTTGAATCATCTGCAAAAAAAGAAAGTTTTAGCAAATTGACATTCACCAATCAAATCAGTTCCATCTATGTCCTTCGAATAAATTGATGCAATTTAGTTATATGCACTATGAACTTTTTTACCAGTCATGTGATTTAAGTGTGTGAGAAAAGAAAACTTATCATTTAAACGATTGTAGACAGCACAACGTTGATTCAAATTAGTAACCAAAGCATCTAATATCGGTAAAAACACTGTATCAAAAAGTCGTTCTTTTTGGTGTTCAGGATCTTTTGCATTTACATTTCCTGCTCGTGTTTGAAGAGCTTCGTACTGATAACTATTTCGCACTTCTTCAAACGTATATAGTATCGAACTCCGTTTTCAAATTCTCGAGAAAGGATATCAAAGATGTGTACATTTTCGTACTAACGCTGAGATCCAGATCAGATTTTTGCAAAATGATATTGACTCGATTAAATTCACTCAAAATCCGTTTCCAAATAATAAGCATCAATATATTATTACTGAATCGACCTAATTGGTTAATGAAACCACGAGCAATTGCTTTGTTGTCATCGGGTTGAACGGTACTTTCTGATGCTAAGGACTCAAGCACTATTATAACTTTTCCATAACATGAATACAAAGATCGAATAGAATCATGTTTCGCGGACCATCTAGTTCCAGTTTCTCGTTTCAATGTGAATTGACCTTTCTCTGCTAGTTGAGATTTCAATTGGTTCCATCGATATTTGGAATAAACGAAATAATGATACAAATTTTCTACCAGCTGGTAAAAATCAGTTGCTCGCTTGTTTTTCGAAATAGCTATTTTCCCGACCAAATTTAACGAACGCACAGCACAAGGTATGAAAATGGCAAAAGGATTAATATCACATATCTTTACTTGCAACCCACCATATGCGCCAGCCATATTATTTGCGTTGTCATACGATTGACTACGACAGTGCATGATGTCGATGGTATTAGTATTATAAGCTAAACATTGCAGAACAGTGTTTGAAAGTGACTGCGAGATGTGTTTGGTAATTTTGATAAATTCGAAAAATCTTTCAATTAGTGTGCCATTTTTAACGTATCGAACACAAAATGATAATTAGTCAGTATGCGATACATCGGGTGTAGAATCGACGCTGATTGAAAAATATTGTGAGTGCTTGATTTCAGCTATTATTGTGTCCTTTACATTTTTAGCAATGAGCATAATAAAATCATCACAATTATTTGCTTTAAAATATGTTGCTCGACCTGAACCGAAAAAAATGGTAAACTGAAGTCAGTTGTTTATAATAAGCTTTTGATCAGTGTTTGCCTTTTCCTTTGTTTCCATAACGTGATAAATGTGACGATAAGAGTTAATCCAATTCACTAATCAATTCAATTATTCCGAGATACGTAGGGTGCCTTTTATATTTCGGGATTTGGCAACCCTGGTGTTGCAATCTGTCAACTGAAAGCTCTATCGCAAAGTTTGACATTTGTTGGCTTATACGTACTCAGAACGTTTTGACATACGAGCGCTATTTGTGTTGTTTATAGTAACTTAAAAGATTCATCTCGGTCTAAAAATGGAATTAAATCGTGAACATTTTCGTGCGATTATTTTTTACAACTTTCGACGTGAATTAGCACAGCAACAGTGCATGGATGAACTTAATTCAATTTTTGGCGATGAAGCTCCATCAAGGACCAGTGTTTATCGATGGTATGGTGAATTCAATCGTGGTCGTAGTTCACTCCAAGACGAATTTCGTGAAGGTCGTCCGAAATCAGCTGTTGTTCCGAAAACCATTGATGCTGTGCGCGAACTGATATTGCAAGATCGTCATGTTACCTATCGTGAGATTGAGGCAACCTTAGGCATAAGTGGGACCAGCATACATTCAATATTGCATAAACATTTGACTGTCAAAAAAATTTGTTCGCGTTGGATCCCACACAATTTGTCAATCGCTCAAAAAAAGGCTCGTGTCGATTGGTCGAAGGAAATGCTCAAAAAATACGATCGCGGTGCTTCGAAACACGTCTATGACATCGTGACAGGTGATGAATCGTGGATTTAAGCGTATGAGCCCGAAAGTAAACAGCAGTCGACTGTATGGGTGTTTCAAGATGAGCCAAATCCAACAAAATTTGTTCGCGCACGAAGCACTTCCAAGCAAATGGTCGCCTGTTTTTTCAGAAAATATGGACATGTCGCAACCATACCACTAGAACAACGCAGAACAGTCAACTCTGAGTGGTACACAACCATTTGTTTGCCAGTTGTCTTCCAAGAAATCAGGAAAACCAACCGCCGAAGACGGATCACTCTTCACCACGACAATGCGAGCTCTCACACATCGGCTCAAACAACTGCATTTTTGTCCTGACCGTATAGTCCTGACTTGGCACCGAATGACTTCTTTTTATTCCCAACCGTGAAGAATAAACTGCGTGGACAACGATTTTCGACGCCCGAAGAAGCGGTTGCGGCATTCAGAATGCATGTTTTGGAGATACCTCAATCAGAGTGGCAAAAGTGCTTCGACAATTGGTTCAAACGCATGCAAAAGTGTATAGATCTTAATGGAGAATATTTTGAAAAACAATACAGTGATTTTCGATGATTAATATTTGTTTTTGTTCTCTAATCCCGAAATATAAAAGGCACCCCTCGTAATTGCCATTGTGCTTTTATTCAATAGTTTGATCACTACCGCGCAAAGCCAATCCTCTAGAACCCAAGAATCTTCAGAACAATACGTTTTAAAATATATCTCCAGTAGCGCATATCTTCCTCGACGTTGCTTACAAACGTTTTATCGATATTATTTGTGTCCCTTGTGCGTTGCCTGTAGATTAGGTCGTTGTGAATATGTGCCGATAAATTTTCATGCCTTTTAAGTGCTCGTCCTGCATTTCGCCAATCGCTAAATCCAGACGTACTAAACACATCAGAAGAATTTTGGTTTCCAAACAAACGACATTTGAAGCAAAATGGGGAAAATGAAAATAAAAGCCAATCGCGTATAACTACAGAACCATTCGCAAGAAATCGTTTTGTCTGCTTCGAAATTTTGGAATTTCACTGGACCTAATAAATTAATTGGAGTGAAAAAAAAATTAAAAGTATTTTATTTTGCTCCTATTTTTTCTAATTCCATAGTTAACTGCACCAAAGAAAGAAATTATATGTTAAAACGTTATTTCTTTCATATTTCTTTTGTACAAAAATGCTCGTAAGTATACCATTATTGGATCAATATTTCTGCAAAATTGATAAATTTGATTGAATATTTCATAAACCTGCATCATTTTCAACTACATCCTGTTGAGATGGTGAAGGCGTTGAGGGCAAGGAAATTCCTTCATCACCGACAGTTAATTCGTCAGCTCTTTTTTCTTCTACATCAAATACATCACTTTTCGTTTTACTTTCATTTCCTTCATTTCCATCTTGCTGCTCCAAACGAGAACCCCAAAGATTTGATAATTTTGGAACATTTTCCTGCATTTCTCGCATTTCTGTGGCCTTTTTCCGTTTTTGGGCACCACTTAAATATTTCCGCGACGCACTCATTGTCACACTGTTGTGAAAGCACTACTAAATATCACACAATAAATTGATTCAAATTTTTTCAACACTCTCATATATAACGCGTTGATGAAATTTAAAGCTTGTCTGAGAAGTCAGTTTGAAAGTCAAATTCAAATCTTTCACACGCAACATAAAAGCATAAAATTTAAAGAAACTGCTGTTAGCGTTTCAGGATTGTTTGATCATACAAAAAATGCAACTGAAATCGTTTTATCGACCTGTTAAAAATCAAGAAGAAGATCAACATAATTTTAGTTTTCTGGACATCCTAAAAGTATGCAAGCACAAACTTTCATTTGTACGTGTGGTCACGCAACTGCTTGCAGCCCATTTCCTTAGTTTTAGTAGATTACATGTATTCTCTACTTGCAAGTGGTTTCTTGCACTTGTGTACGCAGGGTTAGATTGTGCAAGACAAAGAGACGCGTGACAAAACATCGAGTGGGTGCCGCGGAATCTGATTCGTTTTTCATTGACACGCTTCATGATGGAATATGATAGGATAGTTTTGAAATATTTTTTCTTAAAAGGGCCCCCAGAGACAAATTGTTTACGGCCCCTTAAAACCTTAAGACGGCGCTGATGTGTACACCATATTTAGTGTACACTGCTTTTTCCACAGTTAGAGAACATGGCCCTGATATCAACCAAAATAGGTTTCAAAATGTACTTTAGCTCCAGCGATGCCAACTCGCGGGGAGTTACTCGATTCGCGGAGAGTTTACAACTTGTCGAAACATCGGGGAATGAGCTCTAACACGCGGGAAATTATAATACTTTTTATTTTTTTAATATAAAAATTAACACGGAACTAATTGTACAATTTTTCAAAATTAATTTGCGTGCTTACCCCTGAAAAAAAAAATAAAAATTTATTATTCTAACACTTAAAAGTTTTCGGTTTCCAACACTACTTAGAAATTGGCACCTCATTATTATAAAATTTTCTAGCCAGTATCAAAGGCATACATATAAAGACCTTGCTTCAGGGAGGGGTAAAGTAAATTCGAAGATCTTAAAGAAACAGACGTGAGCACGGGCGAGTAAGCAACGATAGCAAGTATTAAAAGTAACGATTAGATACCAAGAGACATTAGCGAACGCGGGCAGCGAAAGTGTGGCGTGACTAGTTGTACAACTATCAAAACATTTTTTTCTACGATGATGCAAACAAAACAAGACAAATTCATTGATAAAGTTTTCTATTGAATTTGTTTGCATGCATGTTCGTGGGTAGCTGAAGTGGAAAAAAGAAATTTGCCAGCATTTTTTATAATCTGCTTTTGATTGTCTGATTTTTTTGAAAATTTATTTATCAAGTTTGCTTTTCAGATTATGCTTTCTAGCCGCCAAGCAACTAGAAAACATACAAGCAGCGCTCGATCAGGTGAATAGCATAAATTGGCAGGCATTTGCTATATTTGGCTCTCTAGCTGCGAAGCAACAAGCAGCGTTCGATCAGTTTATGCTGCCGAATCGTTTCTACCCTCCGCCGTGCTGCATGCTGAAATTCGGCAAGGCAAGGTTGTCTGCTTGTTGTTGTTGCTATTCTATAGTAAGCTAGAATTTTATCAACTGCCGTGCTTTTTATTGGTATAGTAAGCTAAGATTTTTTTTCTTCTTGCTTGGATTTTAGGAATTTCAGAGTTGTGTTGTTGTAGTCAGCTGGGCTTGTTATTGGTACAGTTACCTAGAATTTTTTTTTTGTTGCTAACATCTTATGAATTATTCTAATCTTGTTATCTGAGGTTATTTCAATTGGAGGTAGCTTGCAATCAGAATTTTTTTAATATAATTTATTTTAATATAAAACCTTAGACATTATTAATAGATACTTACTTCAATGTCTTAATGTTTTTAAGTACATATTTTAGTTTTTTAAAGACAATAATTTCCTTTCTAAAAATTCGTCAAATTATTGTCATATTTATAGGGCAGTAACTTTTTTTTCTGAAAAAGATGTTTATTAAAAATTATAGAAAAAATTAATTAAATAATTTTTGGAAAGCAGGTTAGGTTGATTTTCTAACTAAGTTAAATATTTCTTTATAGAAAACATTCGTTATATAAGCAAAGGCGCGCTGGATATTTAAAAATTTGTAAAAAGTATTATCCAAATTCTATCCAATACGATCTGAAATTTTTTCTTATATATAATAAATATTTTTCAACTTCGTTCAAATTAATTCTTCATCATCATCACGAATTTAAGAGGCTGTTTGACGAAGTTGTAAAAATATATATTTTCTGAAATTTCTTTAGTGTTCCAAGTAGGCTTGTTGTGGGTCTAAGCCCGTGTTACCTTAATACGTTATTACTTTTATAAATAAAATACCTTAAATTGATCGTTTTAATTTAATTTATTGTGTAGATCTTTAGATATTGCTGATTAATTTTTATTTAATTTTTTAATTTAACTAATTAATTGCTTCCATATTTGGAGATACATTTTTGTAAGTCTCTTTTTTTTATTTAATAAATTACTATTCTTAAAAAATATGTTCGTTGAATTCGTGCAGAAAAACAAAAATTAACAGGTATAAAGTAAATATTACAAAAATAATTGATATGATATATACTAAATTACTACTACTTACTTAGATGGCGCCTACAACAGTTCTGGCGCCAGTTGGAAGCTCCAAGTTTCGTCAGGTTGTCCTCCAATCGGTCCCTCCAACGGAGATGCGGTCGTCCTCTTCTGCGTTGTCCGGCGCTGGGTACCGAATCGAATATTTTCTTCGCTGGAGCGTCGTCTTCCATCCGCTCAACATGACCTAGCCAGCGGAGCCGCTCGATTTTTATGCGCTTTACTATGTCGATGTCGGCGTATAGCTCATACAGCTCATGGTTCCATCGTATTCGGTACTCGCCATTGACGCAGAATGGTCCGTAGATTTTACGAAGGATCTTTCTCTCGAACGCTCCTAAAATCTTTTCATCAGAGTTGCTCAACGTCCAGGTTTGTGCTGCATATAACCGGACGGGCATGATTACTGACTTATAGAGCGTGACTTTTTTTCGTCGAGAGAGGGCTCTGATTCTCAATTGCCTACTGAGCCCTAAGTAACACCTGTTGGCAAGAGTTATCCTTCGTTTTATCTCTCTACTGATATCGTTGGTGGAGTTAATGCTGGAACCGAGGTAGACGAAGTCCTTCACAACCTCGAAGGAGGTGTTGTCAACAGTGACGTGGGTGCCAATACGGTGGGACTGTTTGTTTGTTGACACCAGATATTTCGGGGAGAGGTTCTTCCCGATTTTTACTGCACTGCTGGTATTGCTCAGTGTCATCCTGCATAGACGGATTAATTTTGCAGGTATACCAAATTCAGACATGGTGGAGTATAGGTGATTCCTTATTGGACTGCCGAAAGCGGCTTTATAGTCGACAAAAAGGTGGTGGGTGTTGATTTGCTTCTCTATGGTCTTTTCCAAGATTTGTAGTAGCGTGAATATTTGGTCGGTGGTAGATTTTCTAGGTCTGAAGTCACACTGATAAGGCCCAATCAGTAAGTTTACGATGGGCTTCAGTATTTCACATAATACGCTAGACAGAACCTTATAGGCGATACTTAGGAGGCTTATCCCACTGTAGTTGGCGCAAATAGTGGGATCGCCTTTCTTGTGGATTGGGCAGAGTACACTGAGGTTCCAATCGTTTGGAATGCATTCTTCCAACCATATTCTACATAGAAGCTTGTGAATGCATTTAAATAGAGCTTCGCCTCCGTTCTTAAACAGCTCAGCGGGTAGGCCATCGGCTCCCGCGGCTTTGTTGTTCTTAAGCAGTGTTATTACTGTCAAGACTTCATTATAGTCGGGCAGCGGAACTTCAACGCTTTCATCCATAATTGGGGTTTCCGGTATATCATCTCTATTGGCGGGATTGTTGTCGTCATCGCCATTCAGAAGACTAGAGAAGTGTTCCCTCCATAACGTCAGTGTACTCTGGCTATCTTTCACTAGATTCCCGTTTTCATCCTTGTAGAAAGAGGCCTTGGTTTTAGAGCCATCGGCCGGGCGTCTTATTTTTTCGTAAAATTTTCGGGCCTCGTTCCTGTCACTATACATCTAAATCTTCTCACACTCACTCTTTTCTGCCCCTCGTTTTTTCCGCCTGAAAAGACGTGTCTCGTCCCTCCTCTTCTCTCTGTATCGCTCCTTAGCAGCACGCGTTACAACCGACTGCAAGGTGGCTTTGAAGGCGGCGTTTTTCTCTGCAGTGGCGTCGCGACACTCTAGTCGTGCCACTGGATTCGGCGGGGACAGTGGTAGCCAAAAACCTCTTCGGCAGCCGTACGCAGGGAGTGGGAGATGTGTGCCCACTGCACGCATATATCGTCGATCGGAGGACTGCTTTCTTGAAGCAGGAGTGAGAGTCGAGTGGCAAATGCTTCGGCTGTCCATTTTGATTGCAGCTTGTCGACGTATAGCTTTCTCTCTGTAGGATTGCGCGTATTCTTTGCAGCGCACAGACGTGTACGGATCTTAGCTGCGACAAGATAATGATCCGAGTCTATGTTAGCACCACGGATCGTGCGTACATCTAATACACTTTAATAGTGCCTTCCGTCAATCAAAACGTGATCAATTTGGTTGCGCGTTTTTTATTCAGGGGACAACCAGGTGGCCTTATCAATATATATATATATGTTTCGTGCTGCGGCGAAGTCAATCAGCCTCATTCCGTTATCGGATGTGTTGTCGTGGAGGCTGAACTTTCCGACTGTTGGACCAAAGATGTTTTCCTTGCCCACCTTGGCGTTGAAGTCACCAAGTACAATTTTTATGTCAGGACGGGGGCAGCGCTCGTAAGCGTCTTCAAGGCGTTCGTAAAAGTATCTTTGATCTCATCGTCTTTGTCCTCTGTCGGAGCATGCGCACATATTAGGCTTATACCAAAGAATTGATCATTGATGCGGATTATAGCAAGTCGTTCGTTCACAGGAGTGAATCGCAGGACGTGATTTCGTAATCTCTACTAAATTACATATTCCAAAAAGAGGAATATTCGCACATTTATCACATTTAATCACATTTTAAAAAAATGTTTCTTTTAACTCAAAGTGTATTCAGAAATATTGTTTCTTATTCGTTTTTTCCAAATAAACCCCAATAGAAAAATTATTATTTTGGTTTTTCATATAAAACTCATTATTTTCATCACTTTGAATGATGTTGTCACAAAAATAACTTTTGCCTTAGAAAGGGTAAAACTTGAAAATGTTTAAGGATATTTTCAAGTTAGTAACATTAAATATCATTCCAATAATATATCTTTTATCCCATTTATTAATTATTCTACATTATTTTATTTTATATTAATACTGAATGAGAAAACAAGGTCTAGATTAATATTTTATATTAAAGTATTTAACTTTTATTTCCCAAAAATTTATTTATTAATTTAATTTAAGTAATTATAAAAAATTTATTTAATTAATAAATTAAGAATTATATAATAAATTAAATTTAATTAAATTAAACTAATTAAATAAATACATAAATAAATAATATATAAAATATTACTTAAAATAATAATTACAAAAAAATTAAATTTAATTAATAAATACATTTTTAGGCAGTACAAGTTAAATAATGTAATATGAATAATTTTAATGAATTTATCTTAAATAAGTTAGAAAATATATTTAATTAAAAAATAAATTTTAACGCAATAGAAGTTAAATACTTTCATTTAAAAAATATGAATGAATATAACTATGAATATATAATATAATTCAAAAAAATTAAATTTAATTATTAGATGAATTTTTGAGCAATAAAAATTTTGCTGAATATGTATAACTTAAATAAACTAAAAAAATAAATTTAATTAATAAATACATTTTTTGGCAATAAAAGTTCAATTTTAATGAATATAAATTAAATAAATAATACCGAAAAACTTAGATTAAATTAATAAATAAAGTTTTGAGAAATAAAAGTTATTACCCTTTATAGGGCAAAAGTTATTTTTGTGACAACATCATTCAAAGTGATGAAAATAATGGATTTTATATGAAAAACCAAAATAAAATTTTTTTTATGGGGTTTAATTTGAAAAAAACGAATGACAAACAAAATTTTTGAATACACTTTGAGTTAAAAGAAACATTTTTTAAAATGTGATTAAATGTGGTAAATGTGCAAATATTCCTCTTTTTGGAAAATGTAATTTAGTATATATCATGTCAATTATTTTTGTAATATTTATTTTATACCTGTTAATTTTTGTTTTTTGCACAAGTTCAACGAACATATTATTTAAGAATAGTAATTTATTAAATTAAAATAAAGACTGACAAAAATGTACCTTCAAATATTGAAGCAATAAATTAGTTAAATTAAAAAAATGAATTAAAAATGAATTAGCAATATCTAAAGATGTACACAATAAATTAAAATAAAATGATCAATTTAAGGTATTTTATTTATAAAAGTAATAACGTATTAAGGTAATACGGGGTTAGACCCTCAACAAGCCTGGTTGGAACACTAAAAAAATTTCAGAAAATATATATTTTTAAAACTTCGTCAAACAGCCTCTTAAATTTATGATGATGATGAAGAATTAATTTGAACGAAGTTGAAAAATATTTATTATTTATAAGAAAAAATATCAGATCGTATTGGATATGGAAAAATCTAGCAACATTTCAAAATACTTTTAATAAGTTTTTAAATGTCAAGCGCACCTTTGCTTCTCTAACGAATATTTTCTATAAACAAATATTTAGCTTAGTTAGAAAGTCTACCTAACCTGCTTTCCAAAAATTATTTAATTAATTTTTTTCATAATTTTTACTAAACATATATTTCAGGAAAAAAAAGTTACTGTCCTATAATTATGACAATAATTTGACGAGTTTTTAGAAAGGAAATTATTGTCTTTAAAAAACTAAAATATGTACTTAAAAACATTAAGACATTGAAGTAAGTATATATTAATAATATCTAAGGTTTCATATAAATATGTAGCTATATTAAAAAAATTCTGATTGCAAGCTACCTCCAATTGGAATAACCTCAGATAACAAGATTAGAATAATTCATAAGATGCTAGCAACAAGAAAAAATTCTAGGTAACTGTGCCAATAACAAGCCCAGCTGACTACAACAACACAACTTTGAAATTCCTAAAATCCTAGCAACAAGAAAAAAATTCTAGCTTACTATACCAACAACAAGCACGGCAGTTGATAAAATCCTAGCTTATTATAGAATAGCAACAACAACAAGCAGACTACCTTGTCTTGTTGCCGAATTTCAGCATGCAGCACGGCAGAGGGTAGAAACGATTCGGCAGCATGAACGGATCGAACGCTGCTTGTTGCTTCGCAGCTAGAAAGCAAAATATAAAAAAGATGTGTGAGGCCGCCACGCACGGTAGAAAAATCTTTTTTTTATTTATTTATTTATTACGGTCTACGGATTATACAATCTTACAGACTATTAAGTAATAACATTTAATTAATTACAAATCTTAACCTAATTAAAAATAATGAATAGTTGTAATCGAAAATTACTTAAAGTAACATTGAATTTGAAAAAATGTGAAAAATTGTTACACAAACGGATGCTTCTAGCAATAGGTTCATTCAAGGAATAATTAGTTCTATGAATGATATCATCAAACATACGATGATTTCTTAGAGATCTAGCTGGAATATGTAAAACGAATAGACTTCGAATATCGTTACAATTAATTTTACCAGATAGAACATTATGAACAAACAAAATACAACAATAAGATCTTCTATCACTTAAAGACTGCAACCCAAGAAGTTTGCGTCTAGCTTCATAAGGTGGAAGACCATCAGGCCACCGCATTTTATGAAGCGCATATTTTGTAAAATGTTTTTGAATTTTATCTATGCGATTAGAATGTTCAGCACAAAATGGATACCATATAGTTGAACAGTAATCAATAATACTTCGAACTAGAGAGATATATAGCTTTAACTGTTAAAGGGCCTTTAAAACTTTGAGAATTCCACTTTATAAAACCTATTATAGAATATGATTTAGTAATTACAAATTCATAATGAGATTTTAAACTAAGATAAGAGTCAAAAATTATACCTAAGTCCTTATTCTCATGTCAGCAGATTAGATAACAATTATTGATAGAGTAATCAAAAACTATTTGGTTACTACACTTCGTATACGAAACTATATAACATTTGTTTATGTTTACGTTCAAATTGTTAATGAAACACCAATGACTAAAAATGTTTAGGTCATTTTGTAGCAGCAAGCAATCCGAAGCAGCGAAAATTTTTAGAAATAACTTAACGTCGTCAGCGAACAACAAACATTTTGAGGTATGAAATAAACGAGGTAAATCATTTATTAAAACCAAAAACAGTAAAGGTCCACAGTGCGTACCTTGAGGAATACCGGAAGAAGCAATTATTACGTCTTTTGAAATAGTTAAAACGGTTTTGACCAGCAGTTTACTATCAGATAAAAAACTATTAAAGAATTTGATTAGTATATCTGAAAAACCATATTTCTTTAATTTTAACAATAATATAGAATGGTCAACTTTATCGAACGCCTTCGAAAAGTCCATGTACACCACATCTAGTTGACAGCGGTCAACAAAGTCATCTACTACGTTTTTGGAAATCAGTACCAAATTCGTTAAGGTGGATCTGCCGGGTAAAAAACCGTGTTGTGTGTGACTAATAGCTTCATTAATCTTATCATAGAGCTTATTTTTTATGATATGATCAAAAATTTTAGCAAAAGTGGATTGCTTAACAATTGCTCTATAATTACAGACATCGCCACGGTCACCAGATTTTAATATGGGGGCAATAAAACTAGTTCTCCAGTTTTTAAAGAACATTGGTGGGAAACCTCCTTCTTCATGTTTGAAGCTTGGCTTTAAGCATGAAATCGCATTGGAAACATCATTTTCAGAACTAAAAAAATTTTCGACATAATTAAATCCCTCTGCTTCAAAATTCAAAAACTCAGTATTAACTTTGCGAACAAATTGCACGATTGCAATGTATTATTAGCCGTTAAATTCTCGAATCTCATGCTTGCTGGATAGCCATTTGTTGTACGCTTCGCATTTAAGTAAAGCCAGAAAACTTTTGGGTTAGATTTAACTTGGGTTTCAGTCTTTAAAATATATTGGTTATATAAAAACTTCTGTTAAAAGTCAAATTCGTTTCTAAGTTGAATAAAATGAAAATAATAAAAATTGTTTTTTGTTTGTTTGAACTTTTTGAATGCTTTATTTTTAACGTTTTTTAAATTTGAAAGTCTTGCATTAAACCAATGTGGTTTGTTCTTTAAAACCGAATTCTTTAACGGTACATATAAGGAAATTGCAAACAAAATCTTATCGCATATGTAATTATAAGCTGCAAGTGGTTCAATCATAGAACTAAGAATTTCCCGATCACAGGAGCATAAAAAGTTATTAATTCTATTAAAATTTCCTTTAGAAAAGTCCAGCTGATCATAATGATCTGATTCAACCGAACTTAACCTATAAAATTCAAATTTAACCGTTAAAGCTTTGTGATGATTACTATTTTTAGAAATTGGTGACAAATCCAATTCACAAAATGCTTTTAAATAATTTGTTACAAATATCAAATCTTCGCAACAAGCCACGGCTAGATTAAATTCGGGCCGTGGAACGTCGGGAGCAAAGGACGGGAACAAACCCAGACCTGGTATGGTTGTTGATCGGCCCTCAGGCGCGCTCGGCAAGAGCAAGCGCTACCGTCCGTCGAAACTGGCCTGGTACGAAAGGTGTGCCAAAGCTAAACTGCAAAAGAGCCAGAACAAGGTAACGGAAACTCCCATGAAGAGCTCCCCTCATAAGGGTGAAATTGCAATCAAAAGGCAAAGATCTTCGGAGGAGACACCTGCTGCAAAAAGGCCGAAAACGCACAGTCGTTTCACTGAAGCTAGTTCGCTTAGCGAAATGGTCAAGGGAAAAGGAAGGGTGCTGGCCGTCATTGACAATAGGAGAGCGAACGGGGCACTCCCCCGGGACAAATGGAGGTGGGTAGAAGTCGCACTAGCCGATGCCTTCTTCCAGGTCCTGGAGGAGCACCCTGGTCCAAACCCCCACTGTCACGATGCCGGCTGGTACAATTTTGGCCACATAAAACTTATAGCTTGCGATGACGACAGGTCGGCTGATTTTTATAAAGCACCCATCAGCAAGGTCGGCGAGGTTTGGCCTGGGGCTAAGCTGCAAGCAATAGAGAGAAGCGAAATACCGCAGCGTCCCAGGGCTAGAGTTTGGATTCCCAGCAAGCCCAATAATGCGGCAGCGATTCTTAGCATGTTCCGGACATGTAATCCGGACATGCCCACAGAAGGGTGGGCTATCGGCAAGCTGGAGGAGCCTGTGGGACCCTCAAGGCAGGTACTTCTGCTGC
Organism: Coremacera marginata; assembly: GCA_914767935.1. NCBI lineage: Eukaryota > Metazoa > Arthropoda > Insecta > Diptera > Sciomyzidae > Coremacera > Coremacera marginata. Next base: position 123,793,216 of record OU612043.1, read on the forward strand.
TTAACGCCGAGTCGCTGAAGCCGTTGGAGGAGAAGAAGGGAGTCCTCTGGTTTGCTCTCTCCAAGGTCCTCCTGAAAGTGTACAACAGGGACAGGAAGTCCGTACTGGGTTCTTCAACCGAAGCTCCACCAAGTCAGGCGGAAGCAGAGGTTGCTGAGCCCCCGGGTTGCACACTGGATGGTGATCTCGAAGAGACCATGTCGGTGGACTCGGTTGACCTCATCGGGGTGTCTGGCCTCTACTGTGAGGATGCTCTTCTCTCGGAGGAGCTATCCGAGGAGGAAGAGGCCAACACAACGGTCGTGGAAAGCCACAAATCTGGAGTGGATGAAGGTGCTCCAGATTAACCTTCACCACTCAAAACTCGCCTCGGCGAATCTTTTAGTCCACCTTCAAAAAAGTGGTTTTGATGTAGTCCTCATCCAGGGACCCTGGGTATGTGGTGGTAGGATCTGCGGCTTGAGGACGAAGGGGTATAAGATGTTGGTAGCTAACAACGTGAGTATGCCTAGAACATGTATCTTAGCCAAAAACAATATTAATTTATTTCTAATTTTCAGTTGATCTCGTCTACTTGTCGGTATCGGTGTTGTTTTTTTTGGTGTGTGTTGTAATAGTGATTATACTCGTATAGTGGAAAATTTAAAATTTTGTTAAAGCGTTTGTGTTGGAAACTATTAGGAATTGTATTTGTGTGTTTTTGAAAGAGAAAAAATTGGTTTTGTTTAGTGTTCTTTTAGTAATTACATAATTTATGTTATTACGTATAATATAGAACAGTTTTTGTTGGACTTCACACAATCTAGTGTTTGTATGCCTAATTTTTTCTATTCCTCTTTGTGCGGTGTTTGTTTATCTGTTGTGCAGTGAGAGTCTCTAGTGTTGTTATTGTGCTTAACACTTTGTGTACGCTGCATTTAACTGTGCCAACCCTGAAAGCACATTTTACATTTAAAAACGCTCACAAAATAATTTAAATTTTTTTTTGCAATGGATTATTTATCCGTTGACAATATTGCTGCTTGTTCTCTAAACGAGCAATGCAAAAGCCAGAATATTCTGTACCCTATGTTCAGCTGTTCTGGCCCATGTGAGCGAATGTTCCATGCTTCTTGTGCTGGTATTTCTAAATCGTGCCTTGACGATTTAATGTCAGTCCGATCTGGTCTTCGCTGGTATTGTGCTTCGTGCAGGGCCCTTTCCCCGGATGAACTCTATTCTAAAATAAAGCTTTTTGGGGAAAGTCTTAACTTGTTAAATAATAATTTCAGAGAAATTGTTACATTTTTCAGCGAAGTTAGTGCCGCACCCACTACCAGCGTTTCTGATGAAATTACTGATCAGGATAACATTTCGGTTCCTTCGTCCATGACTGCATCTTCCGGAATTTTGTCAGTTTCATCAGAAAAAGACCTAAAAAGCTCTAAAAGACAGAGGAAAAACAAAAACAAAAATAAGCGTCGGAAGGCGTCCTCCAGACCTTCCAAGGCAGAGCAGCCCCCAGCAATGCCATCAGAAAATAATAATACTGTGATTTCTCATACACCATCTTCTATTCCTCCATTGACTAGTAGCCCAAATACGATTTCAACTACGCCTAACAGTCATTTGACTTTAAGAGCAGTTTCGAGGACCAGAAATGTTTTCATTTCACGTCTTCAGCCCGACACATCAATAGAAAATATATTGATGTTTGTCAGGCAATCCAAGTTAGTGAACTCAAATGCATTCTGTTCATGCAAAAAAATTGGTAATAAGCCTTCCCATGCTTCTTTTATTCTAACAGTTGCAGCCGAAGATTTTACAACTGTTCTTAAATCTAATTTGTGGGCCGATAATATTCTTGTTACTGAGTTCAAGCCAAAAAATAAGTCTAAAAGGGTGACTCAAGCCGCCCGCCAGACTCAAAAAAACTAAATAGGCTGTTCCTTTACTATCAAAATGTAAGGGGACTACGTTCTAAGACGCAGAGCTTATTTCTATCAACTCAAAATTGCTCTGAGGATATTATCGCGTTAACAGAAACGTGGCTAAACGGAAGCATTACTGATTTGGAATTGTTTGACAATAGTTTTCAAGTTTTTAGAAAAGACAGATACACTGACAATATTTCTTCTGTCGGTGGTGGTGTCCTTTTGGCTGTGAGGAACTGCTTTGTCAGTTTTATTGTTGACATTCCCTGCTCTTCTAATATTGAACTAATTTGCGTTAAAGTTATACATTGTAACTCTAATGTATATGTTATTAATGCATATGTTCCTCCTAAGAGTAGTGTAGAGGTCTATGCAAGCCTTGCGGAGTGCATAGATTACATAATTGATTTACTTGATGTTAATGACGACATTTTATTATTGGGCGATTTTAATCTACCTGATTTAAAATGGCATTCTTCTGACGATGATACGTACTATTGTGCATCTAATTCGATGACCCGCCAAGAACATATATTTGTTGATAATATATGTTCAGACTTACAACGAGTGAGTTGTATTTATAATAGTCTTGAAAGACTTCTTGACCTGGTCTTAACTACAGACAGTAACAATGTTGTTGTTAAGAGGGCCTTTCATGCTCTAACTACTGTTGATGAATATCATCCACCATTGAGTATTTGGTACAAATCCGACAGAGCAAATATAGTAAATTCTAATTCAGCAGATAAGCTTTATGAATTCAATTTTAAAAATGCTGACTTTTTGAAGTTGAATCAGTTGCTTCATGGTAAACTTAATGCAATTTTAGAATATATAAATGTAAATTGCCTTGATGACTCCATACATTTTTTTTATATGGAACTCTTTGCTGTGTTTTCTCAATCAGTACCTTATAGTCTCAAATTTGCGAGGAATTCTGCGTACCCGTGGTACACAAAGGATTTGAAGACTCTTCGCAACAACAGGAATAGGGCATGGAAGAAATACGTCTGTAGCTTAGGCTCAAACGACCTAGAAACTTACAAACGTTTGTTTCTGGAATTGGAAAATCGCTCAGCTACATTATATCACGAATATTTAGATAATGTTAAGCTGAGAATATTGACAGATCCAAAGAAATTTTGGGGACTCGTAAACACAAAGAAGAAATCTGATGGATTTCCTTCTTCATTTAGAACTCCTGAGGGATTTACTGACAATCCCGTCAAAATGTGTGGCCTATTCGCCAATCTTTTTAAAGAATCATTCTGTTCAGATTCTTTTACTCCTGATGGAGAGTACTTTGAATATATGAATTCCGAACCCAGAGTATCTTTGGAACATATATCCTTCACTCCAGAGGATATTTTAATGTATATTAGATCGATCGATGAGGAATTTGGTGCTGGACCTGACGGTGTTCCTGCCGCAGTGTTAACACAATGCGGTTCCGTTTTGAGTCAACCACTTTCTTTATTATTCAATAAATCTATTAACGAAAGTTATTTTCCACTTTTTTGGAAAAAATCATTTATAAGTCCTATTTTTAAAAAGGGTTGCAGGAACGATGTTAGTAACTATAGGCCTATCGCTAAGCTCTCATCGATTCCAAAACTTTTTGAGCGGATGGTGTATGATCGGGTGAAAATTCACTGCCATTCAAATTTGTGAATGGCAGATTGTGTTTACACTGACTTTAGTAAGGCATTTGATAAGCTACCACACAATCTAATCTTATTTAAACTTGAGTTAATGGGATTTCCACAATATTTTGTGAACTGGATTAAATCGTATTTGGTAGAGCGATCTTTTCAAATACGTTTCCGAGGCGCATTGTCTTCTGAATTTATTGCTGGATCAGGTGTTCCTCAGGGTAGTCACCTTGGTCCTCTTCTGTTTACTTTAGCTATCAATGATGTAACTCACGTCATTGAACACTCTCATCTGCTTATTTATGCCGATGATATGAAAATATGCAGAACGATTAATTCTAGAGATAATTCAGATCTACTCCAGTCTGATCTAAAATCCTTTGAAGTTTGGTGTTCTAAAAATAACATGTTTTTAAATTCAAATAAATGCCAAACTATGACCTTTTCGCGAAAAAGGAATAATTTTATATTTGATTATAAGATTAAAGATACTGCCTTGAGTCGTGTAGACACCGTCAAAGACCTAGGTATATGCATGGATTCTAAGCTGTCGTTTAACATTCATATTGATAATATTTGTAAAAAAGCATCTTCAATGCTTGGTTTTGTAAAACGATGGGCCAAAGAATTTAATAGCATGATTACAACTACAACGTTGTATTATGCAATCGTGCGTCCTCACTTAGAGTATGCAAGTTAAGTTTGGTCCCCAAGTTACAATGTGCATGTTGATCGAATAGAAAGAATCCAAAAACGTTTTGTTCAGTTTGCTCTAAGGGGCTTTAGTGGAACTGACATATTAGATCTTCCTCCTTATGAGGATCGTTTAAAACTATTAAAAATGCAGTCTTTAGGTGATCGAAGGAAATCGGCAGATATCGTATATTTACACCAGCTCATAACAGGTGTATTCGATTCTCCAGAACTTCTTTCTCACATAAATTTTAACACTAACCGTAGAAGCAGTAGAAACGCTAACAACTTAATTTATTTGCCATTTAGTAGAACAAATTATATGGCTACTGCTCCTTTAAGTCGCATGAGTTCCTTTGTTAACAATTGTAGCGTTTTTGATGTTAATTTGTCAAAAGGTCAACTCAAAAGTAGATTAAAATTAGTTGTGTAATTAGATCTATATATACGCATGGTTAGTTGTTACGTCTTGTGTTGTCCCTGAGCCCAACCCATTTATTGGTGGGTAAATTTTTCCCACATTAACTTGTTTGTGGTCACGGGTATCCATAACATTGATATTTTCAATGATTACTGGGTAGTGGCTTTAGATGGGTTAATGCTGAGGAAGTGCGATATAGCTGTAGTAGCTGAACTCTATTGTTATTGCATGTAAAAAAAATTTCTAGATACTCTGACAGAGATCTGGTTGCAGCCAGTCTAGAGCTTGATGGAAACACCTATTGTCTGGCTGCAGCCTACTTCTCGCATGATGAAAGCCCGCCTCCAGAGAACTTCAGGTAGATGGTGGACGACGCTGGCGGAATATGTCGAGGGGTCATTTTCTCGGCTGACGCCAATGCGCTCAACTCCGTGTGGGGAAGTACAAACACGAACGAAAGGGGTGAGTTACTTTTTGAGTATTTAATTAGTACAAACCTTTATATATGTAATAGGGGTGAAGAACCAACCTTTGTTATTAAAAATAGAAGTGAAGACTAACAGCCCTATTCTACCAGCTTAACAAAGCTCACCACATTAACAAAATAGTTAATATTAACAAGGTGTTAATGTTCCGTATTCTGGTGAAAATTTAAAAGCTCTTTTCTTTACAGTTTTGTTAATTGCACAAAGTATCTTAACAACGACAACATAATCTTAAAATTTATGTGTTTAACTAGAGAATTGTTGTGCAAATAATAAAAATAATATAAATTATAATATAATATTGAATTTAAATAAATAAGCGAGTAAAAAGATGAATTTGTACGTGTTTTAAGTTTTGATAATGTAGAAGATCAAAGAAAGGAAAAAATTTAACGACGGCGCTATTTAAAACGTCTTCAAAATGAAAATGATGAATTCAATCTATCTCTTTATCTAATTTTTTTATTTCTATCCAACTCTAAATACAATTCAATACCGAATTGAAAAATCCAAACATAATAATATACATATGCCAGGCAAATTTAAGGGTGCTGCCGGCAAGAATTGTTTATAAAATAGGAGCTGCTCCTGCGTGGTTCACTCAAACTTTGTTTGGCTATTCAAAAAAATGTAAATTTGTGTTTTAAATAAAAAAAAAATCTTGAGATTGCTTAATTCTTTGCATTTCCCATTTTGCTTGCTAATATAATAAGCAAAAAATTTCATCGAAAAAACAGCTGGCGTTTGAATGCTGTGAGTTTCACAATCTCACCACGCGTGGTGAACTTTTAAGCTTTTGAGAGCTTTAAAATTGTTTATGATTTTTTAGAATATAAACATTTACATTACATAACAATAATATTAACAAGAGCTCCTTAGCAATTCCTTGTTAAGTTAACAAGCAGAATAGAGCTGTTAGATATTACTTTAGCTTCAGACTTCATTTTCGACAAAATTTGTGAGTGGAAGGTGTCTGAAGATTACTCTTATTCCGACCACCGCTATATTAAGTATACCTTTCTTAACACGTCTCCTAAACCAATCTCCTCTATCAACATTAGGAGATCGGACTGGGGACTCTGCAGGAGGGCCTTGGCAAAATCTTTGCCATCAGCTCCGATTGAAAAACCAAAATGGGCAATGGACTTAGAAAATCTACTCGATGTTTTAAACATAGCAATGAATCGCTCACTGGCATTCTCCTGCCCGAAAAGGGCATTCAAGGGGAAGCTTAAACCAAAATGGTGGTCTTCTGAACTGAATGGCTTAAGAACTAACTGCAGGAAGCTCTTTAACGCAGCAAAATGCTCGAGAGCGGAACATGATTGGGCTGCCTACAAGGTAGCCCTTAAAATATTCAAAACTGAAACAAGGAAAGCTAAAAGATCCTCTTGGAAACAATTCTGTGAAGGAATTGAAGATTTTTCAGAGGCATCCAGGCTGCGGAAAATTCTTGCTACCACACCATGCACACCCGGCTACCTCAAAAGGTCGGACGGCTCATGGACAATGTCTAGCGAGGAATCTCTTAACCTCCTTTAAGACATGCACTTCCCTGGTAGCGGCGCGCCCTTGCTTGCGCCCCTGCCTCACCTTAGCTGTTCCCAGCATGAGTTCGAAGACATCGTCTCTGATAGGAAGTTAAAATGGGCGGTAAACAGCTTCAAACCCTATAAATCACCGGGACCTGACTGCATTTACGCTATTGAATTACAAGAGGCTATGCATACAATAATACCTTGGCTTCGTATAATTTTTAATGGCAGCATAAATCTATCATATATTCCCACAGCTTGGAAAAAGGCAAGGGTGGTCTTTATACCCAAGGCAGGGAAGACATCACATACCACCCCTAAAGACTTTAGGCCCATTAGCCTAACATCTTTTCTATTAAAGACGTTAGAACGCCTTTTAGATCTGTATCTCCGCAGAAACATTGATTCTGCACTACTATCGGCATCACAGCATGCCTACAACAAAGGAAGATCCGTGGAAACGGCCCTACATACGCTGGTTGGGACCATAGAAAAATCCTTCTTAAATAATGAGTTCACTTTGGTTTCCTTCTTAGATATAGAAGGACCTTTTAATAACGTAACACCACAAGCAATACGACGAGCACTAGTTGGACTGGGCGTGAATAAGATCATTACAGAGCTTATAGACAAGCTACTTAACAGTAGAATAGTTCTACCGGACCTGGGCGCATACAGCGCCATTGGATCTGTCTCAAGAGGTACGCCTCAAGGAGGTGTTCTCTCTCCACTCCTCTGGAATTTGGTAGTAAATGACGTACTGCTATCTCTGGAAGTTCTTAGTTCTGCTCAGCTGGAAGTTAAACATAGCAGAGCGCACTAAAAAAGCCACAGTGGCACTTTATACTTGTAAAAAAGCCATAGGATCAAGATGGGGGTTTTCGCCTCGTATTGTTCACTGGCTGTATACCGGGGTCACAAGACCTATTCTTCTATATGGAGTAGTAATATGGTGGCCGTCCATAGACAAGGTCACTTATATGAAACAACTCCAAAAAGTGCAGAGAATGGCATCTATATGCATCAGCGGTGCTCTGAGAACAACACCGACTGCAGCCCTAGAGACCATACTTCATCTTTTACCACTGGACCTGGTTGCCAAACAGACAGCAGCCTGTTCGGAGACAAGACTTAGAGAACTGGGAGTATGGAAGAGTATGACAACGGGTCACTCATCCATACTTAACAACTTCATTCCATCAAGAACTGATTACTGCAAGCCCTCGCTCTCCTTCGAAGGAAGGTATGGTACGCTTATTCCGCCTAGAACATACTGGGTCAATGGTGCACCATGGAAACGAGGGTGTCTATATTTCTATACAGATGGATCAAAATTAAACGACAAGGTCGGGTATGGGGTCTACTCAAAAGAGCTTGGAATATCTCTGGCTCGTAGGCTTCCTGACCACTGTAGTGTGTTTCAAGCCGAATTGATGGCAATAGTGGAGGTTGCATCATGGCTTTCAAAAAACGTTGTCTCTAAACAGGAAATTCATATCTTCTCTGACAGTCAGGCTGCGATAAAATCGTTGGAACAAGTAGCCACAAACTCTAAAGTAGCCAAAGAATGCCGTGCTTCATTAGGGGAAATGTCGAACTATTTCAGCATCAACCTAATATGGGTACCTAGGAATAAAGGCATAAAAGGTAATGAAAATGCAGATGAGCTCGCTAGAAATGGGACACAAGCGCCACTATTCATGGTGAACCCACTGGGTATCCCGTTAGCGACTCTCAAGCTGCTAATCAGTAACAATATCATATCGAAAGCCAACACTAGGTGGGCTGAGCTCTCGACATGCAAAGCATCAAGGCTTGTCTGGCCGACACTGGATCTCGGGCGATCGAGAGCCCTCCTCTCGCTGGCAAGACCAGAACTAGCCACAATAGTGGCTGTCATCACAGGGCACTGCTGGATAGGCAGACATGCCTACAGGTTAGGAGTTATCTCAAATGACATCTGTAGAAGCTGCAGGGACGAGGATGAGGAAGAAACCATCTCCCATCTTCTGTGCTCCTGTCCTGCGCTAGCCAGAAGAATGCACAAACATTTAGGCTCTTTCTTCTTTCATGAGCTTGACGGCCTGTCAACGACTGATGTCAGGCGTCTAAAAAGGTTCATCAGGAGCTCAAGTTGGTTCCATTATTAATAAAACCCTGTGTGCAGCGGTATCACAATGGACCTATCTGGTCTAAGTGAGCTGGTGTATGTATTTAATTTACACCGGCTGCCACCTCTACCTAACCTACCTAACCTAATATCAAATCTAAAATTCTTCCAATATCGTTCTTATTAAAATTTAATTGCTTGAATCCATTAGACAAGAAAAATCTAATTAATAAAATTTCGATGTCTGAATTAAAATTGTATGGCATTAAATTCTTGCATTCAAATATCCCCGTTATATTACCTAGGTTAAAATCTCCTAGAAAAAACATATGCTGGTTAACATGCAATAGATCAGAAATATATTCTATATTACCAAAATGATTTTTATACAATTCAATAGAGCTATTTGGAGGTATATAAGAATTAATAAAGTAAATAGATTTATTATCAACAAAATCTACTCGTACACAAAATTGCTCAATTATTCTGTTATTGTTAGGTAATGATATCTTGTGACTATTAAATTTAGTTCTTACAGCTATCAGTACACCACCCCCTTTGTCACGGCCTGATATAACAGGGCAGCGATCTGAGCGAAAGACGTTGTAATAAGTACCAAAGAATTCTGCAGAATAAATATTTTCATGAAGCCAGGTTTCAGAAATTACTACGATATCATACTCCTGAATAGACATTGCCAATAGATATCCGAAGATTTAGAACGCATGCCGCTTGCATTTTGGTAGTATATCGAATAAGTAACTTGTTGACTGTTATTAAGTATTAGATTCGATGATGCTGGCTGTAGGGTACGCGATGCGAGCTCAGTTACAAACTAAGGCGGTGAAGAGCGCAGAATTAGAGACGGTGACAAAGTTGGCAATGAGAATGGCAACAATAGGGCATGAGTCATAGAACTAGCAGGCGAAGATGAAAACTGCATTGCTGTTACTGTTGAAGTTGAAACAGATGAAAATGAAGAAGATAAAGACTGAATTGTTGTAGATGTTGTTGAAACAATTTTATTTAATGCGTGAGTTGTCACATTAGTGGAAGAAAATGATGAAAAAGAGTGTGGAAGCAAGAGTGCGACTGGTTGCAGTGCTGTTGTTGTAGATGTTGTTGTTGAAATAATTGTTGTAGCAGTTAACAAAGATAATGCGTGAGCAGTAGTAGACACATGAGCAGGTGTATTAAACGAAGAATTATTATATTGAAGCAGGAGCGATGCTGGCTGCATTGATATTGTTGTTGTTATTGCTAGTTGCTCTGGAGAACATTGACGTAAATTTGATGCAGTGGTGGGTATTAAATAAGTGGAGGAATCGCTGCTATACCGCATACTAAGTATTTTGGCTGACTTACAAATCGAGATAATTTGAGTGAAAGCGGCCACATGGAATTATCGAAAGCTTTATCAAATAATGGTGCAGGAACACCAAGTTTAAAATTTACAAAGCGCAGTTTTGATATATCAGTATCCTTCTTTATTAGCTTAGTGCAGGTTAGCAAATCGGGTGATACATCTAAAAATTTTGAAGCATAATCAAGAACCGCCCCTGTTTCTGTCTTGATGTTGAATTTGGGGAGATGGATGAATTTGAAGCTTTGAACAACTTGTAGTTCGTCACAATTAGGTACCTTGCCTATCAAGGGCTTATTATTATTATTGTCTGTGTACAGCTTAGTCTTCGGCTTTCTTCTTTTAGTAACCCAATCGTATTTAGGCTCCACATTCGTATCAGCAGCTTCGTAAATTGCATCGTTGATCAAATCTGTCTCTTCGACAGCTGGAGTGCGGTTTGTTGAAAGCAGCGGAAAGTCATTGTTTAGCATCGGCAAGCTAGAACGTGTCGTTGACCTGTTGTGCTGTCTAGCAACGTCGGCTAATTTTTTATCGTAATCCGCAAATTTTATATGCAACTCACCGATTTGAGAGGAGAGACTATCAAGTTTATTAAGCACGACAAGCGAACACTCGACACATGATTGACACTGCCATAAAAAATTTTGCACCGAAATTAAAAGTTTTAAATTGTTTTCTGATAAATCAGTGCAATTTGCATGGAAAATGCGACCACAAACAGAAGCTCATCGAATATAGTCACTCGACTTATAGTTTGATTTAAACAATTCAGTCGAAATCACGGTTTTACATTGTAAGGATCATATTTCCGAGGGAAATATGGCCTCACAATTAGACGCCCACTCCTAGCCACCAGACATCCTCCAATCAACAACCAATGAAGACCTGCCAAGTATTTATATTATTAATAAATTTTATTTTATAAATTATCTATTTCTTCTGAACATTTGATAACTTTTACTACTTTTTCATGTAATTGCTAAATTCAGTAGTTCCTATATACAAATAGGGTAAAAGATTAGCTACTGCATAATGTTAAACAAAAGGTACTGCGCCCTTTTATAAATAGTAAGATTAAGTTACGCTGTAACACTGGACAGTCGAAGACAACATGTTTGACATAATTCAAACATTTCTAATTAATACATACACATATACGAACATGCGACCGAACGCAAACGACCGAACGCAACATGCGACGAACATTTTGCAAACTCACTCAATTGCACACGGCACCACTGAAGCAGTCATCATGTTAATATACCGACTCAAGCCAGCAAGAGAGAACCAACACAGCGACACAAGAAACACGCCACCAAAGCGACCGCTAGAACAACAACAATATATTATGCCTGCATAAATATATATGCAGCAATTGATAGTGAACAAAACGCTATTTTTGCACACGGCACCAATGCAAGCGAAGTACAATAAACAACACTAAGCATTGGTACAGCTTAAAGTTAAACACACACACACTGAGACGTAATAAGCAAAACGCTATTTTTGCACACGAAACCAAGCATGAGTGAATAGCTGAAAGCACTGCTAGAAAATCATGCAACGAGGAGTCTGATTTCAACCGTCAAGCCGAACGGACGTATAACAAGAAGTATTGAAGATATATAGAAGAGTCTTATCTTAACCGTCAAACCGAAGGAACGTACAACAAGAAGTCTTGGAAATATATATATAAAGGAGTTTTCTTTTACAACCATCGAGCACAACAGACGTAGAACAAGAAGTCTTGAACATAGATTGAGGAGCCTTACTTCAACCGTCAAGGGAATAAATACTGGTATAGCCACATCTAAGCCTGGCAGGAAGTTGAGAGTCGCTAAGTGAATCACAACCTAAATTCTATTTCTATTAAATCCTATTTCCTTTCAAATTGTGTCACTAGAGGACAGGATAACATAAATCCTTTCTAGTGTCACGCATCTTTCGCTCTGCACGAGCACAAATCTATCCCAAATCTCTAAATTGTGTCACCAGAGGACAGGATAACATAAATTCTTTCTCGTGCCACGAACTCCTCGTCCTACACGGATTTGCCTATCTTCTTCTATCTAAATTGTGTTGCTAACGGACAGGATAACACAAATTCTTGTTAGCCTCACATTCTCCTGACTTTACACGAGTCACAAACTATCTCTTTCCACACCTTCCTATTTGTGTCACCGGAGGACAGGATAACATAAATTCTTTCCCGTGTCATACATTCGTGCTCCATACGAGCGCAGCGCCCAAACCAGCTCCTTTTCTTTGTGACCACTGCTTCTCGAAACATTGCACGCCGAACGCTATCAAGCTGAGCCAGCCGACAAGACTCCACAATAGCAGATCTGCCGTATAAAGCCGTAGTACAATACGCAAAATAAGCCTACCAAAGCGAGTAGCCGATCCACAGCATAAAGCCGTAATAGCGATTACGCAAGACAAGCCTACTAGAACGAGTAGCAACTGTACCGAACGACTGGTACTCGAGACTAAACGATATTTCAAGGTCACGAAAAGCTTCGACCATCCAGTGTTACATAACATATAAACCCCCACAGGGATTAACTCATATAAATTAATAATAAGATAATCAAGAAACATAATATTGTGGATAACTAAATTTAAGCAAACTATTAAATAATAAATAAATTGAATCAAAGGATTCAATAATAAACAAAACCTCCATCTTTTCTTGATACCGAACCCTGGACAGCCGCTGAGGATACCTCAGCTGGAAAACCTAAAAGTAACGCCCAGGAGGTTCGTTACAAGTGGCGCCCGAACAGGGACTCTGCAGCAACGCGGAGTACCAGAAAAAAATAATAAATAATAAAATAAATTTAAATAAATCAATATAACTAATGAAACAACATAAAATAATAAAATAACAATAAACCGCCAGCCTTCATAGTGAAGCACTAATCAGCCTTCTCAGTGAAGCATTAACATTTACAAAAGCCTTCTCAGCGAAGCACTAATAGTTAACAAAAATAAGCATTTAACAAAAACAAAAGCCTTCATAGCAAGCACAAATAAGCCTTCTCAGCGAAGCATTTAACGAAAACAAAAGCCTTCATAGCAAGCACTAATCAGCCTTCTCAGTGAAGCATTAACATTTACAAAAGCCTTCTCAGCGAAGCACTAATAGTTAACAAAAATAACAACATAAAGAAATTATAAATAAGAAGCTTTCGTGACAAATCACTGTCGTCTCGCAAAATAAGAAAATTCTCCAAAATCAAATAAGACATCCAACAATTGTTTCCACGGGAAACAACAGAAGAAATTTACGGCTTTCAAGACAAGCAGCAGCATTCCGATTTTTAAAATCGAACAGTGTTAAAAAAAAAAAAAAAAAAAAAAAAAAAAATAAAAAAATATATATTTCAACCAACAGAAATCATCGGCAGCAAAGTCATTACTGCCCCAGCAAAAGCAGCAAAGTCATTACTGCTCCATCGTCGATACACTACAGCATCAATAAGCAACGCAATGATTAAGACCACATGGATCTACGGGCTGGCAGCCTCCGCCAATGTAGACAAACATGGGAAGGTAGTGGAAGAACGGTTCCTCACACTCCATCACAGCCAAGTCGTGCCAGCCAGCATATCTTCAAGTAAAGAATACTTCACCGAAGCTCCAAGTCTGAGGATACCTACATCCACCATACCGAAAACATCTACCCGCAGTACTACCTCCCACAACACAGTTGCTGACTCCAAGTTTTCGACATCAAAAAGGGTTAGACCATCTTCCCCCGAAACACAAAGTCATACACGCCGCCGGCTCTCGCCGCAAGGAAGCGACACCCAACTCGACGAACAGATATGTAGGCGATGCACACAGGAGGGGCACAACTCCACACGATGTACAAACCCCAGAGTTTTCCACTGCTGGACATGCGGTCGTCGTGATCATAGAACAGTCAACTGCCATTCAAGGCGACCCCAGCCTACAACCCTCAATACCGGGGTCGACGTGATCCAGGAACAACTCTACCCCTATCCCCAGATACCGCTAAGCTTCCAAAACAGTCGCATCACAGCCACCATCGCGTTGGAAGGTGAGCTACTGGACGCCCTACTTGATACTGGGGCCACCCGCAGCTTTATAGGCGAATTCTACGCCAACGAAGTAGGCACATTACACACCATGAGACCTACACACCAAACCATATACATGGCTGACCGCACTGCAACAATTAATGAGGAATTGAAAGCATCCATCCGCTTTGGAGAAGGCAACTGCACCATCACACTACTAGTCTTACCCAACGCTGAAGAACCCCTTATCTTGGGGCTAGATTTCCTTCTACTTATGGACACTTCGCTTGTCATAAGTGGACAAACTTTGACACTACGAGCTAGACCCACAGCATCATCGCCAGAGACCATCCAATGTAATACCGCCGTACTCCATGAGTCAACGTCACACCGAAATGCGATTACCTGTCACACTGGGCTAGCGACGCCAGAACCATATCACCACCCATTTCACACTGGGCCAGCCGCGCCATCAATTGGGCCAGCAGCGCCAGAATTATGTAACACTGGGCCAGCCGCGCCAGCACCACGTCATGAACCGTGTGCTATTGGGCCAGCAGCGCCAGAAGTACGCCATGAAAGACCACCAGAGCCACACACTCAACAACAGCAAAAAGGGGCAAAGTCTGCTCAAACCCACTAAAAAATCTAAATACCAGACGCAGCAAGAAGAAATCGACGCATTCCTCAAGGAGGAACTAAGGAAGTTCAACGGAATGAAAGGAGTATCCAATATCACCACACACCGGATCACCATGCGCGATGAACAGCCCATTAAACAACGATACTACCCGAAGAACCCGGCAATGCAGAAGATCATCAACGAAGAGATAGATGAATTGCTAAAGCAAGGATGCATTGAGCCATCTCATAGTCCACATAGCGCGCCCATAGTCCTGGTAAAAAAGAAGACCGGGGCCTGGCGGTTGTGTGTTGACTACCGCCAGCTCAACGCCAAATCTGTGCCGGATGCTTACCCACTACCGCGTATACAGCACATCTTCGATCGTCTGCGAAACGCCAAGTTTATAAGTAGCCTGGATCTGAAGAATGGCTACTGGCAGATTGCCATGGAAAGGAGTAGCCGACCTTATACAGCATTCACGGTCCCAGGCAGAGGCCTATACCAATGGAAAGTCATGCCTTTCGGCCTCTATTCGGCCCCGGCCACTTTTCAGCGGGCACTGGATCAAGTCATTGGACCGGAAATGGAACCGCATGCTTTCGCTTACCTGGACGACATCGTGGTCACTGGAACGTCGATGGAAGAACACATGGAAAACCTGCGAGAAGTATTCAGAAGACTCAGAGCCGCAAATCTCAGAATAAACATAGAGAAATGCGAGTTCTTCAAAAAAGAGTTAAAGTATCTGGGACACGTCGTAAGCGAAAAAGGGATACACACAGATCCGGACAAAATCTCCGCCATACAAAGTTTACCCCCACCTACGAACTTGCGAGAGGTAAGACGTTGCCTGGGTATCGCGTCGTGGTACCGGAGGATTGTACCAGACTTCGCTAAGATCGTGGCGCCGCTGACAACCCTTCTCAAAAAGGGCAGACACTGGAAATGGGCCGAAGAACAACAACAAGCTTTCGATCTCCTCAAGAAGCTCCTGACAGAGGCACCCATTCTAACCTGCCCGGACTTTGCAAGGAAATTTACGCTACAAACTGATGCTAGCGACTACGGAGTAGGGGCGGTCCTCACTCAAGACATTGAAGGCCAAGAACGCGTCATCGCCTACGCAAGCCGACACTTGAGTTCCGCCGAGAAAAACTACTCACCAACGGAGAAGGAGTGCCTTGCGATTATCTGGGGTGTGAGAAAGATGCGGCCATATCTGGAGGGCTACCAGTTCACCGTGATTACCGACCACCTCTCCCTAAAGTGGTTGAATTCAATTGAAAGCCCCTCCGGTCGCATTGCAAGATGGGCACTGGAACTGCAACAATTTAATTTTGACGTGCAGTACCGCAAGGGCAAGTTAAACGTTGTCGCCGACGCCCTCTCACGTCAACCTCAAGAGACGCTCATGCAGATGGTAGTGGAAGATGTACCCAAACGGACATGCCTATGGATCCAGAAGAAAGTGACAGAAATCAAGGAAAACCCCACCAAATTCCCAGATTTTCTAGTCGATGGAGAGAACTTGTATCGCCACATTCCAAGGCAAGTAAGCGACGAGGACAGTGCGCCCTGGAAGATGTGCGTGCCCAAACATCTACGCAAACAAGTACTGCACGAGTGCCATGACGCACCTACAGCCGGTCACTTGGGTATCCGGAAAACCATCGGACGGGTGGCTAACCGATATTACTGGCCTGGTATGTTTCGAGAGGTGAGCCAGTATGTACGTAGCTGTGAAAGTTGCCAGAAATTTAAGCCTAGTCAACAAGCACCGGCTGAGAAGATGCTGACGCAAATACCGGCAGACCCGTGGAACATCGTTTGCGTCGACTTTGTGGGACCCCTCCCCAGGTCAAAACGCGGAAACAACATGTTACTTGTCTTCTTCGACAAATTTTCGAAATGGACCGAGCTCATCCCAATGCGAAAAGCGACGACAGAGACGCTACAACTGGCCTTCCGAGAGCGCATCCTCAGTCGATTTGGGGTACCAAAGATCCTGGTCACCGATAACGGAGCACAGTTCACAAGTAAGAAATTTAAGGAATTCCTCCAAAGCCTAGGCGTAATACATCAATGTACGGCACCCTACACCCCCCAGGAAAATCCTACCGAGAGGGTAAATCGTACCGTTAAGACGATGATCGCCCAATTTACCCAACAGGAGCAGCGGAACTGGGACGAGCTGTTACCAGAACTCACACTCGCGCTGAACTCCGGGATCCAGGAGTCGACAGGGTACAGCCCAGCATACCTCACCCAGGGTCGCGAGCCTAGACTTCCGAAGACGGTATTTGACGAAAACACCCGAGGCACCGGTTGTGAACCACAGGCACCATCAGAGAAGGCCAAGCGTATGCGGGAAATTTTCGGCATCGTGCGACAGAATCTGGAACGCGCAGCACAAGATCAGGCACGGCATTACAATCTTCGACGACGAGCCTGGCGACCAGAGATTGGCGACCTGATTCTTATAAAACAGCATCACCTATCCAAGGCCGTCGACAATTTCGCTGCGAAACTGGCACAAAAATATGAGGGGCCATACAAAGTCCTAGAGTTTGTGTCCCCTGTCATCATCAAGATTAGGAAGCCCGGTGATTCCCGGCACCGCACCGTGCACCTCAGCGAAATAAAGAAGTTCCACGCTGACGGCACCAGCACGACATCTGTATAATTCTCGTCGTGTAAGAGGCGCGGCACCACCCGCGTCAACAACTGGGATGCGCGGCACCACCCGCGTCAACAACTGGGATGCGCGGCACCAACCGCGTCAACAACTGGGATCCGCGGCACCACCCGCGTCAACAAACTGGGATCCGAGGCACCACCCGCGTCAACAACTGGGATGCGCGGCACCAACCGCGTCAACAACTGGTAACAGCAGCCCCACCTGCGTCATCAAATGGAGCAAACCGCTACTACGAACACCATCAGCTGGTCAAAAGTTTGAGAAGCCGAGTACCCGCCAACTACGGGCCAACGTCAACCAAGTCAGAACCCTGATAGTCGCCATTATACAGCCACCGAGCAGTAAGCAGCTCATCAGCGTCAATACGTAAGGTTGACAACCACAACTCAAACAACACGCAGAAATATTTGCAAGCAGTTTCGTGATCGCATTCTGCGGTCTAAACATCGACCACATCGGTACAACGGCGCTGTTTCCAACAAACAGTAAAACGTCAGAAGCAACGTCAGCATGTCAAGTCGAGCAGTCACTGCCAAAAAAAATGCAGCACCACCTGCCTACAGTCAACTGGAAAATGCGCAGAAATTCCTGCGCCAATAAAAGGTGGCCCTACCCACGCGAAAAACTGGAAGCGCGGACTCACCCGCGTCAACAACTGAGTCACGTGGCACTCACCACCGGGAAAATATAGAGACTTTAGACGTAAGATGCGCGGCACCACCCGCGTCAACAACTGGGATCCGCGGCACCATCCGCGACAACAAACTGGGACCCGCAGCACTAACTGCGACAACAACTGGGACCCGCAGCACTAACTGCGACAACAACTGGGACCCGCAGCACTAACTGCGACAACAACTGGGACCCGCAGCACTAACTGCGTCATCAACTCGAACCCGCAGCGCAACCTGCGACAAAAGTTGCTCAACAATGCACAATCACAGCCGTACCAGCATAAAAATGTACGCATCAACATGGTCATCACCGACCTCTGCAAGTAAGTCAGCTTACCATTCTTCACGCAGCACCAACTGCTACAAACAACTGGGACACGCGGCATCACCCGCGTTAACAACTGACACACGTCATCATCATGCAATGGGCGACATCCAAAATTGTAAGAATCTGTAATTACATCATGCTACAAATTTTCATCTCATTATGAGAACAACTTGCACCGGTTTAAGCAAATTCATGTCATCACACAGCCAGCAAGTAAAATACTGCAAACCACGCTCACGATATGTAAGAAATGCTGCAATAAATTCTAGACCATACATCAGTCAGAGTCCAGTCAAACAATACCACATACGGTATGTCAAACGTCAAAAAGTCGCAACACTGATTAGCACACGACACACTTAAACTAGCGAATCAGAAATTCGAAGATGGCAATACCGCAAGAAGTTTGTACCAAAGCTCACTAGAACAAATTTCAAATGACCAACAGCCATTGCAGTTTAAATCATCAGTGATACTACTACGCAATATTGTCTCTTTTCAAGTGTTTTACGACTTAAATAAGTTAAAAGTGTGTAATTTTATTAAATTTAGCTACAGCAACGTGTCTTATAACACAACGTTTGGATTTCTTACATTTCTAGCGACGGGAGCACAGGTATTTATCACATAAATATATAAACGTACAAAACAAAAACAAGTGGCAGCTAAAACCACGCACGTAATTACGCAGCAGAAGTAACTTACAATTGAAATATTGCAGTCTCAACGACGTATAGCAAACATCACAGTTTTTATTTTGAAATCAGAGGATCTCACCTAATTGTTCTTCTCAGAACACACAGCGACGTGCAGTGAGACTTCGACCATATACTGATGGATAAATTTGAAGAAAGTGTGCAGGCTTATTACCAGCGCCTACAAGAATTGGACACCGCAAGAAAGCGCGCCATATTAATAGCTGAACCATTACCAGGCCCCACGTCAACAAAACAACGACGTCTCAACACAACAACCGAAGTTGCACCAACCATGGCGAGAAACAGGCTATATCTCGCTACAACAGAGAGCCCAATTACGCCGATAATCGCCCCGATGCATCACCACAATGCACAACAGAAGCCAAAAGACATCGCTACTCCGACGGATAGCCTCAATGTCAGCTCCTCACATTGTGTTGACCAACAGCAGGCGATCTCTGCAACCACAGTCACTTCCATCGAACTATCAAGCGATGACAGCAACGATGCACTTACAGCAAACCTATTTACTTACCCACCAGGACCAGGAGGCATTAGTGTAACAATAGATGACTACAAGTGTCTCACAGTTGGCCAGTACCTCAACGACAAAATCATCGATTTTTATACGCGGTGGATCACCAACAACGTTGTGCCAGAAATACAAAAGGAAGACGTCTACATTTTCAGTCCGTTTTTCTTCGAACGGCTCACTAAAATAAAAGCTGTACCTGGCGACACACCGCATACACTAGGATTGCGCCAACACGCAGGAGTCAGTGCCTGGACACGACGCGAGGGTATAACAAATAAAAAGTTTATATTTGTACCAATCAACGAGGCAAAACACTGGTTCCTGGCCATCATCTGCTTTCCGACCATGTGAGGTATACGATTCTTGGACACCACTCAACAGTTTGCACCAGGTCGGCTATACCCCATCGCACAGCCTGTCATCTTGCTATTAGACTCACTAGCAAACATCGATCGTTCCCACGTGTTGACCCCGCTTCGTAATTACTTGACGAATGAGTTCCGAGCCAAACAGGTAAAGCCAGCACTGCCACCCTTCACTGCAGAAAACCTGCCAGGCCACCAGATGAAAGTTCCGCAGCAGACGAACTACACGGACTGTGGCCTCTATGCTCTCCAATACATAAAGAGTTTCATGTTGGATCCGATTACGGACTATCGATTTCCGATCGACAAGAGCAACTGGTTTTCGACAAGATTTATGTGTCAGAAGCGACGAAGGATCAGTCAAGTCATTCAGCAACTAGCCGGTAAAATACTACCGCCAATTCGACTGCCAGCCATCACACCGGAGACCACTATCAGCACGATATATGAGCAGCAGGCGGCCCTACAGCCTCAACGATCGCCCACTATCTGCCATACGCATGAGCAGCAGGCGACTTTACAGCCTCAACAATCGGCCACTAGTTATGCCACTCACGAGCAGCAGGCGACATCACAGTCTCATCAATCGCCCACTACCTGCATCATGCATGAGCAGCAGGCGACCATACAGCCTCATCAATCGCTCAGCCCAACAGTAGCTACAATAAACGCTACCAACCAGATCCTCGACATACATGCTATACTACGAGACGACATCAGCCATGATGACTACAAAGATAGCTCTCTTCTCAACGCAGAGCAAGACCAAGAAGACATCGAAGTATGTCTTGGCTGGTTAATCCAGCACGACGATATCGCACCTGCAGGCGAAGTGCCATAAGCCGACAACATCCAGTGGGGCCTATCGGACCCTACATTTGCCGACAATGTAACGCTCACTTCGACCCAAACGCAAGCTGCACCGGAGCCTCAAGATGAGGCCATGCTCGTAGACGAACCCGATGATGCGGCACAGACGAGGGAAGTGCCATCATCCAGTGCCAACATTTGCGCACATCTCACTCTACAGCAACACCCTACACTTGCCGGAAAAGTGACGGATGAAAATATCCCAGACCACATACCGCAAGATCACCAAAACATGCAATTAAAATCAATACCCACAGAGGACCTGAACGAATTGCACCATATCATCAACGAGGCCCAGAAACGCCGCAAGATCGGCCAACGGCGAAAGTTCGACGCCGAGTCAACAACAGACTCTACCTGATCTACATCCGCCGTACCGGCGACGCCGAAGTAACACTTCTCCAGCGAACTACAGGGGGGGTGTAAGGATCATATTTCCGAGGGAAATATGGCCTCACAATTAGACGCCCACTCCTAGCCACCAGACATCCTCCAATCAACAACCAATGAAGACCTGCCAAGTATTTATATTATTAATAAATTTTATTTTATAAATTATCTATTTCTTCTGAACATTTGATAACTTTTACTACTTTTTCATGTAATTGCTAAATTCAGTAGTTCCTATATACAAATAGGGTAAAAGATTAGCTACTGCATAATGTTAAACAAAAGGTACTGCGCCCTTTTATAAATAGTAAGATTAAGTTACGCTGTAACACTGGACAGTCGAAGACAACATGTTTGACATAATTCAAACATTTCTAATTAATACATACACATATACGAACATGCAGGCATGCAACATGCAACCACGACAAACGACCGAACGCAACATGCGACGAACATTTTGCAAACTCACTCAATTGCACACGGCACCACTGAAGCAGTCATCATGTTAATATACCGACTCAAGCCAGCAAGAGAGAACCAACACAGCGACACAAGAAACACGCCACCAAAGCGACCGCTAGAACAACAACAATATATTAAGCCTGCATAAATATATATGCAGCAATTGATAGTGAACAAAACGCTATTTTTGCACACGGCACCAATGCAAGCGAAGTACAATAAACAACACTAAGCATTGGTACAGCTTAAAGTTAAACACACACACACTGAGACGTAATAAGCAAAACTCTATTTTTGCACACGAAACTAAGCATGAGTGAATAGCTGAAAGCGCTGCTAGAAAATCATGCAACGAGGAGTCTGATTTAAACCGTCAAGCCGAACGGACGTATAACAAGAAGTATTGAAGATATATAGAAGAGTCTTATCTTAACCGTCAAACCGAAGGAACGTACAACAAGAAGTCTTGGAAATATATATATAAAGGAGTTTTCTTTTACAACCATCGAGCACAACAGACGTAGAACAAGAAGTCTTGAACATAGATTGAGGAGCCTTACTTCAACCGTCAAGGGAATAAATACTGGTATAGCCACATCTAAGCCTGGCAGGAAGTTGAGAGTCGCTAAGTGAATCACAACCTAAATTCTATTTCTATTAAATCCTATTTCCTTTCAAATTGTGTCACTAGAGGACAGGATAACATAAATCCTTTCTAGTGTCACGCATCTTTCGCTCTGCACGAGCACAAATCTATCCCAAATCTCTAAATTGTGTCACCAGAGGACAGGATAACATAAATTCTTTCTCGTGCCACGAACTCCTCGTCCTACACGGATTTGCCTATCTTCTTCTATCTAAATTGTGTTGCTAACGGACAGGATAACACAAATTCTTGTTAGCCTCACATTCTCCTGACTTTACACGAGTCACAAACTATCTCTTTCCACACCTTCCTATTTGTGTCACCGGAGGACATGATAACATAAATTCTTTCCCGTGTCACACATTCGTGCTCCATACGAGCGCAGCGCCCAAACCAGCTCCTTTTCTTTGTGACCACTGCTTCTCGAAACATTGCACGCCGAACGCTATCAAGCTGAGCCAGCCGACAAGACTCCACAATAGCAGATCTGCCGTATAAAGCCGTAGTACAATACGCAAAATAAGCCTACCAAAGCGAGTAGCCGATCCACAGCATAAAGCCGTAATAGCGATTACGCAAGACAAGCCTACTAGAACGAGTAGCAACTGTACCGAACGACTGGTACTCGAGACTAAACGATATTTCAAGGTCACGAAAAGCTTCGACCATCCAGTGTTACATAACATATAAAACCCCACAGGGATTAACTCATATAAATTAATAATAAGATAATCAAGAAACATAATATTGTGGATAACTAAATTTAAGCAAACTATTAAATAATAAATAAATTGAATCTTTTCTTGATACCGAACCCTGGACAGCCGCTGAGGATACCTCAGCTGGAAAACCTAAAAGTAACGCCCAGGAGGTTCGTTACAACATTTACCACAAAGAGAAGTCATGTTGCGAATAAAGTGAAGATTTAAAGCACGTCTGAACTCAATGAATTAAAGAGCTGAACATTTTACCCAAAAATGGAATTTCTTGGAAGATTGCTAATTTATTATATTAACATTCCCTCCTTCAGTGCAATTATTAGTTCAAGAACTGCCTTTTTTTCATAAAGCCAACTAGTATTCTCAACAGCTGATATCATGGAAAATATCAACTGTCCATTTTGTTTATGGACAGTTATTGAAAACTTCAATATTCAATATAGAAGTCGATCGCAGTTTTTTTTTTACTTTTATGACACCAGATCTTGCTGTTTTATTTTTTCGTTAATTATATTTTTATTTATAAATATTTAAAAGAAAAAATTTGTCGAAAAACCTGTGACGGGAATAATGCATTTTTCCATTTTCGTACTCCCATCGAACCGCGTACAATTCGGCTGAAAGTGCTACCATCGCATCATTGCCTCCCTTGATGAACAAACCCGAAAACAAGCATAGCATACATCTTTCAATTTATTTCGTAGGATTAATGGCAAAAAATTTATTGTTTATCCAAAATAACCATTAATCGATTATATCTCGTGCTTTATTTATATAATTTATTTTCAGTTTTTCTAAAAAAACAAAAACTATTTTTAATTTAAAAAAAGCACAAAATTGCACAATGCTGATTCGGCCATACATTTCATTGACGAAAATCCCATATAAAATTCCCACGAACACAATACAGAAATTTTGAGATTTTTCGTGCATGAAAATATTACTAAATCGTTGCGGAAGTTTCGTCAACAAACAAAACAGAAATATAAAAAAAAATTGTTTTCCAATTTTGCATATTCTTTGATTTTATATTACATGTTTTGGTGGATCAGATTATTTCCGATTTGTAATCTTTGCAGATGAGTTAAAGAATATTCTGCAAGTCTGTTATTGACGAATACAAGCCAGACGCGTTAAAGAATATTTTGTAATTCTGGCTTATGCAGCAGTTTGTTTAATTTATTTAAAAAGTGAGTAGGTAGTCCGGTAGCATGCGATTTCTTTTAATTTCGATATAAATGTGTGTTAAAAACTTCATTTGAATTATATGAAGATATGGTATTTATATTAAAATTCAAAGATCTAAAAATAAAACAAATTTTAGGTTTAAAGTTGCATTCGTTAATATTCAATCAATGCAAGGCCTACTTCGAAAATTGCTATCTGCATTTATGAAAACTCAATTTCAGAAATGCCTAAAAGTATGCTAATATTCTGAAAAAAAGCTACGTTCAGATTCAAATTTTTAGAGTATTGAACGAAAGACTCAATTCACATGAGTCTTCAAAACAACATGGCCCAGTTGGTAAAACTGCCGGCTTTTGATGCAAACGTAGTGTGTTCAAATCCTCGGTGATAGCAAATATATGGAAAATTATTAAATAGAAATTTTTTCGTTTTTATATAACTAGTGCGGCGAATTGCTGTGTTGTTGTTTTCATAAGAACCATGTCGTTACACTGGTTTTATAGCTCGTCGTATTGTTGTATACGCGGCTATAAAAGTTTCACTTCGAAAATGCTGGCCAATTTTTTACCTGATCGAGCGCTGCTTGTGTGTTTCTAGTTGCTTGGCAGCTAGAAAGCATTATCTGAAAAGCAAACTTGATAAATAAATTTTCAAAAGAATCAGACAATCAACAAGCAGAATATAAAAAATGCATGCAAATTTCTTTTTTCCATTTCAGCTACCCCCACACTTGCATGCAAACAAATTCAATAGCAAACTTTATCAATGAATTTGTCTTTTTTTGTTTGTATCATCGTAGAAAAAAATGTTTTTGTAGTTGCACAACTAGTCGCGCCACACTTTCGCTGCTCGCGTTCGCTAATGTCGCTTGGTATCTAATCGTTACTTTTACTACTTGCTATCGTTGTTTACTCGCCCGTGCTCTCGTCTGTTTCTTCAAGAACTTCGAATTTACTCTACCCCTCCCTGAAGCAAGGTCTTTATGTATATGTCTTTGGCAGAAGTGCTGCCGATATTTGTGCACAATGTGTACGTTTTTGGCTAGACTTGCTTGCTTGGATTTATTTCAATATGCCAGATATTTGCAAGATTCAGGTATTTTTAACCGACTTCAAAAAGGAGGAGGTTCTTTATGAAAACATGGTATGATTTTTTTTTCAATATTTCTATGTAAATTAATCTTTTTTAGATCAAATAGAAAATTTTTCACTTAATCCAATTTATGATATTTTCAAATAAATTGGATAAATTAATTTTTTCAGTACAATGTTACATTTTTTAGTTGCTTTAGCTTTCATAGATTTATTTCAATTTCCCAATTAGATATTTGCAAGTTTCAAAGGTTTTCAATCAACTTGCAGGTATTGAATTGGGAAGTTATACTTCAACTTAAATAAAATATGAAATGTTATTTTTTCAATGTTTTCAATTATCTGAATTTAATCGAATTTATTATATTTTTAAATAAATTGGCATAAGTAAAATTTTTTTCACCACATTTTTGTCTGGCTTGCTTGGTGCATGCAATTATTTCAATATGTCAATTAGATATTTGCAAGATTCAGGTATTTATATAAAATAAATTGTTTATTTAAATAAAATCATATATAAATATCATATACAAATTTATTTATTTATTTATTTATTTAGCCAAACAAGGCAAATTTACTTATGCTAACAGGTTTTTTATTTTACTTGTTATTATTATTATTATTTTTTATTTCTCCTTTCCTTGTTTTTGGTGATTGAAGGTTCGTTGCTGGCCTGATCCGCCCACATCGCTGAAATTTTTTTAAAACATGTCAAAAAAAAGAGACAAGGAAAGGCGAAAAAGAGAGGGGTCTTATAATTATGTTAAATTATACTTATAAACATGAATGTGGGAGTAAACATGGGAGTGGGAGTTAGAGATTGGAGAGTATTTACAAGAAATAGGGCCATTGGAAAAATTTGGTTTAATGGTGAGTAATAATGAAAAAAATTAGGGTGGGAGAAGGTGTTTAGAAAGGGAGCGCCTGAACACGGATTTTGACATTGATGGTGAGTAGTGTTCGCTTATATTATTGAATATTCTACCACTACTTAAGGGTTCGTTATATGCATAGATGGTGTGGTGCTGAGATTCACTCAAAAATCTTGTATGCCTAGTTATCCTTATTGGTTCATTAAGTATAATCCTGCTGGAGACATATTCGCTATCGATTTTACCAGTAACGACATCGAATGTAAAGCATGAACAAAGTAATGTTCTTCTTAATGAAAGCGGCATTATATTAAGGATTTTCAGTCTGTGTTCATACGAAGGTAAGTTCTATAACACCATGGATCATAACAATCCCTTAAAGCAAAAAGCAGAAATTGTTTTTGAATAGATTCAAGTCTTTCTTTGTGCACTTCAAATACTGGATTCCAAACTATGCAACAATATTCAAGAATTGGGCGCACTAGCGTACAGAATAATGTTTTTGTTACCCATATATTTTTGAATTCTTTAGCACGACTTTTTATGAATCCAAGCAGTTTATTTGCTCTGGATATAATATGATCCAAGTGTAGGTTAAAGCGGAGTCTGCTATCCAGGATAACGCCAAGATCTGCAATGTGGTTAACTCTTTTGAGTACGACACCGTGAAGCACATTACTGCTATAAGTTATTTCGTTTTTACGGGAAAAACTTATGACGTAGCATTTATTTACATTTAAAGAAAGCTTATTATGACTACACCAATGTTCCAGAGATAGAAGCGTATTCTGAAAAACAACTGAATCCTCTTCTGATTTAATGAGATAGTACATTTTTAGGTCGTCTGCATACTCGTATAAGAGATGTGGAGTGTCATTCAAAACTTCTGATATATCTGCTATAAATATGTTGAAGAGAAGTAGCCTAAGGTGGCTGCCTTGTGGTATGCCCGACGAAGCAACATTCTTTTTAGATAGAATACCCTTAAATTTTACGTATTGGGATCTTTCACACAGATAAGACTTGAGCCAATTCAGCAAGGATCCTGAAATACCGAATTTTTCAAGTTTTACATATAAAATTTTGTGGTCGGTGCGATAAAAAGCTTTACTAAAATCAGTATAGACTGCATCTATTTGATGTCCTTTTTCCATTTCCATAAGAACTTCCGGGGTCATGGTTGTAAGATTTGTAGTGGTTGATCTACCTTTACGGAATCCATGTTGTTGAACATTTAAACGTGGATTAATTAGGTCTGTAAGTTTGGAACAAACAATTTTTTCGAATAGTTTGGGAATAGCCGATAATATTGCAATGCCCCTATAATTTTCAATATCTCTTTTGTCACCGTTCTTATAAATTGGCGTTAGGATTTGTTAAAAACTAAGTGTAAGGGCATAACTAACTGATCTGAGCATTGAATAAGTAAGCTTGGTGGTAACAGGTCTGGACCAGGAGACTTGTAAGGATCTATTTCCTTAATAGAATTGATTGTCACCATGTGTGATATTGATTGTGCTAACCAATGGTGATATGTTGAGAATCGATGATGGAGTTTCATTTTGGGTTGAAGGCGAACAGAAGACCTCTTTAAAATGATCTGCAAAAAGATTACAGATGTCCTGAGGGATGGAAGAAGTGACATTTCCTTTAAACATGGATGTCGGGTAGCCGGCAGATTTCCGCGTGACGTTTGCAAGTTGAAAGAATTTTTTAGTCCAATTACGTTGGTGTAAAGATTATAAGCTTCTTCAGACTTGATAGAAAATTCTTCAGACAGTTCTTCATATTTTTCCTTTACTTCGTCGCTTGCAATGACGGCGTTCTTAATGAATCTGTAAAGTTTATTTCTTTGATTTCTCAAATGTCTAAGATTTGCATCAATCCACGGTTCCGATTGTTTGTTTTTTTTTCTTTATTTTTGGAACATGAGTATCAACAACAGTATAGACGCTATGATAAAAAAACGAAATAGCCTCTTCCAATTCTAAGGCAGAAAGGTGGGTCCAATTCAAACAGTTTAAGTCATTTATTATATTCTTATAATTGGCATTAAGGAAATCGTACACAATAGCATTATTAGAGGATTGTATAAAGGTAATATGGGTAGCACGTAACTCTTAAGTAAAGGCAGTGTGGTGAAGGGTATTAGAAAATATGTGCTCAGCTTCACCTGTTAGACTGACTTTTATTTCGTCATTGGAGTTAGTAAGAATTAAATCTAACCACCGCCCATTCTGGTTTGGAATTGGTGCTACTTGCTGGCAATCGATACTATAGAAGGTACTAAGTAAGTTAAAGTCGACTGCATTAGAGAGGTTCATTGGGAGAAGATGATTGTCATTATCGTCGGTGAAAAAATAAATATTAAAAATAAAAATAATCGCTTCCTCGCTTCAAGCCGCTATTATTGCTGTTATAGTTTCGCATAATTCATTATACGAACTTTCATCTGAATTGGGGGGAATATAAATGACACCAATGTATATGTAAAGATTTTGCCCTAAACTTATTTTTATTATTCTGTGCTCAAAGTTTATTGAGGAGGTGGTTGAAATCAGCTCACACGGTAAGATGTTATGTGTGGCGATTAAAACACCTCCTCCACGAGATAAACCTGTGTTCATAAAGTCTCGGTCATTCCTGAGAATTGTCCAATTACTATCCAGAATTTCCTCGTTTTTGAAAGTGTCATTTAACCACGTTTTCGTAAAAACAAGAACATTGAAGTGACAAGATTTAGCCTCAACAAAAAGTTTATAATATAAATCTAATATAATAAAATATAAATATAAATGTCAAATAGAAAATGTTGCTGAACAGAAATAGAAAATTTGTTTTATTTTAAATAAATTGGAATAAATGTGGGAAATATATCAATTTAGGAGTAAAATTTCGTTTATAATAGCAGAATAACTTATAGCAGCAAATTTTTAAAACAAAAAAAAAACAAAAAATAAGGAGCCGCCAGAGCCAGCTTTGAAATCGGGCATTTGGATTGCAACCCTGCAGCGAGCTGGTAGACAATGAATCGAAAATGAATAGAAAAAGTGAAACAAAGCTTCTTATCAAGCTGTGCGTATAAACGTATATACATGCCGTTTTGGCTGCAACTTAAATTTTGTTGAAATATAATTAAATAATATAAATGAAATTAAATATAATAAAGCTATAAAACGTAATAATAATTAAATATGAACAAAACGCAAGTGGCACTTTAAGCAAATACAAAGCGAAGTGGCTGAAAATGAGACAATGGAGGTCGAGTGTGCGTCTAATTGGGAACTGCATGCGGACCAACTACTGCAGTCCCAAGAAGAGTTTGCTTTGGAAGAAGTTGAAGAATTTGATGTGTGTAGTATATATATATGCTTGTAATATTGTTACAAATATGTAAATATGTTTACATGTACCTTTATTTATATAAAAATAAATAAATATTCCATTAAACTCCAATTTTATTAATGTGTTTGACAATTTCGAATATCTATATCGAGAGACCATTTTTAGAACTAGTACTATATCTGCCCCAAAGTACTAGTGCAATATGTCTCCCAAAGAACCAGTTCACTAGTACTAGGTACTGTAGCGTGTGACAATTGACTCTTTTCGTAGGACAAGCCCATGTTAAATGCGACAGTAAAAGCATTGCTTGGAGATAGGCGGTGTACTAGTAGCTGTCTTTTTAGTACTAGTGAATTTAGTAGTTTTGTACTAGTTCTTGACGCTGCAGGGAAGGCAAACACGTTAACCAGTCTGCCACAACTTAATTGAAAAATTTGTTTCTTAATAACAAATAATAGCAAGTTTGATGAAATCAAATCAAAATATTCTTAAAAAAATTTAAATACGCTGAAAAAAACGCGTTGTAAGGAAATTATTTCATTTATATTCGTGCCTGTATAAAATACAAGTTTATTTCAACTTTCCAGTTAGATATTTGCAACTTTTAAAGGTTTTCAATAAACTTGCAGGTATTTAATTGAGAAATTGAAGTATGCAAATATGAAATCTTATTTTTTCAATGTTTCTAATGTTATGCAATTTTTTCGCGTCAAGTGGAAAATGTTTCATTTAATGCAATTTATTATATTTTCAATTAAGTTGTATTAAATGAAATTTTTCAGCACAATGTTAAGATTTTTTAGCTGCTTTTGTTTGCATGCATTTATTTCAACTTCCCAATTAGATATTTGCAACTTTCAAAGGTTTTCAATAAACTTGCAGGTATATAATTGATAAATTGAAATATTGAAGTATGAAAAATAATAAATTTTGATAAAAACTACCAGCGGCTTCTCATATATTGACAATTTCATTGACAAATTTTTTTTGAGCTCCAAATTTTGTTTTGAAATCAAAAACTTACTACAAACATACGAAAGTCACATACCGAGGTGCTCACAGATTCAAAAATAACAAACTCAATAAATACTCTTTGCAAATATACGTTTAAACTGTGAATAGCCTAATAGTTAAAAATCAAAATAAACTTTTTTATGTGTACAAAATAAAAAAAAGATAAATTTTCGATGTTTTTAATAATCAATGTTAAGTTATATAACAGAACTTATTATAATGACGGAAAAACTCTACATGTTGAAATTATAAATTTTAAACTTACCATGTCAAGAATCGAGACCACGTCATCTTTTTCATATAAGAAACTTGATCGACTATTCGTTTCGAATGTATACGATGTATATGATAAAAAAGACTTCTATTTTTTTCATTAATTTTACTATTTGGACTATTTTTGGACTATAAATTTTGTTCTATTATATTATTTAGTTTCTGTTTTTTGTATAAATACTTTTGTCTACCCCAAAAACTCTCGGATTCGCTTATTTTAATTTTTTTTCGAATTTGTTTCGCGTGCATAACGAAACCGACATTTAATATGAAAAATTTTTTTTTAAGAAAAGTCTTTTTTATTAACCTTCTCTTGTTATTTTGTCACTTTCGCGAATAATTTTTTCATAAACTTTATGTGAAAAAAAGACTTGTATTTTTTCATAATGTTTTAAATGATAAATTTTTGTGATTTATAAAATTTATGAAGAAAAAAAACTTTAATTTCCAATGTATAACAAGTGCACTTAAAACAACTTTGTATACTTGTTTATAATTTTCTAATAAAATTAATTTTCATACAGAACGAATCAAATAAAACAAGAAGAAAAACATATATGTATATAAAATTTTATTTATGTAAAATTAATCCAATGTATTATTATTAATCCAATATTGAGGAACAAATGTGGATAATATATTCAAACATTCTTCAAACACTATATTCAATCCAATGTATATTTATTTATTTATTTATTTATTTATTTAATTAACGTCTCTGTAATAATAAAATATTACAATTAATAAGTATAACAAATTAGTTTATATTTAATAGTAGAGTAATAGTAGTTTTAAAAGTATTTTTCGGAGAAATTAAGTTAGTTATTATTATAGATACATTTTAAAGCCGTAAGAACTCTATTTATTGGCTCATTAGTGGCATAATTAGTTCCATGGCAGCTAATGTAGAAATAATTTGAATTTCGTAGTGACTTTTGTGGAATATTAAACGATATCAACTCAAGTAGTTTTTCACAAATAATGTTACCATTAATCAAATCATAAATGATCATAATACCATGCAATAATCTTCTATCCTCAAAAGAAGATAAACCGATAAGTAAACAACGCGTCCTATATGAGGGAAAAGGTTCCGTAAAATTTAAAGAGCGCAAAGCAAACTTTAAGAATCTTTTTTGTACTTTTTCCAATCTAATAACATGAACTGAGTAAAACGGGCTCCAGATAAATGATGCATATTCAAGGCTAGATCTAACAAAGGAGATATACAATGTTTTTAGTGTATAGGGGTCAGCAAACCCAGCACTATTCCTCTTAAGAAATGCTAAAAGAGAATATGCTTTGGGAATTATACGATTTAAACGAGAGCTAAAATTTAGACCAGAATCAAAATTTACACCTAAGTCACGGATTTCTGTTAATCTAGCTAAGATTGTGTTATCAAAAGCATAATCAAATAAAATTGGAGAGACTATTTTATGATAAGAAACAACAATGCATTTACCAAGATTGAGTGATAATTTGTTTAGTTTGCACCAAGAGTAGACGTTTTCTAGATTAGACTGAAGAAGAATAGCATCCCCATGATTTTTAACTTTAAGGTAAACCTTAAGATCATCTGCGTACAGTAAAAATTCCAAGGTCCAAGGATGCTACCTTGAGGAACCCCAGACACTGCCAAGAATGACGAAGATTTTTCATTGTCAATGGCAACGTAAGAAACCCTATTATGGAGCTATGAGCTCAACCAAGAGAGAAACAGGGAATGAAAACCAATCTAGGCAAGCTTAAGCATTAAAATTTCATGAGACAACCTATCAAAAGCTTTCGAGATGTCAGAATAAATTACATCCAATTGGTGTCGATCTTCAAAAGAAGAAATACAGTAATTTTTAAACAATCTAAGGTTAGTTGTAGTTGACCTACCATAGACAAATCCATGCTGATTTGGACAAATTAAATTCTTTATGGCAAAGTACATTTTATCTTTAATGATTTTTTCAAAAAGCTTTGAAACATTAGTCAGCTTAGAGATGGGTCTATAGTTTAGAACATCATGTTTGTTGCCAGCTTTGAAAACGGGTGTTATAATCGAAATTTTCCATTTTTCAATGAAATTACCAGAACTGAGTGATTTGTTGAAAATTATAAAAATCGGTAAGGATGAAGACTGAACAAGTTGTTTCAGTAAATAAGCACTGAGGCCATCAAGGTCACACTTTACTGAGTTATTCAGCGATGCAATGGCTGTTTGAACATCAGAAAGGGAGACTGATAAGTAACCAAAATTTAGACACCAGTCAACATTATCCAAAACAAGGGAGTTTACCTTATTATTGTCAAAATTTGACTTAAAATAGTCAGCAAGCAATTGAACCGTATCAGGAGCGGAATAAGATATTTTACCGTGGTAAAACATAGAAGTAGGAATACCTGAAGTACTTGTTTTAGATTGAATAAAGCTCCAGAAAGACCTGGCATCAGTTTGAATGCGATTTTCAATGCTTAAAATATATTGTTTATAAAGGATTTTATTTAAGAAGTTAAATTCACGCGCATAGTGTTTATATTTAGCATTGCAATCATTAAAAATTTTATTGCGTAGGTTTTTGAGTTTTTTTAAGCCCTTAGTATACCAAGGAAGCTTGTGTATTTTTTTCTATAATGGAATATTATTTGCAAATATATAATGTTGCTTGCTAAGAAAGATGTCATAGCAGCTCGAAACATTCAAGTTAACAAAAAGCGTAACCCAATCTATGTCACTAATGAGCCGATTAATAGTCACACTGTTGCAATTTTTATAGTCATAATAATGTATTTCAGAAAAACTTATACTACAAAATTCATAAAGTTCAACATTAAAAGCAACCCTATAGGAACAAACTAACTTGTTTTTAAGAAAAACTAATTCAAAATTTAATTTAAAATAAACTAGTATACGAACTACTTAGAATTATATTAAGGCGGCACCCACTTCAATTCTAAATAGTTTTTATTGCATTATATATGAAGTAATTGAAATACTACTTTAAAACAAGTGGTTGATAAACTACTTTGATTTATATTAACGCGGCAACTACTCTGATTTTGACATGTTTTATTTGCAAATTTTTATTAGATTACAAGTTTATACGAGTATATATTTAACCATGTCATTTCATCAAATTTTATTAGCTTTAGGCTTCACTAACATTTTGTTTCAAAAAGACATATTTTTTTTTATTTACGACACTGAACTGCAAGACAGACGTGGAAAACACATTTTAAAACTGATCAAAACCCTGTGAAACGCCTGTGAAAAGCCTCAAAACCCTGTGAAACGATTAAAAATTCTTTATTATATAAAATATTCTAATTACAAACTGGTAGTGTTTAGCAAACATTGCACAATTTCGACTCTGTACGGAAATTGATGCATTGCTTAAACATTCAGCAAACACCTCATCACTCCATGATTTATGTATTTTTCAAAACAGTCAAATAAATGACCTCTTTGATGTATAGAAATTTAAAATTTTATGCTTTTAAATTCATCTGCAGTAAGTGGAATATTAAATACTTTTCAGTTGGTTATTTTGAAGTAATTAAAAAAATAGTTTAAATATTTTAATTATATTTTATTATATTATAGTTATATTATAACTAATTTAACAAGTAGTTGAAAATATATGCAGACGAAAGTCAATTGATTTATTTAGCGGACATCACCATACAAAATATGTTAGTTCGTTCTATGGAAAAAAGTCAGAATTTCAACTAGTTGTGGTTGACAAAAACCCTATAGGAACAAACTAACTTGTTTTTAAAAACAACTAATTAAAAAACTAGTTTAAAATAAACCAGTATATGAACTACTTTTAATTATATTAAGGCGGCAACTACTCTGATGTTGACATGTTTATATTGCAAACTTTTATTAGATTACAAGTTTATATATATTTAACCATGTTATTTCATCAAATATTATTAACTTTAGGCCATCAGTAATAGTTTTCAATTGGATATTTAAAAGCAATTAAAAAAATAATTTAAATGTAACTAATTTAACAAGTAGTTGAAAATATATGCAGACGAAAATCAATTGACTTATTTAGCGGACATCACCATACAAAATAAGTTAGTTCGTTCTATGGAAAAAAGTTAGAATTTCAAATAGTTGTGGTTGACAAAAAACTACTTTATCAACTACTTTTAAATTAGTTGATTTTCCTACAGGGAAACTACCTTTTCAACTACTTTTAAATTAGTTGATTTTCCTACAGGGAAGAGCTGAGTGATGAATACTATGTTCAGAAATAGGAAATGGACATTCATATAATTGAAAGCAAAGTGACTTGTTTATAAAGGTTAAATCTAGCAGTTTAGACAATTTATTAAAAATACCATTAATTTGTATGAGATCAATACTAAAAAAACTATCAATGAGATTAATTTCATAAACTTGGTTTATATTTGTTGGTATGTATATATTGTCCTCAGACGAAAAGGCCCAATTTAATTCGATGAGATTAAAGTCACCAGCAACGAAAAAATATTTTTCACAACTATCATACGTCAATAATGATAATACATTATTTACATGCGTACTATAAATTTCACAAGTGCTTATTGGCGGAATGTATGAAGCGCAGACAAAAAGTTCCCCTTTAAGAAGATGGATTGAAACGCATACCTGGCCAATTAATCCATTCAGAGTATCAATACAACATAGCGAGGAACATAGCTTTTTCCGGACTATTATTGCTACTCCGCCACCTCTAGAGCATCCAGTTTGAGCAGCACAACGGTCTTTGCGGTATACTTGGAAGATAGATGGATCAGCAATTTCCTCATCAAAAAAGTCATTTGTGAGCCAAGTTTCAACTAGTATAAATACATCAAAATCACTTTCAGAGCAGAAAGAATGCGTAGAAATTAGTTTAGAACGCATACCAGATAAATTTTGATAATGAAATTTAATGGTATTTTTACTGGCGATATCTGCTAATATTGGTATTTGAGATGATGTTGGCAACAATGGCGATAGTGGCGCTAATAATAACGATTGTGATGGCAATGACGGAGTTCATGATGATATTGATGAAGATGGTAATGTTGTTGCATTGGTAGACAAAGTAAGTGAACGCAGCTCATACTGAGAGATAACTACGCGAGATGATCCTTCCGGGATATCGTCTTCCGGGTTACTGTTGCAGTAGCTTAGTTTTTTGAAGAGGTGGAGGGGTTGTTGTAGGGAGCCTGGCTGTCTAATATGGGTGCTGGCATAGGACGTGATATAAAGTCACGGACTAGGACCCCGTTGGGCCAAAAGTCTTTGCATATTATCTGTGCGTAGATTGTCTCTGAATCGTAGGTTTTGAATGACGCCAGTTCCTGATGGGGTTTCTGTGTGAACTTTAGGCAAGTGATGGTTGATTCTGGTTGCGGTATTTTCTTGCGAACGTAAGCTAGAATATTCTCAATTGTGGGGTTATGTGGAGGTTATGTGGTTCCTATTAAGTTCCCTTTAAAATTTTGACATTTTTTTTTGTAGCGTGCCCAACGCAAACTTATAAGGCGTCTTTCCGCCGATTTAGGAAAATCAAACAAGCATAAGTTTTAAGCTTTGGATAACTTTGTTTAGCTGCTAGTTTATTTCTGAATTTCTTAATAAAATTACAACTATTTTTACTTAAATTTACATAAAGAATTTATAGCTATAACCTCAGTATTTCCGCCACTAGTCATACGCAAAGTGCTGAGATTGCGCTTTGTTGTTATTTGTGTTTCTCTAAATGTTTTACTGGCTGCTCGTCATGTGAGACTTGGCATACATTATAAATATAATGTTTTGTGTAAAAAGAAAGAAAAGTAAACAAATAAAATAGTACTACTCATTGCTCGTCATCTGAGACTTGGCTTACTTTATAAACTTGGCTTACTTATTGTTTGAGCTTGACCGAAATTATGTCTTGTGTAAAAAGAAATAGAAAAATAATGCAGGGTGAATCATGTTCATGTTGTGCGGGTACAATACATTACACCCCTACCGTTTTAGCGAAAAATTATTACTTTTTAAAATAATTTTTAAAGATGTGTGACAGAAATACTTTGGCGTGTTTCTTATATTAAAGAAAAATGTACAATTTTTGTTTTTTTTTTAAATTCGATTTTTAAAAATGTTCTTATGTAATAATTTTTTTGAATGTTATTAGATATGTTCTTGTAATACTCTTAATTTCAAATCTGCTCAATAAAACGTTTCCTTATGTAATTTTCTTAAAATTTATAATAATTTTTTATATATTCTTTATATGATTAAATTAATGATTTTTGTTATATATATCTTCCTAATGTTTAGTAATATGGTGTCAATAAAGTTCTTAAATAACAATTTATTATTAATTATTTTCTGCATTTAATATATAAAAAAAATTATACAAATGTTTAGAATTTCTTTAATAAATTGTTATGCAGTTCCTTTAATTTTCCGTTCATGTTTATTGTGGAATTCACACCGTTGCGGCTTACAATTTCGTATGGACCATTGTAAGGGCTTTGCAACTTTTTTCTGTTTTCTACTCTGACGAAAACTAAATCTCCAATTTCTAAATTGCTTTCTAGTATATTCCTATCATATATTTTTTTCTTTTTATTTTTGCTTTGTCTAGCATTTCTCTTGCTCTTGCTATTGATGTACTTAAACGTATTTTTGGTTCGTTAACGTAGTTGTCTAGGTTATAAATTATATTTTGTGTGTTCATTACGTCATTTGGAAAGGATGGGATTTTTCCGTACACTAATTCAAAAAGGGTATAGTTAGTGTCAACATTTGGTGTAGTGTTGTACGCAAATTAAAAATAATCAATGTGTTTATGCCACATATCGTCATCTGTCAATGAAAGTATGTATTCTTTTAGTGAACGGTGATTCTTTTCTATGCTTCCCATTGTTTGATGATGGTATGGTGTTGAAAATATTTGTCGCGTTTCAAGTAGTTCACATTTAGTAGGTCATACTGCATACTTAAAATGTACCTATAACCGTTAGATATTCTGAGCGGTCCAATGGTGTCGATTGAGATCGTTTCAAAACTTGTTGTGGGAGTATCTGTCACAATAATTTACAAATTCTTTGACCATTCCTGCCATAGTTTTCTAAATATAACGTTGTTTTAGTTTGAGTATTGTTTTTCGTACACCAAAATGTCCTGAAATGTGTGACGTATGAAATTCGTCGATGAGTTTGTATTGCTGCAGGGTACTGTTGATTGGTTTTGGAGCTTTATAAATTAATATATTTATGGGTGAGGCTTTCTTTCTTGCAAATTTATTATATTCTTTCTTGAATGCATTCATATCAATCTTTTTAAATATGTAATCATTGTCACAGAGGGCTAACTCCTCTACTTGTGACCTTGTAAGTAAACAATGTCGGTTCTCCAATATCGAATCTAGCTTCGAAAGGTCATCACTATATGTTACGTGCACTTCATTGCTTTCAATGTTAACCATGGTTCTTTTGCAATTTTTATCAAGTGTGAATCTTAGTTTCAACAATTTCTTGACATCATG
Organism: Coremacera marginata; assembly: GCA_914767935.1. NCBI lineage: Eukaryota > Metazoa > Arthropoda > Insecta > Diptera > Sciomyzidae > Coremacera > Coremacera marginata. The sequence continues at coordinate 123,831,750 of OU612043.1, forward strand.
AAAGGATGTACATTCCCAGATATGCAGTTGAGCAGACTGGCTTGGGATGATGTTATTCTCTTTGATGCGTCGTTGGGATCCCTTACAATTTTCTATATTTTCAAATTTCTTTGCGCTCGCTTCTTGAGATTTACTTCTTGTTATCGCATTAATGTTAATTCTTTCTTAAATTTTCTTTGCACTCGCTTTCTTGGTTTTCCCTGTTGTTGTATCTTCTGCTTTTTGCTCCTTGTGGTCTTCTTGTTTCGATATTGGAATCATGGATTTAAAATATCGCTGTAATTTTTATTCGCTATAATGCATCACCGTTTGTATTAATTTTACCTTGTTTATAAATAATTTGAAAGTCATAATCCGCTAGATCGAGTCTTATCCTTGTCATTTTGGATGAAGGATTTTTGTAAGCGAATAATGGCACCAAGGGTCGATGATCAGTTACGGCAATAAATTTCCTTCCGTATAAGTACGGCTTGAAGAAATGAATTCCCCAATGAATAGCTAGGAGTTCTTTTTCAATGATTGGTTTGTTTATGTCGTGTTTTTCCAATGATTTACTTGCATAAGAGATTGGTAAATCATGTCCAATTTCTCCTTGGGAGAGTACTGCGCCTAGTGCGAAATCAGACGTGTCTGTAGTGAGAATGAATGGTTTTTCGAAATTAGGATATTGTAATATTCTTGGATCAATTAGTTTTTGTTTTAAGACGTTAAATGCCTTATGGCATTCATCCGACCAGATAAAGGGTATTCCTTTCTTCAGTAAGGAATTCAAACATTTTGCAGTGGTTGCAAATTCTGGTATGAAACGTCTGTAGTAATTACAAAAAGCTACAAATCGTCTTAATTCCATCCTCACTACATCCGGAACAGGATACTTTAACACAGACTCACATTTTGGAGGATCCGTTTTTATACCTTTATCGGGAATTAAATGCCCTAGATACACAACTTCTGGTTTTAAGAACTGGCATTTACTTGCGTTTAGCTTTAAATTGTATCGGTGTAAACGATCAAAAACTTTAATAAGATTTAGGTTGTGATGTTTCAAAGAACATCCAAAAATTATTATGTCGTCGACATATAAGAAAGCTTCAGAGGAAAGGCCACTTAACGCAATTGTTAACATGCGTTGAAAACTATTGGATGAAATTTTTGACCGAAATTTAGACGCTTGAATTGGTAATGTCCGTTTTGCGTTGAGAAAGCTGTTAATGGTCTTTGTCTAATGGTATCTGATGAAAAGAACTGGTCATGTCTAGCGTTGAAAAGTATTTCTCCCTGCATAACGCCAATACTTCTTCCATTCTAGTCAAGGGAAATTTGTCATTTACAAGTTTGTCATTTAATTTTCTGTTTTCATCGCTCTTTTTTTTTGGTCTAGCAGTAATGGTTCATTGTAAGGACTTACTGACGGGTTAATTATGTCATTTTTATTTAGTTTTTAGTAATTTATTTGTAAATTAATTACGACCTTCTTTCATAAGGTTTTAAGTTATGTGTTTATAAAACTCCAATAATTTTTCAATTATTAAAGGTTATATTTCTATCGAGCTCAAGGTCAATGTTGTTTTCCGAAGTTTTTAGTAATTCTTAAAAATTAAATTTTTAAAAAATTAAATTTTTAAGAATAACATATGAGAGTTTTATGCCAACTAATTCATGAAGCAACAGGTCGCCACAACAACAATGTCCTAAACAGAACAACTACCAGCAGACTAGAAAGCTGTTTCGTTGGTCGCTACACCAACTCATCAATCAATCAATCTTCTGTTATGCAGTCCATTAACTTTGAAAATCTTATAAACACACCTTCTGCTAAAACCAAAGCGGAATTGCAGTTGTGTGCTTTCCAATTTAAAAAGCAATGTTTTTCTACTTCCTTTTTAATTTTTAATTAAATCATTTACTTGTCTACTCATTTCGTCATATTCTTCATGCGGGAGTCTATAATCTTTGATGTAAACTGGGGTAGTATCCGTTAATTCAAGTTTTTTGGGTATAAAAGTTGTTAGTTGGAAGCTCTTCTCCTTCCAGATGAAAAACTGCTTGATATTTTCTGAATATGTCTTTTAATTCTGTTTTTGATTGTGCGTCTAGATTAAGTTCTTTCATAAGTCTACTGAAACGTTGTTCGTCATATTAGTTTGTTTGTTCCTTAATTTTAGTGATATTGTAGTTACTTAATTTTTCTACTTGTGGCTTTATCTCATTTAAGATCACTTCTTTGTCGTTTACATTGACAATTTTAATGTGGCAGTTGCCCGTCGATGGTGCAATAGAATTTGCCATAAATAATTTCTTGATTTAAAATTCTTCTTTCTAAACAATTCTACAACAATTCTTGATTTAAAATTAGACTAGTTAGTTAGTTAGTTAATTAAGTGAGAAGGGAGCAAGTCACCTAGTTACTGCGGCCTCAAAGGCCTATTGTAACAAACCTCTATAAGTTATAGTTCATATTTGATCGTTAAGTGCGTTAGGAACCCAGCGAAGTCCTTGGGTGAACTATCCGCTATTAGATGCGGTTCTAGGTACAATGCACCTAAGTAACGAAGACGGGTCCTGATTAGACCGTTACAGTAAAACAAGATGTGCTCTGCTGTTTGTTCATCTTTATTACATAGTCTACACAGATCTTCCTGGACTATACCCATGGTTAATAAGTGTTTATTTACCTTACAATGCCCAGTTAGGAAACCTGTGACAAGTCTGATAGATCTTCCACTTAGAGTCAGGAATTGTTTCGTTCTTTGGAGTGAAGTGGTTGGCATGAATGTTTTCGCCTGTCTGTTACCTTCAGTTTCCCTCCAGTAATGAAGTGCCTCTCTGCTTAGTCACATTTTAATGTTATGGCGCATAGTACCCCATGGTATTCCGCAGAATGGTTCTGGGCCTATGAAGGACCTTGAAGCCCCTTTCCTGGCTAGTTCGTCCGCGATTTCGTTACCTAAATAGCCGCTATGACCTGGTACCCAAATGAGATGGACTCTGTTATGGGTAGATACCTTGATAAGTAGCTGAAGGCAATCCCATACGAGTTTGGACGTGATTTTATATGCGCTAAGTGCAAGTAGAGCTGCTTTACTATTAGAGTGAATGTAAATGTTTTTGTTCCTAGTGGGACTGTTTACATACTCTCTTAGGCAGATCTCAATGGCGTGGACTTCAGCTTGGAAGACTGGATTACCTGTGCCCATGCTGGCATATATAGATTTTCAATGCCTTAAGCCAAAAACTCCAGCTCCCATCCCTTCATCTGTCTTTGAGTCGTCAGTATACCAGGCTTGAAAGTCACCAGTGAACCGTGGCCTCTCTTTTTCCCATGTGGTTCTGTTTGGGAAGGAGACTTGAAAGTTTTTGTAGAAGTTGCATTTTGGAAGGCAGAGATCGCAGGGTAATAACCTTAGATTCTCGTCCTTGGTTTTTTCATCTAACAGCGCTGAGTTAGTATTACTTGGTATAATCAAATTGTTGTCAATGATGAGTCTGACTGTGAAGAGCAGAGCTTCTTTCTTAACAAGAAGATGTAATGGTGGTATACCAAGCAAAACCTCCAAAGCAGCAGTTGGAGCAGAACGCATCGCTCGTGTGATACATACACAAGCTAGTTGTTGCAATTTGCTGAGCTTGGCTTGAGCTGTTTTTTGGATCGTCTTACTCCACCATACTGGTGCGGCATGTAAGACGATAGGTCTCGTGATGGAAGTATACATCCATATGACTAGTTTGGGACTTAGTCCCCAGTTTTTACCTACAAAGCTTTTGCTGACCCATAATGAGGCCCTTGCTTTGTTGACGGTGTTGTTTAGGTGTGGGTTCCATGTGATTTTATCATCAAGCGTCACACCTAAGTATTTGACTTCTTTTGAGAAGGTTATAGTTTCACCGAGAAGAGTAGGTTCAGTTAGATTTCCCCTGACTCTTTTCTTGGTGAAGACGATGATGTTGGTTTTTTTAGGGTTGACATTTAGCCCTGTTTCCCTGCACCATTTAGCTACTATGTTGAGTGCTCTCTGGAGGAGATACAATAAGGTACCCTCGTATTTTCCTCTGATAAGGATCACGATGTCATCAGCGTAACCCTGCACATCGAAGCCATTTGAGCTAAGAAGCTCTAAGAGTTCATCAACCTCAATGGACCACAGTATTGGAGAGAGAACTCCTCCTTGTGGGCAGCTTTTTGCGGCGAGTACTCTTAGTTCTACAGTGCCCAAAGTTGATTTCATATTCCTGACTTTCAGCACGTTATGCACCCAAGCACTTGTTGTTCCATCAACACCTTTGCACTGAATGCATTCGCTTATATGAGCGTATTCGGTGTTGTCAAAAGCACCTTCAATATCTAGGAAGCACCCGATTGCATTTTCTTTGTTCCCCAGTGATTTTACAATCTTGTTTGTAAGGATCTGAAGAGCATGAGTCGTGGATTTCCCTGATTGATATGCATATTGTTGCGAATGCTGCGGATGGTCTCTAAGACAACTCTCTCTGATATGCCGATCAACAAGTTTCTCCATAGTTTTTAGGAGAAAGGAGGTGAGGCTGATTGGTCTATACGATTTTGGTTGATCCGAAGGTCTACTGCCCGTTTTAGGTATATATCTAACAATAACCTCTCTCCAGGCTTTGGGTATAGTACCCCATGCCAAGCTCGTCCTAAAGATAGCTATTAGGAAAGGCATTAGTAGCACTAGGTTATTTTGCAAGAGTGCGGGAAAGATGCCGTCTGCTCCAGCTGCCTTGTATGGTTGGAATGTGCTGAGAGCCCATTTTATCCTGACCTCGTTGAAGATTGTTCTGGATAATTTCCAATCTATTATGTTTGGTCTTCTATGCCCTGTCTGTAATAGGTACGCTGGAGTTCCAGTCAATGTAGTAGAACCCGGGAAGTGGGTATCGGCAAGGAGCTTTAGAGTCTCGAGGTCATCATTGGTAAATGTGCCATTCGGTCTCTTTAGCAGGCCGATGTCATTAGTGTGAGTTTTAGAAAGAACTCTGTGGATTTTTGCGCTACTGGTCGTGTCTTTAAGATTTTCGCAGAAGGACTTCCATGAGTTCCTCTTTGCACTTCTAATTTCTTTGTTATAGTTGGTGAGGGCTTCTCTATAGCTGTCCCAATCACCAGTTGATTTGGCTCTATTAAATAGTTTCCTAGTTATGGTCCTAAGTTTGGCCAATTTCTTGTTCCACCAAGGAGTGTTTCTTTTTTTTAAGTTTTTGTGGTCTCTGGGCAGGCTTGATAGTAGGAAGTTTGGATAGCTGTGAAGTTGTCACTTGCTATTTCAAGGTCATCAATGTTTCTTACCTTCCTATTGCAACGCTTTATAAAAGTGGGACGGTTCCCTACATTCAGAATTTCTAAATTATACTTATTTATAAATTCTAAAAGGCACTCACCTCTAATGCTAGTATCTGAGCTGCCCCATATTGTGTGGTGGGCGTTTGCGTCACAACCTAATATCAGCTGCTTGTTGGTCCTGGCACAATGTTCCACCATTCTCTGTAGCGCCAGAAATTGGAGATCGGTAGAATCTCCAGGCAGATAAGCTGAACAAATTATGAAATCTGTCTTACCTACCTCAGATTGTATCTCCACCATAGCCGCAACTTGGTCCTTGGTAGTGAACTTTGGAATTAGAAGAGTATTAATATCACGGCTTACTAATAAACATGCTCTAGGTCTTCCTTCATTGAAGGAATCATAAAGCAACTCACCTGTGAGAGCCTTTATCTGGTTCCTATAAACATACGGTTCCTGGATAAAGGCAACATCAAGGTGATCCCGGCAGAAGCACTGTGTTGAGACTGCCGAGGCAGCCTTAGCATGTTGGAGATTTACCTGTATACACCTTAGACCCATTTTACTTTCTTGGTCGACCGGGCCTGATTCCCGCCCTCTTCCATTTGGGCTCCTTTCCACCAGACGTTCTTGGAGCGTCTGAGTGGCTAGCTGACGGGAAGTCCTTGTTGGTAAATAAAAAAAAAATTGATAAAATAATATTTTATCGAAAATATAACTCTTAATAATTGAAAAATTATTAGAGTTATAAAAATATTTATATAGAGTTATAAAAAACTTATGAAAAGAGGTCGAATAAATTTACAAATTAATTCTCTGGCAGAGCACGGCCGTTGAAAAAATTATGATTAATTTGTTTGTTTACACACACAATAAAATAAAAATCTTAGTTTTCAAACAAAAAATATATCATGACGTCATAGTTTAATAGCAGCAGGTTGCTTCAACTAAGACGGACAGTGAATAATAGAAGAACAACAACTAAAACTACAACATGCCTGTGAGTGGTAAAAAGCGAGTGAGTGGATATATCTTCGAAGAAAGAGCTTACACCAAATAAGTGTGCTTTTCATATCATTTGTGTGTACAATGTAATTCAGAGTAATTTTCTCTAACATTGACGAAAGCAAATAGACATGAACGGCTAAGTTTATCATCGCTATCATATAAAGGCTACTGATGAGTTGGTGTAGCGACCAACGCAACAGCTGTCTAGTCTGCTGTATGATTGCCACTCTACACAAAGGGTATTGTTGTTGTTGTTGGTTGTTTTCTTCAGAAAGCAACATAGACCTTGAGCTCGAAAATATAACTCTTAATAATTGAACATCTATTAGAGTTATAAAAATAACACAAAAACTTATGAAAAGAGGTCGAATAAATTTACAAATTAAAAATGTTCTTTCTTATTATTGGCCTTTCGGAGGTTGTTAGTTCTCCCCCGGGCCGATTCCGTTTCCCTGATTGACCACCAGTATGCGATTGTTGTGCCGATTATTGTTATTTCGGTTATTATTGTTGTTTCTGCTGTTATTGTTATTATACTGTCTGTAAGAGCTGTTGTTATTATTGTTGTTATACTGTATGTGGGATCTGTTGTTATTATTGTTGTTATACTGTATGTGGGATCTGTTGTTGTTCCATCGCTGGTTGTTGTTGCGATAATTATTACCATTATTGAAATTATTATGGTTTCTGCTTCTACTAGAAAAATTGTTGCTTGGTGTGTAGTGACGGTAGTTATTACGATTATAGTTTTTATTTGCGTTGTAGGGTTGTGCTTAACAGTTCCGGAGACGGAACGGACATGGAACGTTCTAGTTCCTTTGTTTATTTGATCTGCTTGAGCTGCTTGTTTGTTGAACGTGTCTTTTATAGAGCGGAACTAATAAATGGAAACATGTCCGCAGAACTATCTAGTTCCTTTATTTTTCCTTAATTTTTCCTTTATTTAGTTCCTTTATTTTTGTTGAACTGTAGAGGAAATTTGTAATACTCTTAGTATAATTTTAACACAACGCTCTGACTAGCCTTAAATCAAATAGAACACAATTTTTTGTTTTTTTCAGTGTTTTCCTTTTTAAAATTAAAAAAATTAAGGAAAATATTCATAAATTATTTAAAAAAGAAACTTTAAAAATTTGCTAAAAAAATTCATATAGTTCAAATATTAAGTAACAAAATTGTACCATAAGAAAATATATAAAAATTATCTAATAGTTCCGCGGACAGTTTTGCGAACAGTTCCGCGGACATCCTTATTATGTTATAAAATAAAACAGTTCCGCGGACATGCTTACTTTATAACATAATAAGCATGTCCGCGGAACTATCAGTTCCGACAGTTCTCTGTATTAGAGGAAATGTAACAAAAGCATTCTAAATATCATTTCATGATTGTTCTCCTTCTTATGTTACAAGCAAAAACAAACAGAACAATGCATACAACAAGAATGACGATATATCATATAGTCTATTATTTCATTCATTCTCTCTCACAAGCATTATCGTTTTGCTTGCCATCACTCAAACAATTCGTCTAAGCAGTAATATGTGTGCGGTAAGTGCGAAAGAGATATCGGCTTATGTTGCTCATTAGAAAAAATTGTATTTCAATCGGAACTGTTTGGACATGCTTAAATCGTACAGATGGAACGATTGGAACTATGTCCGGGAGTGAACATAGTTCCATGAACTATACATGTCCAGAACTACCCATCCCTATTGCGTTGTAGTTTAGGACCCTATTGTTGGTTAGGTTATGGTTTTCTCTAACTCTAGGGCAACGTTAATCGCGTTACTGAATTCAGTTGGTGGAGCTGCGAAAATGGTTTGCTTAAATTGGTCATCTAACCCATTTTTAAAGACTTAGTGCATAAGTATCATTAATTTTTGCAATCACTGATTTTTGTTCGTTTGTTGTGGATGAGCCTAATTCTTCAACTTGCATTTTGTTTAATTCTGCAACTAGACCTAATATTTTATCGTTGAAATTCGTAACGGAAAGATTTCTCTGTGTGAGTGAAGATAACTGTGTGTGAACTTGTGCTATTGCTTGTGAGGTTGTTTTTATACCCAGTGGGCAAATGCAGCAGTCCGAAGGCCGTTTAAAAGGCCTGTATTTGCATTCGATAGGCCTTACACAATCCTTGTAAGCTCCCTTGTATTGTTTGTATGAAACGAGAAAATTTGTTAGTACTTCCGCACTCCCTGCTTTAAAGAGGCCTGCTATAAGCACTCCTTTAAAATGGCTTAAAGAAGGGGTTAACCAAAACAATTAAAAAAATATTTTTTTTTTATTTCTTTTTATGTATACCTACCTATTTATTCTGTGATTCTGTGATTTTATTTTATTTTACATATTTTTGCCGGATAAGAATATTTCTAAGTCATGACGTTGATTATTATTGAGTATATTTGAACTAACATATATTTTAACTTTTAACGAAAAAGTAACCCTGAAATATAAGCAGAACCAGTTTTTGTAGGAAAAATATAATTGTTGTACTGCCCTGTGTAGCAGTCACATCACAGAGAAATAACGAAAACTTCTTGCCTTCCTTTTAGCAGGCAGGCCTTTTAGGAGCCCTCACCGATGCAGTGATGTTGTTAAGTGTGTTGACGCCAAAAAAAGCAGTTAATGCATGCCTTTTTTTCAAGAGGCCTGACTGAATTGCCCACTGGGTATTTAGCTGTTGATGCTGATTTTAAGTCATCAAAGTTTTCAAAATTTGAAACAAAACCTAGTGCAGTTCTGACTGTTGAACTTAATTTAACACTAAATATAAACTCTAATAAGGTTTTCTTTGCCTCTTAATTTAATGAGCTGTATAAAAGCTCCGTTATTTTCAAAAAGGGCTCTAAGTCATTGAAATTTCCACTAAATGTTGGTATGCTTTTTATGGCTAACTCTATGTTGAACGACGCCATTGTTACTATTTGTTTATTGTTTTGTTCTGTATTACTAACCTTTACCTAAATATATTTTCTTTCAATTTTTCAAATTTTTTTTTCAATTGTTTCAAGTCTTGAGGTTCTGTTTCCTTAGATATGGTAGCCCAAATATATTCTACTTTTGATTTTGTTGTATCTACGTATGATTGGCTATATTGTCTAGAAGGTGATTTTTTCAATTTAGCAAGCAACTGTGTAAGCTCCTCAAAATCCATGAACTGATTAATTATTTATTTTAACGATACTACGATATTTTTGTATAAAATTGTTTTTGTTTGTTTTTATTTATTTTATTTTTTTATACATTTGCATTTATACTCTGGCGTAATTGCCTCCTAACATAGTTCTTATAATATCTATTTATAAGATATAAGATAACGGCTATCATAAATAAAACAAAAATTATAAATTTTAATATATAATACTATTAAAAAGATTGCTATTGCTGCTGCTACTGCTGCTGGCGTTGTTGTTGTTAGTGATTTTTTCGTTGGACCACCAACCCATGTCTTTTTTTTTTTATTAGTTGTCTTCTTTGATGTTCTATCGTCTTGATAATTTGAAGTTTATCCAGAAGTGCTTTTTTGTTTGTGCCTTTGCTTATTGCGATTACTCTATATAGTTCGGCGCTCTCCCTTCTGTATCTTGCTTGCTTGCCTCCTCGAACCTTCTTTTTTATAACTTCTTGTGCTGCTTGCTCTCTCAATTTACCGATATTATGTTTTGGTTGCCTTTGTTGGTATTCTTCGAGGGACAGTGGTCTTGGGCCAGCGGTTGATCCTGATGGTACATATACTGGTACTTCCTCTGTATTAGGTACTATCGGCTTTGGTGTGTATTCTTCGTTTGAACGGCTCATTTGAGTGTAATATACTCGTATTCGGGCAGCTTCAGGATCGGTTGTGTCGCAGGATCGTAATATACTCGTAATATACTCGTAATATACTCGGGGTGTAATATACTCTTATTCGTGGGCAGCTTCAGGATCGTCGTTATTAGGATTAAGGCAGGATCGCCATGTGGGGTTATGTGGAGGTTATGTGGTTCCTTTAAAATTTGGACATTTTTTTGTATTGTGCCCAAAGCAAACTTATAAGGCGTCTTTCCGCCGATTTAGGAAAATCAAACAAGCGTAAGTTTTAAGCTTTTAATAACTTTGTTTAGCTGCTAGTTTATTTCTGAATCTCTTAATAAAATTGCAACTTTTTATACTTAAATTTACATAAAGAATTAATAGCTGTTACCTCAGTATTTCCTCCACTAGTCATATGCAAAGTGCTGAGATTGCACTTTGTTGTTATTTGTGTTTCTCTAAATGTTTTACTGGTGACTGCTCGTCATCTGAGACTTGGCACACATTATAAACGTAATGTTTTGTGTAAAAATAATGAAAAGTAAACAAATAAAATAGTACTACTCATTGCTCGTCATCTGAGACTTGGCTTACTTTATAAACTTGGCTTACTTATTGTGTGAGCTTGACCGAAATTATGTCTTGTGTAAAAAGAAACAGAAAAATAATGCAGGGTGAATCATGTTCATGTTGTGCGGGTACAATACAGTGCACAATAGTTGTAGCGTCGGCTAGCCTCGAAACAAAGACGGCTTTCCGTGGTTGTCGCGTTACTACCACCAAATCAACCAATGGGCCGCATTCAGTGGCCTCGAGAGGCTGATTTGGCGTGTTGGTTTGATGAAGCGAGAAGGTAGGCTATGTGTTTGTTGATTTAACAGGGCTTCGTAGATCGCGGACAACTGGGCTCGAAATTGAAACGATGTTCGTGAAAGATGCGATGTTATTGTCCGATGGTGTGAATACTACATCAACCTGTGGTCCATTTTCCGTGGGTATGAGAGGCTGATTAGGGATATTAATTCAATGGTGCAAGGGCTCAGAAGAAAGATGCGATGGGTCCCCTGGGCTAGGTTGGCTAAGGCCAGCGGTCTGTAGGTCTGGCGTTGGTGGGGTAGCTTTAGAACTTTTAGAATGGTTTGCGAATGAAGACGTGTTAGCATGCAAAGGAATTGCGTCAATACCTTTCTCTAGGTTGGATTCTTTTATCTTTCCAGTTTTAGATTTAACTCTGGTAGATTTTTCAGACGGCTGAACAGACTCATCGGTATCAATGTTAGTAACAGAAATGGCATTATCATACATCTTGTTACAGTGCTCCGCATGCTCAGTCACGATTTTTTGCAGACGTGCTACGTCCTGAACAATGCCAATCGATGATTTCATCAAATCCATTTCAACAATTTCAACAATTCTTGCATAGCCATTGAAGTCCGATGTTTGATGAACCAGATAGTGCATCGCCGATTCTTGCGGACAGCCCAGCGCATTTAGCGTGGAAGATCTTGGAACATCCAGAGCACGAGATGAAAATACCAAAAGTATCATATTCGGATTTGCAGATTTCACAGGCAGACATTTTGCAATTAAAGACTGAGGTTATGTTACCAAAATAAGCAACTCATTATCACGTAAATCAACAGTGTTATAAAAAAAAAACAACAAGCATAAACTTTTACTTGCAAACAGTTAAATATTGGTTATTTTAATGATTTCAAATCAAAGAAGTTGTGATTGAGTTATCTATTATAAATAAACCGATAATATGACAAATATTATTCAAATATTAGGGAATAAATGTGGATAATATATAAAAATATTTTAAACATTTTTCAAAAAGTATCTTCACAAAATATGTATATGAAAATATGTAGAATAAGTATAAACTTTGGCTAATGCAAAATTAACTGCAATCATTTAAATAAAAGCATAAAAAAACATAAAAAAGTTGACTGAAAAAAGAGTTTTTCAACGGTGAAACGTACGTGCCACTTGTAACTAAAGTTAAGAGTCAAGTTTGGGTGCTATTTATCCATTATTTGCTTATCTTCTTCTTCTATATTAATAAAAATCCTTTTCTGTTTGTTTGTTTGTTTATTTGTTTGTTTGTTTGACTTTTACACAAATCTAAACGGCTAAACGGATTTTGCTCAAATTTAAAACGTGTATTACTTACGTCCTAGATTAGTTTTTTGCGTACTTAGTTTTAACCACGCCCCATTTAACCGCCAACAAATCAATAAAAATGCAATATATCAGACTTTCAATTGTTTGAGATTAAAATTTTGTAATTAAGTTTGTATGGTTACTTTCGACAATTGTACCATAACAGAGCTTCCACGCACGTTTTTACCGCCCACAAATCAATGATAATGATATATTTCAGACGGTTTTGGTCGTATAAGACTGAAATTTGGTAATGAAGTTTGAATGCTCACCGTCGGCAACTGAACTAAAAATGGGCGTGGTGGCACAATAATTATGCCCAATTTTAAGAAAACATCGAGACTTCAAAACTTCTGGGCAGATGGCGCTGAAATTTTTAAAATAGATTGCACGAGATGGTTAACGGAAAAAAATGGTTGCCACACCTGCTTTCACCGCCCACGAATAAAAAAGTGTGGTTGCTGAACGTCCGTGGCGAAGACGCCGACCACTGGGTCCTGCTATTTATACAATATAATAACTTAAAAATTACGAGAGAAGCTCCTGCGCACAATAAAATGCGAATCTTGCGCATTAACAGCTCTATTCTGCTTGTTAACTTAACAAAGAATTGTTAAGGAGCTCTTGTTAATACTCTTGTTATGTAAAGTAATAATCATTAATTCATTATGTAAAAAGTTAATAATCATTAACAATTTTGAAAGCTTTAAAAAGCTTTGAAAGTTCACCACGCATGATGAAATTGTGAAACTCACCGCATTCGAACACTAGCTGTTTTTTCGATGAAATTTCATTTATTATATCAGCAAGTAAAATGGAAAATGCAAAGTAAGTAATCTTAAGATTCTTTTGTATCTTGAACTCCAATTTACATATTTTAAAATAGCCAAACAAAGTTCGAGTGAACCACGCAGGGCAGCTGCTATTTTATATACAATTTTTACCGGCAGCACCCAATGCCATTTTAATTACCAACACTTAAAAGAAATAACAATTTTTCGATTCTTTACAGTTTTATTTATTTTAATTCTTATATTATATTTTATTATATTATATTATATTATATTATATTATATTATATTATATTATATTATATTATATTATATTATATTATATTATATTATATTATATTATATTATATTATATTATATTATATTATATTATATTATATTATATTATATTATATTATATTATATTATATTATATTGTTAAAATTACAGCAACTATAAAATAAAAACGACGAGGTTGTATTCACGACAAAGTTTTATTAGCGAATAAACTGAACAGCTTAAAACTACAAAATAAGAAGCAAACAAGAATGAGAAGGTAGAGAGAACAAAGAAAGGACAGAATGCAAATACAAATATATAGAGTTGCCAGATCTCATAATTCAGTTTAATTTAAACACTCCTTCTCAAATCTATATATTAAAAATAGTTAAATTGAATTTCAAAACTTAAAATAATCCCATGTCTTTAGAGAATTTTGCATGCTTAATTCTTTGCAAATTCTTGGTTAAAATATCTGAAAACATTTCATTAGTACATACATAACTTAAAGTTATATCATTATTCTTATATAAGTTACGAATATGATGATATTTTATATCAATATGTTTGCTTCGAGCGTGGTATTTTGGATTCCTGACCAGTTGTTGTGCACTCAAGTTATCGCTGTTTAGAACCATTGGAGTTATGTGTTGAAAACCCATTTCACCAAGCAGCTTTTGAATATACACAGCTTCTTTTGCAGCCATTGAGAGCGCGACATACTCCGCCTCTGTGCTGCTCAGCGCAACTATTCTTTGTTTCTTCGACTCCCATGAAAATACAGCTCCCGCAGCTATAAATGCGCAACCAGTATAAGATTTTCGGTCGCTGGCGTTGCCGCCCCAATCTGCATCCACAAAGCATTCAATCGGCTTTCCTGTCTTGAAGTAGTGAAGTTTAAAATCGATTGTACCTTTAAGATACCGCAGTATTCGCTTTGCACCCACTTCGTGCTCAGTATGAGGGTCGGTGTTACACTGAGACAGCTTACTTATGGAATGAATTATATCCGGGCGCGTCGATATTGCCAAGTACATCAGCGCACCTATCAAGGACTGGTACTCAGTTTGATTGGACCTTTTGCAATTACCATCGGAACATTTCACCTGAAACCCTGCATCAAGAGGTGTTGCTACTGCCTTGCAATTTTGCATTTTATACTGCATCAACAAATTTGAAATGTACTGCCGCTGACAAACAGTGATAGCACCCGTGTCACCCTCGCGATCAAATTCCATACCCAAAAAATATTTGAGCTTACCTCCATCCACTACATCAAAAGCCTCTGAAATTCTTGCTTTTATATTGGTTAAGTCTTCTAATTTTGAACTAGCTAGGATGAGGTCATCAACATACACTGCAATTATATTGAATTTACCTTCTTCATTTCTTGTGTAAGCACACGGTTCGCTGCCGCATGGTGTAAATCCCAACTTTTTAAGCACTGAGTCTAACTTCTCATTCCATTCCCGCCCGCTTTGCTTTAAACCATAGCCTTGTTCAGCCTCAGCACGCGGTCTGGAAACTTCTCACTCACAAAATACTCTGGTTGCCGCATAAAAACCGTATCGCGCAGTTCACTGTTCAGGTACGCTGACGAAACGTCCATTTGGTGCAAATGTAATGTGTATTCGCATGACAAAGCTATCAGCATGCGAATTGTTACATATCTCACAACCGGCGAGAACGTTTCGTTAAAATTCACACCAAACTGCTGGCTGCATCCTTTCGCGACCAAACGTGACTTGAAGCGTTCGATGGTGCCGTCTGCATTACGCTTTACGTTGAATACCCACTTGCATCCGATGACTTTCTCACCAGTAGGCAAGTCGACCAGCGACCAGGTATCATTGCTTACTAATGCATCGTACTCCTTCTGCAACGAGGCCTTCCAATATTCGGCATGCTCGCTACGTAGCGCTTCATCAAGACTTTCCGGTATTTGAACATCATCATTTTTCATTATATTTAGCGCATGATACTCCTTTCGAGGGCGTCCAGGTTGTCCACTGCGAATCAGTCTTGGTCTGCCTCGGCCATATCGAACTTCATTCGGGTTAGATTCGTTGCTTTCAGTTACTGAAACAACAACGTCTTCTTCATAATTACATCCAACATCTTCCACTTTCTCAATATCAAAAGTGACAATCTTGCGCTCATCTCCTTCTGAACCAACGTACACCTTTTCCATGAATATTACATCCCTACTCACAATCACCTTTCTGCATTCTGGATCATAGACACGATAAGCTTTTGCGGTATCAGAGTACCCAACCATTATCATTTCCCTGCCCTTCGGACGAAACTTATTTGATTGCTTCTTATCAATTGCAACAGCTAAAGAGCCAAACACTTTTAAATGCGATGATGTTGGCTTCTTTCCAGTCCAAGCCTCGTATGGAGTCATATTTTCTAGTATCTTCGTCACTGATCTGTTACGTAGATAAACAGCCGTTGCAACTGCCTCCGCCCAAAATGACTCGTCCAAGCTGCTATGCACCAACATGCTCCTTGCCATCTCCACAATAGTTCTGTTGGCACGTTCCGCCACTCCATTCTGTTGCGGTGTATACGGCACTGTCAGCTGCCGCTTAATACCATTTTCTTTTAAAAAATCATCAAAATATTTTGCAACGTATTCACCACCATTGTCGCTACGAATAGTTTTAATTTTACACCCAGTCTGTTTCTCCGCCATCGCCTTAAATGATTTAAATGCTGGAAAAACTTCACTTTTTGTTTTTAGAAAGTAGACTGACATGAACCGTGATTTATCATCAATGAATGTTGCAAAATATCGAGACCCACCAATCGATATTTTATTAATGGGGCCACACACATCGCTATGCACCACCTCCAATAAATTCTTTGCATGGCTTTCTGAAGCTTGAGGAAACGGCATGACGCAAATTTTGCATTTTGCGCACGTAATGCATTAATTTTTATCAGGAACTTTCTTTAAATCAAGACCATGAACTAATTTCTTATCTGACATTTCTTTTAAGGCTTTGAAATTCAAATGTCCAAAGCGATTATGCCAATCAGTTGCTTCGCAATTTTTGCCATCAGCATAAAAACATTTATTCATATTTGCTCTGAACATAAACAACCCTTCAAACTTCTTTGCCTTAATAACGACATCGCCTTGTTGATTTTTAATTGTTGCCTCTTCGTTGCCAAATACAACCATGAGTCTGCTGTCGACTGCTTTGCTCACTGAGACGAAATTTGCCTGCAACTCAGGAACGTATAAAACATTTTTTAATTTCAACGCATATTCATCACTTTTAATGTGGACTTCACCACGTCCCTCTGCTTGAATATAATTCGCTCCAGCAAGTGCAATTCGTTCTTCGTGCTCTTCGTATGTTGCGAATAAACTTCGATCACAGCATAAATGAGAAGTAGCGCCGCTATCAATGTACCACGAATCACGAGCCAACGTTTGTGCTGATGCTGCGGCTAAAATTGAAAATGATTGCTCAGTTACTCTCTTTGTTGTTTATTTTTCTTGTCCCTGCAATTCGCCGCAAAATGTCCACGACGACCACAACTATAACATTTGCCGCTGAATCTATTGTTGTTGCTGCTATCGTTACTGGCGTTTGAATTTTTCAACCCGCTGCCGTTGTTGTTGTTGCCTGGACATTTTTTGAAGTTCGCTCTCGCGACAAACGCTTTGTTAGCATCGCCACTCTCCTTATCGTGACGTCTTGCCCCCTCCTCAAGCAATTTTACTTTTAACACATTCAACGAAGGCAACATGTCACGTGTTTCGATTGCTACAACGAAATTTTCAAACGATGCTGGCAAACTCGAAAGCAAGATTATGACCAACATTTCTTCAGGCACTACAGTTCCAGTTTCTGCAAGTTTTTCAACAAATTCGTAAAATTCATTTACGTGCTCCGCAATGCTTGCGCCCTCAGACAAACTGTGGTGCAAAAGATTTTTAAATAGAGTAATTTTTCGAGCAGGTCCCGATGGCTGGTAAATTTCTTTCAATTTACTCCAAGCCTGTAGCGAAGTTTCGCAATGCCGCACATGATTAATTTCCGATGGTTTTATGCAAAGCATAATGCTAGCAAGAGCCTTTTCATCTTTTGCGTCGAACGCGGCTGACTCTGCAGCAGTAGCACTGTCATTTTTAGTAAATTTTCCACTGACAATTCCCCACAGTTCGGAATGGACTAGAACGCTTTTCATGAGGACAGACCACGAAGCGTAATTCGAATCGTCCAACTTTTCTATTGAGTACAAACCGGCGGAACTCATTTTTATTTACATTATTTTAATAATTGTTCAAACAAATTAAATGATCAGAATTATGGCCTGGGCCCATAACCTGTTAAAATTACAGCAACTATAAAATAAAAACGACGAGGTTGTATTCACGACAAAGTTTTATTAGCGAATAAACTGAACAGCTTAAAACTACAAAATAAGAAGCAAACAAGAATGAGAAGGTAGAGAGAACAAAGAAAGGACAGAATGCAAATACAAATATATAGAGTTGCCAGATCTCATAATTCAGTTTAATTTAAACATATATTATATTATATGATATTATATTATATTAAATTATATTATATTATATTATATTATATTATATTATATTATATTATATTATATTATATTATATTATATTATATTATATTATTTTATATTATATTATATTATATTATATTATATTATATTATATTATATTATATTATATTATATTATATTATATTATATTATATATATATATTATATTATATTATATTATATTATATTATATTATATTATATTATATTACTATTATATTATATTATATTATATTATATTATATTATATTATATTATATTATATTATATTATATTATATTATATTATATTATATTATATTATATTATATTATATTATATATATTATATTATATTATATTATATTATATTATATTATATTATATTATATTATATTATATTATATTATATTATATTATATTATATTATATTATATTATATTATATTATATTATATTATATTATATTATATTATATTATATTATATTATATTATATTATATTATATTATATTATATTATATTATATTATATTATATTATATTATATTATATTATATTATATTATATTATATTATATTATATTATATTATATTATATTATATTATATTATATTATATTATATTATATTATATTATATTATATTATATTATATTATATTATATTATATTATATTATATTATATTATATTATATTATATTATATTATATTATATTATATTATATTATATTATATTATATTATATTATATTATATTATATTATATTATATTATATTATATTATATTATATTATATTATAGTATATTATATTATATTATATTATATTATATTATATTATATTATATTATATTATATTATATTATATTATAGAGCAATTCCATATGAAAGCGATCACCTTTTGGACGACCCCTCTCCGATTTTAAAATAAATAGTCTCAATCGATTGCCCAGCAAAAAATAATGTACCTACATATTTTTTTGTTTTTTTTTATAGTGACTGGTTTAGTGGTGGTGTACACCACAGTGTACACCACTGTCATGTGACAAAATTGAAGAATTCTTCATAAGGGACGTCATTGAAAGTTGTTTTAAAAAAAAACTACTAAAGCGATCGCAACGAGTGATAGCTCGTTGGAAAGGTATTGAATCAGGCTTTAATTGAAAAATAAAATTTTCCTAATTTTTCTCAGAAATTTACCTTTTTTCCCATGAAAATTAAATTTTCCCATGAAAATTAAATTTTCCGATTTTCCACAGAAGCTCCTAAATTTTCCGGCTAATTTTATTTTTTTTGGATTCCTCATAATTTTTGCTTTAAGAATCAGCAATAAAAAAATGGGCCCCGACTCCTTGTTTGGACAGGAGAAGAGCATTTAAGAGACCACCTTGTTCTCATTGTTTTTATAATTTTTATAATTGAATTATTTTTAATTATTTAACATTATTTTATTTTATTATTAAAAATACATTTTAAAAATTATTTTACAGTTAAAAATACATTTATGAAGAAAAAATCAATTTTTTTTTAAGAGCCCCAAGTTGAGTGTGTAGTGAATATGGTCTGCCTGCCTTCACAAGATCGTCCATAAATCCATGGATAATAGCAGCAGTGGCATGTAATGGCACACCAAACCCGACTGAGGCTACAGGTCATAAAATGTTTTGTAAATTTTTAAAATTACTAGGTAATAAATATTTCGCCTAAAATGACACGTGCAGAAACAAGTCATAAAACACGGATTTTCCATAAATATGGCGAAATATTTATTACCTGGTAATTTAAAAAATTTACAAAACATTTTATGACCTGAGGTCGGCTTATTGGCAGTAACCAATTAAGTCCCTCTTTAAATAACATTTTATGACCAGTAGTTCACGCAAATTTTCCTATTAAAGAAAAGCAAATATCGCTTATTTTTTTTACCTATTTTTTACCAAAAAATAAATATAAATACTTCACACACTCTGAGTCAAATTTCAGTTGAATACTAAACGTGAAAGTGTTAAAGTGTTTTTTTTTGTAAAGTAAAGAGTAAAGTAAAGAGTACCAAAAAATGAATATAAATACTTCACACACTCTGAGTCAAATTTCAGTTGAATACTAAACGAAAGACAATTTAAAGCAAAATGAATAAATTTTGCTGCAATCCGTTTAACAAGAGTGGACATCGTTCGAAAAAAGATAAAAGTATTAAAAATTAACTGGTGTTTCGAAGCGATACATGAATGAATTAAATATACAATACGGTGAAGAAGCAGAATTCATTTGCCCCAAGTGTAAAATCGATTTGTCTCAACAAGCAAATGCATTGAAACAAATGCAACCACAATCCGAGAGTGTAATGACAATTGAACAAAATGTTTCATCTGATAGTGAGGCAGACATTCCGATGGTCAATATGTCTTTGAGTCCTTTGAATGAGGCTATTACCACTTTAGGTGAAACGCCTATTAGAAAAAGAAAGTTGCGAAGTGAAAAATACAGGAAAGAGAAAAAAGGCAAGGTTATGAGTGCAATCGCGACAATATTTGATGAAGGCTCTGATAACGAATGCAGTCAAGCAGATGACGTTTATGACGGCAAACAAATGATTTTTTCTTCATAAATGTATTTTTAACTGTAAAATAATTTTTAAAATGTATTTTTTAATAATAAAATAAAATAATGTTAAATAATTAAAAATAATTCAATTATAAAAAAATATAAAAAACAATGAGAACAAGGTGGTCTCTTAAATGCTCTTCTCCTGTCCAAACAAGGAGTCGGGGCCCATTTTTTTTATTGCTGATTCTTAAAGCAAAAATTATGAGGAATCCAAAAAAAATAAAATTAGCCGGAAAATTTAGGAGCTTCTGTGGAAAATCGGAAAATTTAATTTTCATGGGAAAATTTAATTTTCATGGGAAAAAGGGTAAATTTCTGAGTAAAATTAGGAAAATTTTATTTTTCAATTAAAGCCTGATTCAATACCTTTCCAACGAGCTATCACTCGTTGCGATCGCTTTAGTAGTTTTTTTTTAAACAACTTTCAATTAGGTCCCTTATGAAGAATTCTTCAATTTTGTCACATGACAGTGGTGTACACCACCACTAAACCAGTCACTATAAAAAAAACAAAAAAATATGTAGGTACATTATTTTTTGCTGGGCAATCGATTGAGACTATTTATTTTAAAATCGGAGAGGGGTCGTCCAAAAATTTGCCAATTTTGATCGTTTTCATATGGAATTGCTCTATATTATATTATATTATATTATATTTTATTATATTATATTATATTATATTATATTATATTATATTATGTTATATTATATTATATTATATTATATTATATTATATTATATTATATTATATTATATTATATTATATTATATTATATTATATTATATTATATTATATTATATTATATTATATTATATTATATTATATTATATTATATTATATTATATTATATTATATTATATTATATTATATTATATTATATTATATTATATTATATTATATTATATTATATTATTATATTATATCATATTATATTATATTATATTATATTATATTATATATTTTAATATGTGGCGGCCGTGGCGTAGTGGGTAGAGTGTGTGACTCTTACGCCAGAGAACCCAGGTTCGAATCCTCCATCTCACACAGAAAATTTTTTCAATTGAATTCATTTTTCTGTTCGGCCGTCACCTCTCTGCAGACAATGGCAAACCTCAGATAGTAAAAACTGCCATGAAAAGCTTCTTGAGAATATAAGCCGTTCGGAGTCAGCGTAAAACATGTAGGTCCAGTTCTCGATCGTTTGTGTGCAAACATTTCAAATCACACACAACACAATTGGTCATAAGAAGCTCGGTTAAAGTCCATTTAAGGGCTGAAACGGCCACTTCGTTTTTTTTTTTTTATTTTTATTTTTATTTTTTTTTTTTTTTATATATAAGTCATATTATTTCTATTTTTTCCACAACAATTCTCTAGCTCAATACATAAATGACATTCGTTGTTAAGAAACTTTCTGTAATTACCCTGTAGGAAAATCAACTAATTTAAAAGTAGTTGATAAAGTAGTTTTTTGTCAACCACAACTAGTTGAAATTCTGACTTTTTTCCATAGAACGAACTAACATATTTTGTATGGTGATGTCCGCTAAATAAGTCAATTATTTTCAACTACTTGTTAAATTAGTTATATTTAAAATTATTTTTTTTAATTACTTTAAAATAACCCATTGAAAACCTATTACTGATCGCCTAAAGTTAATAATATTTGTGAAATAACATGGTTAAATATATATAAACTTGTAGTCTAATAAAAATTTGCAATTAATACATGTCAAAATCAGAGTAGTTGCCGCGTTAATATAATTCAAAGTAGTTTATCACTCACTTGTTTTTAAGTAGTATTTCAATTACTTCATATATAATGCAATAAAAAGTATTTAGAATGAAGTGCATGCCGCCTTAATATAATTCAAAGTAGTTCTTATACTGGTTTATTTTAAACTAGTTTTTTTATTAGTTGTTTTTAAAAACAAGTTAGTTTGTTCCTATAGGGTAACAAAGTTGTAAAGAAATGAGCTTTAATATTTTCACCAGAATACGGAACATTAACAACTTGTTAATATTAACTATTTCGTTAATGTGGTGAGCTTTGTTAAGCTGTTAGAATAGGGGTGTAGATCTGGTCAAACTTGACCAGACGCAGTTTGACAACGAGCATTTAATTTCGGTCAAAAATTTCGGTGACGGTAAACTGTTACTAAAGAATCCTACAGATAGGTTCTGTCAAATATGCGAGCAACATTTGGCCATATATAAAAATATGTTTCAGAAGACTTACCACCTTCCAAAGCTGAAGGAAAAGATAATGGTAGCTTGCGTTGATCAAACGAACCTTTCT
Organism: Coremacera marginata; assembly: GCA_914767935.1. Taxonomy (NCBI): domain Eukaryota; kingdom Metazoa; phylum Arthropoda; class Insecta; order Diptera; family Sciomyzidae; genus Coremacera; species Coremacera marginata. The sequence goes on from OU612043.1 coordinate 123,854,535, forward strand.
CATCCCGATTGGTTTGATGTTGAAGGTGATTGCCTTGATTATAAATTGTATGTTCTAGAGTTTCTGATTCTAGTTATAATTAGAAAAAATTCAAGATGGTTGTGTAAAAAAACTGTTATTGACGAAGCTAAAGGTCTAAAGAATAAGAGAGTGATTTAAGAAGTAAACAAAAGTAACGAAAGAAACAAAGTTAAAAAATTTTTGGTTTAGATTTAATATGGTATAAATAACTAAAATTTGTTGTCAAAATTTGTTCGTTTAGATTTTGGATTTTAAGCTTAACAGTTTTTTTATGGCACAATATATTATGAAGTCAATCACCTCAGGAACGGTTCGTCATCAATTTTTTGAAATATATTTTTTGCAAAATTCTTTTTTTTACCGGCGCTGTTATTTCTGTCCGAATATCTCTCAGTATTAATGGGTGAATGTCTGTGTGTTTGTATGTGTGTATGCCTTTCGCCTGGCTGTTAGCTGAAAGGTTATGTCGAGCTGAGCAAAAAATTGTGTGGGACGGGGGTGGGGGGTCTATTTTCACATTCTTAGGAGCTACAGTGTTAATTAATATTTCACGACTTTGGTTTGCATTATTCTTTTTAGCAGAAAAACTAACTTACATAAAACTTAGTTTGATAGCTCATTTTAAAGGCAATAATACATATTGCCTTAAAAAAGTTATACAAACCCCACCAATTTAACCGTTACCGAGCTGTGCTCGTGTGAACATGAAATCAATCGATTGAAACTACAAAATTTCAACTTTGAGTGAACTTTCTCAGAATTTCGCGTGATAAATGAATTTTTTTTTTTAAATCAGTTTTGTAATTTATTCAATTTTCTTTTCAATGACACCAAAAACAGAAACATATCTTTAAAAATAAAAAAGTTAACTGTACTAAAAAAATTATACTTATTAGAAAATAATAATGACATTAAAATTAGTTATGCAGTAGATACAAAAGTTACTTAGGATTTTTTTTTTAAATTAGCACCTTTTTTCCCATATAATCAAGTACTGACATATACCGATGCTTGTCGGCACGGGTTCCCGTGGTCCTAGACACACCAAATTTTATTTGCATTTCTTTTAATAACATACAAAGAAATTAAGGGGGTAGGTCATAAGAAACACAACTTCAATTTTTAAGGGACACTCTAATGTATATCGCACCCTATCATCAAAAGAGACACAACTCAAAATTTTAGAAATTTCAGGAGATTTCCCTAATCTTTTTCAAAGGGCGCCATATAAAACAAAGAGTCAAAATGATTTTTTTTTTATTTAAAGAGTAAGAAGATGAGTGAACTACTTTGATAGTTGATGCAGGTAATCACTACGAATAGTTTAACATTAAAAAGTAAAATTTTGTTAATTTTTGAGTTGTGACTGTTTTCTAGATAGAGTGCGATATGTATTATTTACAGGGTGCGAAGAACGTTTGAAATATGATTGTTCTCAATTATCGTTCTCTTCACATAAAATTGTGATTCAATATTTTTACGAACAAATGACGAACGCTCTGCTGGCGTCGTTATATTTATCACTGATAAATTTGTCAGCTTCATATTTTTTCAAACGAATTTTTCACACAACAACAAAAAGCAACAAACGTTCGTTTGTTATCGTTCATTAAAAATGAGCGTTTGAAGATAAATTCAGGAACGTTCGTTTGTACGTGGAATTGTTAGACAAAATATAAGTTTTTTGTGTTTGTGTATACGCTGAAAAATACCTTAAAATTTTAAGTTTATCATCTGACTTTTTTCTACTTCATGCACTGAAATTAAAATTCATTCGCTGAAAATATAAGTTTTTACAAGCATTTATGTGAAGTACATATATGCCAGGCCCGTAGACAAGGGATGGGTTTTGGCTGTTCAAACCCCTCCCCCCTTAGGGTTCAGAAAGTATAAAAAATAAAATATAATCATTAATGACATTTCTTATATGAGCATACTTAATGCTCCTACGTCTCTCTTCAGTAACAGTATTAACAGCAACAGTAACACGCTTAAGATATCGAATAAAGTTCGATACATTCAATTGAGCCTTGTCCATCACCAGTGATTTAAGAATCTATTGCGTTGGAAAGTATTAAATGAAAGTGAGGAAAAAATTTACCTTTTACAATTGGTTTAATTGTGGCTTTCTAAAATTGAAACCATTTGTGTTAAGTGCTATTCTATTGATTATTTTATTGTGCCAAAATACTAAAACGATGCCACTTAATTAGCTGTAGAAACCGCCATTAAAAAAAGCCAGAAAGGAGGAAAGTAAATCTTTGTTTTTAAGGAATTTTTTCCTTTTATCAATTTCCGTCCTTATTATGGCGACTTCTTGATATTCTTTAATACTTTGATTCAATGTTACAAAATTAAATACGAGTTATTATAAAAAGAAGATGACACCGCCGAAGTCGAAGCGGCATTAGAACTACTTTGCTGATGTACCAAACGAGTGCAGCGCTGCCAGAATAGTATAGTGGTCAATGTGTGCGGTGTCTATTCTATATAACAATTATTTAATGGTTACAATTTTAGCTAAATCATAATAATGTAATATTGTATTTCGTTTACATTTTAGAAAGCGGTCCAATTTCATTTCATTTTAAGTTTTCAAAACATTGAAAATCTATCCCCTCTTTCCCTACCCCCCAATTTTTAATTTTCCTGTCAGTGGTACTCCAAATTGAAAAACGGAGCTTATTGTAAGTTTTGCGTCTTTTTTAGCTCTGACGCGGGATCTCAATCTCTTAGGACAACAAAAATTTTTAAAAATAAAATTTTCAAACCTTTTGAAAAAGTCAATTAAATTTAAGAAACTTGCTAAGTGATCTGTTAATGTTTAGGACTTGGTTACGGATTTACTTACAAGAAAATGTTAGTCTTCTTACCGTGGAGGTTTTTCTAGCAGTTTCTAGAAAATAATACGTTTGAAAGGAATTTGCATTGTAGGTCACATTTCTAATGGTGTGGAAAATTTGTACAAAATTACCCTATCCTTGTTGCAACAATTTACAACATGGGAGTACTATTTACAAAGCACAACTGGCTTTTGTCATCGTTCAACTTGATTTTGATGACATCCGAAAACGAGGAACGATCAAAATTTTTAATTAAGCAATATGCAAGAATTTTACCTTGCTCTGGTAATACTACCATACGAATAAATTAAATCAGAATTCAGCAGCGGATAGGTGAAGGAGTGCAATTGATATTTGAAATATATTTCTAGAAGATCTATGGGCGAGTACCGCTTAAATGGTTGTGCATCCTTAAGAGAACATAGAACATGTCTTGTCAGAATTGGCAAAAAAAAAGGGACGACTTAATACAAATATATAAAAACAAATAAAAGTAAGTTTTATTAAAAATTTATTAAAGTTTTATGCTAAATTCCTTTAATTCATCGATATCAAAAAATATCGATATATTTTTTATGAAAACCCCCCTCTTGGGTAAATCCTGGCTACGGGCCTGGTATATGCTCTCAACAGTGGATTTTTTGAATTTTGCCATTTAAAAAAAAAATTGGGGCCAATCGAAAAAAATCATTACGATATTCGGATTCCGTGGAATATTTCACTATAAAAAATTTTATCGCCATTCGTTGTGGTGAAAGTTGTCGTAATTTTGTAAAGTAGTGTTATTATTTAAATAATTAACTAACATTAAAGGAGCATAACCATACAATTCCTTTATTCTTATACTCACTAGAAAAAAGATCTCTCTTTGTAAGCTCCATTTAATGCTTAACAGGTTGTGCGCAAAGATAACAAGATACAACAATTTATTATTTATTTTTCGCTTTTTTAATCGATTTCAAAAAGGAGGAGGTTCTCAAGTTCGTCAGAGTCTGTTTTTTTTTTTTAAATGTATGTACAACGATAACTCCTAAACCATATGCCCTAATACCATAATTTTTGGTGAACAGATAGATATCATAAACACGGAGGTGCCCATTTAAAGGTGGTCGGTATCCGAGAACAGGGCGTGACAATACTAGAAAACACTGTATCTCTAATAATATTGATACTAGGCACAGAGTAGGCACAATTATTACAAATTACCATCAAGAAAATGGGCGTTATTCGACAAATGGGCATGGCAATATTAGAAAAACAGTGTATCTTGAATAATTTTGAGACTAGAGTACTGCAATTTAGTATAGGGGTTAGCATTGTTATTACAAATTATGGTCAAGAAAGTGGGCGTTATTCGACAAATGGACGTGCCAATATGATAAAAAACACTATATCTCGAATAATATTGACACTAGATTAATAAAACTCGTTACAAGAATGGGTATAATTATTTCAAAACACGTGACATCCAATTTTAATATAAGAGACAGATATTTGAAACACCCAACAAACTTTCAAAATTTAATGCAACAAATTTTTTAAGAAGAATTGTATTTATGTAGTTTTAAACTTTTTTCGAAAATTTATCATATTCTCTAAAAAGGAAGAAATAAAAACTTTTAAAAAATAATTCGACTCAAAATCAGTACAAAGTAAAATACGAGTATAATTTTAAAATAACTTTTCATTTTAATTTCTTGGCCATATTTGATTATTTATTTAAACATATTATTACATTGGAAAACTTATTATTTGAATTTTTTTCTAATTTGTTTTATTATCATAAATATATTAATTTCATTATGAATACAAAAGCTTTGAAATTGGCGCTTCTGATTGAAAGTCTGATTATAATTATTAGCGCCGACCTTAAAAGCTTTATATTCATAAAGAAATGAATTTATTTATGATAATAAAACAAATTAGAAACAAATTAATATAATATAATAAATAAAAATATAAATAAATAATCAAATATGACCAAGAAATTAAAAGGAAACGTTTCTTTAAAATTATTTTTTACTTTGTAGTGATTTTGTAGTCGTTTTTTTATAAAAAAAGTTTTTTAAAGCTCTTTTTGAGCAAGATTAGGAATAGTCAACAAAGTTCACAAAAATAGAGTTAGCACCATGAACTGTGTGCGGTACCAATATTGCCATTTTTTAATGCAAAAATATCGCCACTTTTATAAAACCAGCGTAAAAAATTAGCTACACCATTTTTTTAGTTTTAACGAAAGACAATTAATTTTAAAATAATTGGTTTTTGGGTCTTAAATTCAGCTACTTTCAGTGCTAATTGCCAGAGCCTTGCACGAACGTTCGTTCGTTCGTTCGTAGAAAAAAATAAAAATTTTTTGTTCGTTTGTTCGTTCGTAGAGAAATAAAAAAAATATTTTGTTCGTTTGTTCGTTCGTGGAGAAATAAAATAAATATTTTGTTCGTTCGTGGAAAATAGATGTTCGTTCGTTTCTTCGTAGAAAATAGGTGTTTGTTCGTTCGTTCGTTCGTAGACTACGGCCGGTATGGAGAGCCAAAGAAGGGTGGAAGGTTGGGGGTGTTCAGAAGAAATGTTGAGGGGCAAAAAATAATTGGACCAGCTCATATATTTGACCCCTCTAGGAGACCAGCTACGGCTGATATAAACTATTTTCGACAGTTTTTGTGTTTTTTGTATGGTGACCCAAAGAAGGGCAGCAGATAGGGGGTAGGTGTGCTGGAATGAAATTTTGAGGGGCAAAAAATAATAGGAACAGCTCATATATTTGACCCCGCTACGAGTTCAGCTACGGCCGATGTAAACTATCTTCGACAGTTTTTATGTTTTTTGTATGGGAACCCAAAGAAGGGTGGCAGATAGGGGGTAGGTATGTTCAAAAGTAATGTTAAAGGGCAAAAAATAATAGGACCAGCTCATATATATGACCCCTCTAGGAGTCCAGCTACGGCCGATATAAACTATTTTCGACAGCATTTGTGTTTTTTGTATGGGGTCCCGAAGAAGGGCAACAGATAGGAGGTAGGTGTGTTTGGAAGAAATGTTAAAGGGCAAAAAATAATAGAACCAGCTCATATATTTTACCCTTCTACGAGTTCAGCTACGACCGATGTAAACTATATTCGACGGTTTTTATGTTGTTTGTATGGGAACCCAGAGAAGGGTGGCAGATAGGGGGTAGGCGTGTTCAACATAAATGTTGAAGGACAAAAATAATAGGACCATCTGATATATTTTACCCCTCTAGGAGCCCAGCTACGGCCGATATAAACTATTTTCGACAGTTTTTGTATTTTTTGTATGGGGACCCAAAGAATAGGCGGTAGGTGCTTTTGGAAGAAATGTTGAAGGGCAAAAAATAAAAGGACCAGCTCACATATTTGACCAATCTAGGAGTCCAGGTACGGCCGATATAAACTATTTTCGACAGTTTTTGTGTTTTTTGTATGGTGATCCAAAGAAGGGTGGTAGATAGGAGGAAGATATGTTAAAGGGCAAAAAATAATAGAACCACTTCATATATTTGACCCCACTAGAAGTCCAGCTACGTCCGATATAAACTTTCTTCGACAGTTTTTGTGTTTTTTGTATGGGGACCCAAAGAAGGGTGGTAGATAGGGGATAGGTGCAGTTTTTGTGTTTTGTGTACTACTCGCACAGGCCTGCATATAACTTCTATATCCGTGAGACTTATAACAGTTATTTTGCACATTAGGCCACGTGCAAAGTGAAGCATACAAACGTTTCGTTGCAAGTTCGGTGCACCAGACGTATATTTTGTTCGTTAACTCGTTCGTAGATAATAGATGTTCGTTCTCAGAAAATAGATGTTCGTTCGCAGAAAATAGTTGTTCGTTCGTTCGTTGTCGTAGAAAATAGATGCTCGTTCGTTCGTTCGCAGAAAATAGATGTTCGTTCGTTCGTTCGTTCGTAGAAAATAGTGGTTCGTTCGTTCTATTAAATTCGTATTAAATTCGTTCGTACTATTAAATTCGTTCGAACTATTAAATGAAATTATTATGTTCGTGTAATACTCTATGCACAGCTCACAGGAAAGATAAGTGTAAAACACTCACCATATAAGAAAAAACCTATATTCCAATTTTCATGCAAATCAGATGCACGGCTTAGGAGTTTTTCGAGGTTTTTCCAAATGTTTCTACTACAGCGCCCTCTGGTGTTCAAGATAGAACAGAGCAGATGTCATAAAAACTTACCGTATCCGAAAACCTCTACATACAAATTTTCATGCAAATCGGATGAACGGTTTCGGAGATAAGCCAAAAAAAAAGAATGACTGGAACCCGATCGCAGCACCCCCTACCGGGTCCAACCTTTTTTCCTCGATAAAAAGGAGCCTATGTTATGACCGGGATATAAGGAATCTAGATCCCAAGTTTCATTTAAATCCATCCAGTGGTTTTCGCGTGATGCTTTAACAGACAGACAGGCAGACAGACAGACAGACAAAAATTTTAAAAATGCGTTTTTCGGACTCAGCGTCATTCAAACCGTCCATCCCAAAAAGAAGATATAGATATCTATATATATATATATATAAAACCAGCTGAATACCCGGCTTAACTCGGGAGTTGATATAAATAATTTTCGATTTCATTCGTCGATTTGAAAAAACTTTTCACAATCTTTAAAAGGAATTTTGTGTGCATTTTTCAAACCGGTAACTTCGGCGAAATGAGCAAAATGTAGCCTCAACGTCTGAAAATTATGCGAAAAAGTTGGGGAAATAGAGATTAGTGCGTGCGTGCCTCCGATCGCTTGCAAAAATATATTTTCAAGTTTTATATTGTATTCGATAGATTGCACATTTAAAAAAAAAAAAAATCAGAGCAAAAACGAATTTTTGGCAATTTGCAAGGAAACTGGAAAAAATTAAATAATAAGTTTGACATTTATAAATAACTAGCTTATACCCGGCGCGCTTCGCTGCGCTCAGCGCTTATCCCCTAAAAGAGGGCGTAGCTTTAGTGAAGCCATGCTTTTATAGTAAGTTCTTACCGGGTTTTATTAATGTGTGACTTGTTTCGAAAGCTATACCGAAAATTTTGGGTGCGGAAAAGTACCACGCCCCTCGTCCAACACCCATAAAATGTTACCTGTGACACGGCATGTGTAAATTGAGGTCGAATACTGAATTCCGAGGCTTTGCGACCTATAATTACAAAACTGTTCGAAATCGAAAATTTTAGGTGTATTTACGATCGGCAACAGACTTCACAGGCACCCTCTCAACGCTTTGGTATAAAAATTGGCTTAGCGGTTTCGAAGCCTTTACGTGATATACACATATACCCACATACGTATATACATTAAGTCGCCTCACGCTCTTTAGAAAAAAATTTGTTCAGTCTCGTTCTTCAAAATAATCCATGGCTTATGTTATGATGATCCACAAAATATTTCGACTAAAAATATTGGCTGGTATGGCAGTTAGAAAAAAACAAACGGTCAGAAATAAGAGTAATGGAAAAAATTTTGCATCAAAAAATCTTATATTTTTTCCGTTGGACCAAAGATAATGCGGTTTTTTTTATTGTTTTAACTTTTTTCATATTATTTTCACTAAAATTCAAACGAATCCTTTCCTAAACTAATTTTAGTCAAATAAATTGTACAATGTAAAAAATGTGTACATTTTTTTGTAATTTCATTCAATTTAGCAATTCACTTTACACTTTATTTTATCATCCATAGATAATATAATTGACTAAAAGTAAAATGGCAAAACAAAAAAAAAATTTAATTTGCATTTTAGTGAAAATAATACAAAAAAAAAAGTTAAAAAATTAAAATTTATAGAGTAGAGTAAAAATTTAAAATTTATTAGTGCAGATTGGAAGAACTTTTTAATTATTATTATTTCTGACCGTTTGTTATTTTTAACTACCGCACCAGTAAATATTTTTATAAAAAACTCGATTTTTACAGAATATTTGAAACCATTCCGTGGCATACTGGTTGACGTGCGAGGCTTGTATACCATAGAACCCAGGTTCGAATTCTATCTGACACAGAAAGTTTTTTCAATTGAATTAATTTTTCTGTTCGGCCGCCATCTCTATGCAGACAATGGCAAACTTTAGAGAGTAAAAACTGGCATGAAAAGCTTCTTGAGAACATAAGTCGTTCGGAGTCGGCATAAGCCTTGTAGATCCAGTTCTCGATCATTTGTGTTCAAACATTTCACAACACGCTCGCATAAGAAGCTCGGTTAAAGTCTGAAATGGCCATTTCCTTTTTGTTTTTTTTTTTTTTTATTTCAAACCATTCCAGCTCACGGATGACTATCGCTACAGTCGAAATATTTGGGGAACCATCATAACATAAAGCATTATTTTGAGGAACCGACCCGAACACCTTTTTTTTGTGAGGAGCCTTAGTATACATACATACATTTTTTACAGATAGATAGATGAGCAGAAAAAGTAGGTATGGCAACATTTATATATAAAGTGACCGCCACTTGGTCCCATTGCACCTATATACCAAGTTCCACTATCAAAACGCGTACAGCTCAGAAATTACAATGATTTTTGAAAAGTCGTCTTAAATAAAGTGTGACACGCCCATTTTTTAAGTGTTCTGGCAGTAACCATATGAACTAATCTACCAAGTTTTAGCCTTTTACTGTAAAAAAAGTCTGATATATATCCTTTTTATGGATTTGTGAGCATTGAAAGTAGGCGTGGCAACATTTGTATATAAAGTGAACGCCAATTTGACCCATAGCACCTACATACCAAGTTTGTCTATCAAAACGTTCTCATCTCAGGAATTAAAATTATTTCTAATACCGATAGCCCAGGCAGCTAACTTAGTTATAATTTTTAAATTGTAATGAACTATAGCACATTAATACATAAGTAAATAAATAAATAAAATAAAATTATTTCTGAAAAGTGGGCACAGATATAGTGCTACCATGCACAATTTTTGCAAAGCTGTCGAGAGTAAGCGTATGAACTTAATAACCAAATTTTAGTATTTAACGATGAGAATCGTCTGATTTATAGAAGTTCTATTAATTTGTGGGTAAAAAGAAACCAAGTGGCGGCTGTGGCGTAGCGGGAAGAGTGTGTGGCCCATACGCGAGGGAACCCTGGTCCGAATCCCACCTGACACGGAAAGTTTTTCGATTGAACTAATTTTTCTGTTCGGCCGTCACCTCTCTGCAGACAATGGCAAACCTCAGAGAATAAAAACTGCCATGAAAAGCTTCTTGAGAACGTAAGCCGTTCGAAGTCGGCATAAAACATGTAGGTCCAGTTCTCGATCAATTGTGTTCAAACATTCCACAACACTCACAACACAATTGATCATAAGAAGCTCGGTCAAAGTACTTTCAAGGACTGAAATTGGCCATTTCGTTTTGTTTTTTTTGTGGGTGGTACAAGTGGGCGTGGCAAATTTTATATATATATATTGACTGTCACTTAGAGGACCTGCATATCAAGTGTTACTATCAAACGTGTGCAACTCAGGAATAAGCATGATTTCGAAAAAGTGGGCGTAGATATGGTGCGACTACGCCCATTTTTAAACAGTTGCCGACAGTGACCATATGAACTAAATTACCAAATCTTAGTCTTCTACGGCAAAAACCGTCTGATATAAAGCATTTTTACTGATTTGTGGGCGGTAAAAGTGGGCGTGACAACGTTTATATTTACAAAGTGACAGCCACTTGCACCCATAGCACCTGCATACGAAGATTGGCTATGCAGGCTAAAGTGGGCGTAGATATAGTGCGGCCATGCCCGTTTTTTATACATTGACCGACAGTAACCATATGAACTAAATTACCAAATCTTAGTCATCTACGGCAAGAGCCGTCTGATATAAACCATTTTTACTGATTTGTGGGCGGTAAAAGGGGGCGTGACAACATTTTATTTACATAGTGACTGCCAGTTGCACCCATAGCACCTGCATACCAAGATTGGCTATGAAAACTTGTAGAACTCAGGAATAAGCATGATTTCGATAAAGTGGGCGTAGATATAGTGGAACACAGGAACACTTCCCGAATGATGCTTCAGTATCCCTCAAAATTTCATAGAGTTTGGTTCGGTGGTTTTGGAGTCTATACGTGATATACACACATATCCACATACCCACATACCCACATACCCACATACATACATTCATTTTTATATATATAGAAGATAGATAGATAGATAAATGTCAAAACAAAGCCAACTTACGACGCAACTGACTTGCGCATGTGCTAATGCGTACTCAAATACCACAGAATTCGGCATCAGCTGTCCTGATTTGCGAAAAAAGAAAGTGGAATATGAATACACACAAAGAAGAAAAGAATATATTTATCACACTTCGCGCTTTGCTACGCTTTACTGTATTTTGTAGTACAGCGCCCTCTGGGGTTGGGTTCAAGATATAGCAAAATACATAGCGCCAAAATATTCACCGCACCCGAAAATCACTTATAAAATCATACTTATTGGATGAGTTGCTTTGAGTTTTTTGCTGTATTTTTAAAACAGCGCCCTCTGGTTTTCGAGATAGAATAAAAAAATAACGCCAAAGCTCTTTCCATACTCAATAATCAAATCCTATGTATACGATATACAAATTTTTATCTAAATCGGAGAGCGGTTTTTGAGTGTTTCACGATTTCTTAAGTGATTTGTACTACTAAGATTGCGCAGAAAAAAAAGTCTAAGATACCCACCGTATCCGAAAACTCATATGTGTAAATGTTCACGCAAATCGGATGTACAGCAAGGAGTTTTTCGAGATTTTAAAACATTTGTACTGCAGTCCCCTGAAGTGTTCAATATAGGACAAAACAGATAAGTCATAAAAACCACCGTATCCAAAAACCCATATATATAAATTTTCATGTAAATCGGATGAATAGTTTCGGAGACAAACTATAATAACAATATTCATGGAACCCGATCGCAGCGCCACCTACCGGTTCCAATTGTGAATCTGAACCATCCAGGGATCCACTTTAAGACGCACAAAAAATTTCATCAAAATCGGTGCAGCCGTTTAGGAACAGTTTAATAACATACACACGCACAAAGTGGACAACAGCGCCCTCTACTTTTCGAGGCAGAGCAAAAGAGACAACGCCAAAACAGTTGCCGTACACGAAAATCCTTTAATAAAATTTTTCATCCAAATCGGATGAGTGGCTTTCTACTTTTTCACGATTTCTTAAGAGATTTGTACTACAGTGCCCTCTGGTGTTCGATATGGTACAAAAAATATGTCCAAAACAGCTACCATATAAGAAACCCCTATATACCAATTTTCATGAAAATCGGATAAACAGCTTAGAAGTTTTTTAAAATAGTTGTACACAGCGCCCTCTGGTGTTCAAGATAGAACAGAGAAGATACGTCATAAAACTCACCATATCCGAAAACCTCTATACACGAATTTTCATGCAAATCGGATGAACGGTTTCGGAGATAAGCTATAAAAACAAAATGCCTTAAGCACGATCGCAGTGCCACCTGATGGGTCCAATTGAGAATATGAACCAACCAGGGATCCCCTCAAACACACACAAAACATTTCATCAAAATCAGTGCAGCCGTTAAGGAACAGTTTAATAACATACACACGTACAAATTGGACAACAGCGCCCTCTAGTTTCAAGAAAAAGCAAAAAATATAGCACCAGAACTCTTTCCGTACACGAAAATCGCTATTTACAAATTTTCATCCAAATCGGATGAGCAGTTTTAGAGTTTTTCAGGATTTCCTAATATTTGTAATAAAGCGGCCTCTGGTTTTCAAGATAGCACAAAAAAGATAAGTCCAAAACAATCACCGTATCAGAAAACCCCTATTTTCCAATTTTCATGCAATTCGGATGCACGGCGTAGGAGTTTCTCGAGGCTTTTTAAAATATTTGTACTACAGCGACCTCTGGTGTTTGAGAGAAAAAGAGTCGATCAGTGGAAAAAAAACTCAGCGTGCCCGAGAACCTCTACATACAAAATTTTATGCAAATCGGATGAACGGTTGTGGATTTTTTCAACTTTTTTTAAATATTTCTACTTTCTGGTGTTCAAGATCTCCTCTCCTAGTTTATAAGTCATAAAAACTCACCGTTTCCGAAAACCTCTATACACGAACATTCATGCAAATCGTATAACTTAGGATTTTTTGACGTTTTTTAAAATATTTGTACTACAGCGCCTTCTGGTGTTCAAGACAGCACAAAAAAGTTAAGTGCAAAACACTCACCGTACCAGAAAACCCTTATATTCCAATTTTCATGCAAATCAGATGCACTGTTAAGGAGTTTTTCTAGTTTCTCTAGTGTTCAAGATAGAACAGAGTAAATAAGTCAAAAAAACTCAGCGTATCCGAAAACCTCTATATACCAATTTTCATGCAAATCGAATGCACGGCTTAGGAGTTTTTTGAGGTTTTCCAAAATATTTGTACTACAGCGCCCTCTGATGTTCGAGATGGAAGAGAGTAGATAAGTCAAAAAAACTCAGCGTATCCGAGAACCTCTACGTACAAATTTTCATGCAAATCGGATGAATGGTTTCTGAGATAAGCTGAAAAAACGAATGCCTGGATTTCGATCGCAGCGCCCCCTACCGGGTTCAACTTTTTTTACTGGATAAAAAGTAGCCTATGTTATGACTGGGTATATAAGGAACCTAGATTCCAAGTTTCATTTAAATCCATCCAGTGGTTTTCGCGTGATGCTTTAACAGACAGACAGACAGACAGACAGACAGACAAAAATTTTAAAAATGCGATTTTCGGGCTCAACGTCATTCAAAACGTCCATCGCAAAAGGAATTTCGAAAAAATATTTCATGTACAGATTTTTTTTTTTTACAATTTTATATATATACAAGCTGAATATTGACAAACTATAATAACAATATTCATGGAACCCGATCGCATCGCCATCTACCGGGTATAATTGCGAATCTGAACCATACAGGGATCCATTTAAACACACACAAAAAATGTCATCAAAATCGGTGCAGCCGTTTAGGAACAGTTTAATAACATACACACGTACAAATTGTACAACAGCGCCCTCTATTTTTCGAGACAATGCAAAAGAGATAACGCTAAAACAGTTGCCGTACACGAAAATCCTTTAATAAAATTTTTCATCCAAATCGGATGAGCATCTTTCTACTTCTTCACGATTTCTTAAGTGATTTGTACTACAGCGTCCTCTGGTGCTCGATATAGTACAAAAAAGATAAGTCCAAGACAGTCACCATATTAGAAAACCCCTATATACCAATTTTCATGAAAATCGGATAAAAAGCTTTGAAGTTTTTTAAAATAGTTGTACACAGCTCCCTCTGGTGTTCAAGATAGAACAGAGTCATAAGTCACAAAAACTCACCGTATCCGCAAACCTCTATATACGAATTTTCATGCAAGTCGGATGAACGGTTTCAAAGATAAAATATAAAAACAAAATGCCTTAAACACGACTGCAGCGCCACCTACTGGCTCCAATTGTGAATCTGAACCATCCAGGGATCCACTCAAACACACAAAAAAAATTTCATCAAAATCAGTGCAGTCGTTAAGGGACAGTTTAATAATATACACACGTACAAATTGGACAACAGCGCCCTTTAGTTTCGAGAAAGAACAAAAAAGATAGCACCAGTACCCTTGCCGTACTCGAAAATCGCTAATTACAAATTTTCATCCAAATCGGATGAGCAGTTTTGGGGTTTTTCAAGATTTCCTAAGATTTGTACTAAAGCGCCATCTAGATTTCAAGATAGCACAAAAAAAAATATGTCCAAAACACTCATCGTATCAGAAAACCCCTATTTTCCAATTTTCATCAATTCGGATGCAGGGCTTAGCAGTTTTTCGAGGTTTTTCAAAATATTTTTACTACAGCGCCCTCTGGTGGTCAAGATAGAACCAAATAAATAAGTCGTAAAAACTCACTGTATCCGAAAACCTCTACTTACAAATTTTCATGCAAATCGGATAAACGGATTAGTAGTTTTTGACGTTTTTTTAAAATATTTGTACCACAGCGCCCTCTGGTGTTCAAGATAAAACAAAGTAGATAAGTCATGAAAACTCATCGCATCCGAAAATCTCTATATACCAATTTTCATGTAAATCAGATGAATGGACTAGGAGTTTTTCGACGTTTTTTAAACTATTTGAACGCCCTCTGGTGTTCAAGATAGCACAAAAAAGATAAATCCAAAACACTCACCGTATCAGAAAACCCTTATATTCTAATTTGCATGCAAATCGGACGCACGGCTTATGAGTTTTTCAAGGTTTTTCAAAATATTTGTACTACAGCGCCCTCTGGTGTTCAAGATAGAACAGTGCAGATAAGTCAAAAAAACTCAGCGTGTCTGAGAACCTCTACATACAGATTTTCATGCAAATCGGATGAACGGTTTCGGAGATAAGCTGAAAAAGCTAATGCCTGGATTTCGATCGCAGCGCCCCCTACCGGGTCCAACCTTTTTTACTGGATAAAAAGTAGCCTATGTTATGACCGGGTATATTAGGAACCTAGATTCCAAATTTCATTTAAATCCATCCAGTAGTTTTCGCGTGATGCTTTAACAGACAGACAGACAGACAGTCAGACAGACAGACAGACAGACAAAAATTTTAAAAATGCGATTTTCGGGCTCAGCGTCATCCAAAACGTCCATCGCAAAAGGAATTTCAAAAAAATATTTCATGTACAGATTTTTTTTTTACAATTTTATAAATGTACTAGCTGAATACCCGGCTTTACTCGGGAGTTGATATAAATAATTTTCGATTTCATTCGTCGATTTAAAAAAACTTTTCACAAACTTTAGAAGGAATTTTGTGTGCATCTTTCAAACCGGTAACTTTGGCGAAATGAGCAAAATATAGCTTCAACATTTGAAAATTATAAAAAAATTTAGGGAAATCGTGATTTTCAAGTTTTATATTGTATTCGATAGATTGCACATTTAAAAAAAAAAATCAAAGCAAAAACGAATTTTTGTCAATTCGCGAGGAAACTGAACAAAAATTAAATAAGCATTGAAAATAGAAATTGCAATGTCAAAACATCTCCAACTTATAACGCAACTGACTTGCGCATATTTTGATGAGTACTAAAATATCACAGAATTCGGCATTAGCTGCCCTGATATGCGAAAAAAGAAGTTTGGGTATAAGTTTACATAAAGAAAAAATTAAGATATTTATCACCCATTGCGCTTTGCTGCTTCTTACCGTCTTTTGTAGTACAGCGCCCTCTGGTGTTCAAGATATAACAAAATATAAAGCGCCAAAAGACTCACCGCACCCGAAAACCACTTATAAAAATCATACTAATCGGATGATTTGTTTTGAGTTTTTTGCCGTATTTGTACAACAGCGCCCTCCAGTTTTCGAGATAGAATAAAAAAATAACGCCAAGGCCCTTTATAAACTCGATAATCAAATTCTATATATCCGATACGCAAATTTTTATCTAAATCGGATGAGCGGTTTTTTAGTGTTTCACGATTTCTTAATGATTTGTACTACAGCACCATCTTGTGTTTAAGATAGCACAGAAAAAAAGTCCAAGATACCCACCGTATCCGAAAACTCCTATGTAAAAATTTTCACGCAAATCGGATGTACACGTAGGAGTTTTTAATACATTTAAAACATTTGTACTGCAGTGCCCTCTGGTGTTCAATATAGAACAAAATAGATAAGTCATAAAAACTACCGTACCCGAAAACCCCAAAATACAAATTTTCATGTAAATCGGATGAATGGTTTTGGAGACAAACTATAATAACAAACTTCGTGGAACACGATTGCAGCGCCACCTACCGGGTCCAATTGCGAATCTAAACTATCCAGGGATAAACTTAAGCACACACAAAAATTTTCATCAAAATCGGTGCAGCCGTTTAGGAACAGTTTAATAACACACACACGTACAAACTGTACAACAGCGCCCACTACTTTTCGAGACAGAGCAAAAGAGATAACGACAAAACAGTTGCCGTACATGAAAATCCTTTGATAAAATTTTTCATCGAAATCGGATCAGCGCCTTTCTACTTTTTGACTATTTCTTAAGATATTTGTACTACAGCGCCCTCTGGTATTCAAGATAGAACAGAGTAGATAAGTCATAAAATCTCACCATATCCGAAAACCTCTATACACTAATGTTCATGCACATCAGATGAACGGTTTCGAAGATAAACTATAAAAACAAAATGCCTTAAACACGATCGCAGCGCCACTTACAGGGTTCAATTGTGAATCTGAACCATCCAGGGATTCACTCAAACACACACATAATTTCATCAAAATCAGTGCAGCCGTTAAGGAACAGTTTAATAACATACGCACGTACACATTGTACAACAGCGCCCTCTAGTTTCGAGAAAGAGCAAAACAGATAGCACCAGAACCCGTACTCGAAAATCGCTATTTACAAATTTTCATCCAAATCGGATGACCAGTTTTGGGGTTTTTCAAGATTTCCTAAGATTTGTAGTAAAAGCGCCCTTTGGATTTCAAGTTAGCACAAAAAAAAAAAGTTCAAAACACTCATCGTATCAGAAAACCTCTATTTTCCAATTATCATACAAGCCGGATGCACGGTTTAGGAGTTTTTCGAGGTTTTTCAAAACATTTGTACTACAGCGGCCTCTGGTGTTCGAGAGAGAATAGAGTAGATAAGTCGAAAAAACTCAGCGTGTTCGAGAACCTCCACATACAAAATTTCATGTGGATCGGATGAGCGGTTTTGGACTTTTTCGACTTTTTTAAAATATTTGTACTACAGCGCCCTCTTGTATTCAAGATAGAACCTAGTTTATAAATCATAAAAACTCACCGTTTCCCAAAACCTCTATATACCAACTTTCATGCAAATCGTGTGACCGACTTGGAAGTTTTTTGACGTTTTTTAAAATATGTGTACTACAGCGCCCTCTGGTGTTCAAGATAGAACAGAGTAGATAACTCATGAAAACTCACCGTATCCGAAAACCTCTATACACCAATTTTCATGTAAATCGGATAAATGGCTTAGGAGTTTTTCGATGTTTTTTAAAAAATTTGTACTACAGCGCCCTCTGGTGTTCAAGATAGCACAAAAAAAATAAATCCAAAACACTCACCGTATCATAAAACCAATATATTCCAATTTTCATGCAAATCGGATGCACGGCTTAGGAGTTTATCGAGGTTTTTGCCCTCTGGTGTTCAAGATAGAACAGTGCAGATAAGTCAAAAAAACTCAGCGTGTCTGAGAACCTCTACATACAGATTTTCATGCAAATCGGATGAACGGTTTCGGAGATAAGCTGAAAAAGCTAATGCCTGGATTTCGATCGCAGCGCCCCCTACCGGGTCCAACCTTTTTTACTGGATAAAAAGTACCCTATGTTATGACCGGGGATATAAGGACCCTAGATATCAAATTTCATTTAAATCCATCCAGTAGTTTTCGCGTGATGCTTTAACAGACAGACAGACAGACAGACAGACAGTCAGACAGACAGACAGACAGACAAAAATTTTAAAAATGCGATTTTCGGGCTCAGCGTCATCCAAAACGTCCATCGCAAAAGGAATTTCAAAAAAATATTTCATGTACAGATTTTTTTTTTACAATTTTATAAATGTACTAGCTGAATACCCGGCTTTACTCGGGAGTTGATATAAATAATTTTCGATTTCATTCGTCGATTTAAAAAAACTTTTCACAAACTTTAGAAGGAATTTTGTGTGCATCTTTCAAACCGGTAACTTTGGCGAAATGAGCAAAATATAGCTTCAACATCTGAAAATTATAAAAAAATTTAGGGAAATCGTGATTTTCAAGTTTTATATTGTATTCGATAGATTGCACATTTAAAAAAAAAAATCAAAGCAAAAACGAATTTTTGTCAATTCGCGAGGAAACTGAACAAAAATTAAATAAGCATTGAAAATAGAAATTGCAATGTCAAAACATCTCCAACTTATAACGCAACTGACTTGCGCATATTTTGATGAGTACTAAAATATCACAGAATTCGGCATTAGCTGCCCTGATATGCGAAAAAAGAAGTTTGGGTATAAGTTTACATAAAGAAAAAATTAAGATATTTATCACCCATTGCGCTTTGCTGCTTCTTACCGTCTTTTGTAGTACAGCGCCCTCTGGTGTTCAAGATATAACAAAATATAAAGCGCCAAAAGACTCACCGCACCCGAAAACCACTTATAAAAATCATACTAATCGGATGATTTGTTTTGAGTTTTTTGCCGTATTTGTACAACAGCGCCCTCCAGTTTTCGAGATAGAATAAAAAAATAACGCCAAGGCCCTTTATAAACTCGATAATCAAATTCTATATATCCGATACGCAAATTTTTATCTAAATCGGATGAGCGGTTTTTTAGTGTTTCACGATTTCTTAATGATTTGTACTACAGCACCATCTTGTGTTTAAGATAGCACAGAAAAAAAGTCCAAGATACCCACCGTATCCGAAAACTCCTATGTAAAAATTTTCACGCAAATCGGATGTACACGTAGGAGTTTTTAATACATTTAAAACATTTGTACTGCAGTGCCCTCTGGTGTTCAATATAGAACAAAATAGATAAGTCATAAAAACTACCGTACCCGAAAACCCCAAAATACAAATTTTCATGTAAATCGGATGAATGGTTTTGGAGACAAACTATAATAACAAACTTCGTGGAACACGATTGCAGCGCCACCTACCGGGTCCAATTGCGAATCTAAACTATCCAGGGATAAACTTAAGCACACACAAAAATTTTCATCAAAATCGGTGCAGCCGTTTAGGAACAGTTTAATAACACACACACGTACAAACTGTACAACAGCGCCCACTACTTTTCGAGACAGAGCAAAAGAGATAACGACAAAACAGTTGCCGTACATGAAAATCCTTTGATAAAATTTTTCATCGAAATCGGATCAGCGCCTTTCTACTTTTTGACTATTTCTTAAGATATTTGTACTACAGCGCCCTCTGGTATTCAAGATAGAACAGAGTAGATAAGTCATAAAATCTCACCATATCCGAAAACCTCTATACACTAATGTTCATGCACATCAGATGAACGGTTTCGAAGATAAACTATAAAAACAAAATGCCTTAAACACGATCGCAGCGCCACTTACAGGGTTCAATTGTGAATCTGAACCATCCAGGGATTCACTCAAACACACACATAATTTCATCAAAATCAGTGCAGCCGTTAAGGAACAGTTTAATAACATACGCACGTACACATTGTACAACAGCGCCCTCTAGTTTCGAGAAAGAGCAAAACAGATAGCACCAGAACCCGTACTCGAAAATCGCTATTTACAAATTTTCATCCAAATCGGATGACCAGTTTTGGGGTTTTTCAAGATTTCCTAAGATTTGTAGTAAAAGCGCCCTTTGGATTTCAAGTTAGCACAAAAAAAAAAAGTTCAAAACACTCATCGTATCAGAAAACCTCTATTTTCCAATTATCATACAAGCCGGATGCACGGTTTAGGAGTTTTTCGAGGTTTTTCAAAACATTTGTACTACAGCGGCCTCTGGTGTTCGAGAGAGAATAGAGTAGATAAGTCGAAAAAACTCAGCGTGTTCGAGAACCTCCACATACAAAATTTCATGTGGATCGGATGAGCGGTTTTGGACTTTTTCGACTTTTTTAAAATATTTGTACTACAGCGCCCTCTTGTATTCAAGATAGAACCTAGTTTATAAATCATAAAAACTCACCGTTTCCCAAAACCTCTATATACCAACTTTCATGCAAATCGTGTGACCGACTTGGAAGTTTTTTGACGTTTTTTAAAATATGTGTACTACAGCGCCCTCTGGTGTTCAAGATAGAACAGAGTAGATAACTCATGAAAACTCACCGTATCCGAAAACCTCTATACACCAATTTTCATGTAAATCGGATAAATGGCTTAGGAGTTTTTCGATGTTTTTTAAAAAATTTGTACTACAGCGCCCTCTGGTGTTCAAGATAGCACAAAAAAAATAAATCCAAAACACTCACCGTATCATAAAACCAATATATTCCAATTTTCATGCAAATCGGATGCACGGCTTAGGAGTTTATCGAGGTTTTTGCCCTCTGGTGTTCCAGATGGAACAGAGTAGATAAGTCAAAAAAACTCAGCGTATCCGAGAACCTCTACATACAAATTTTCATGCAAATCAGATGAACGGTTTCGGAGATAAGCTGAAAAACGAATGCCTGGATTTCGATCGCAGCGCCCCCTACCGGGTCCAACCTTTTTTACTGGATAAAAAGTACCCTATGTTATGACCGGGGATATAAGGACCCTAGATATCAAATTTCATTAAAATCCATCCAGTGGTTTTCGCGTGATGCTTTAACAGACAGACAGACAGACAGACAAAAATTTTAAAAATGCGATTTTCGTGCTCAGCGTCATTCAAAACATTCATCGCAAAAGGAATTTCAAAAAAATATTTCATGTACAGATTTTTTTTTTTTTACAATTTTATATATATATAGCTAGATTGTAAAAAAAAAAATCTGTACATTGAATATTTTTTTGAAATTCTTTTTGCGATGGATGTTTTGAATGACGCTGAGTCCGAAAATCGCATTTTTAAAATTTTTGTCTGTCTGTCTGTCTGTCTGTTAAAGCATCACGCGAAAACCACTGGATGGATTTAAATGAAACTTGAAATCTAGATTCCTTATATACCCGGTCATAACATAGGCTACTTTTATCCAGTAAAAAATGTTGGACCCGGTAGGGGGCGCTGCGATCGAAATCCAGGCATTCGTTTATTCAGCTTATCTCCGAAACCGTTCATCCGATTTGCATGAAAATTTGTATCGAGAAGTTCTCGGACACGCTGAGTTTTTTGACTTATCTACACCGTTCTATCTTGAACACCAGAGGGCGCTGTAGTACAAATTTTTTAAAAAACGTCGTTTAACTCCTAAGCAATGTATCCAATTTACATGAAAATTGGTATATAGAGGTTTTCGGATACGGTAAGTTTTCATGACTTATCTACTCTGTTCCATCTTGAACACCAGAGGGCGCTGTAGTACAAATATTTTCATAAACCTCAAAAAACTTCCAAGTCGGTCATACGATTGCATGAAAGTTGGTATATTGAGGTTTTCGGAAACGGTAAGTGTATATAATTTATAAACTAGGTTCTATCTTGAACACAAGAGGGCGCTGTAGTACAAACATTTTAAAAAAGTCGAAAAATTAAAAAAACCGCTCATCCGATTTCCATGAAATTTTGTATATAGAGGTTCTCGACACTCTGAGTTTTTTTTACTTATCTACTCTATTCTCTCTCGAATACCAGAGGGCGCTGCAGTACAAATATTTTGAAAAACCTCGAAAAACTCCTAAGCCGTGCATACGAATTGATGATAATTGGAAAATAGGGGTTTTCTGATACGATGAGTGTTTTGGACCTATTTTTTTTTTGTGCAATCTCTAAAATCTTCCTCGAAACTAGAGGGCGCTGTTGTCCAATTTGTACGTGTGCAACTTATTAAACTGTTCGTTAACGGCTGCATTGATATTGATGAAATTTTTTGTGTGTGTTTGAGTGGATCCCTGGATGGTTCAGATTCACAATTGGACCCGGTAGGTGGCGCTGCGATCGTGGTTAAGTATTTTGTTTTCATAGTTTATCTCCGAAACCGTTCATGCGATTTGCATTAAAATTTGTATGTAGATGTTTTTGGATACGTTGAGTTTTTATGACTTATCTACTCTGTTCTATCTCGAACACCAGAGGGCGCTGTGTACAACTATTTTAAAAAATTTCTAAGCTGTTTATCCGATTTTTATGAAAATTGGGATATAGGGGTTTTCTAATATGGTGACTGTTTTGGGCTAATCTTTTTTATACTATATCGAAAACCAGAGGGCGCTGTAGTACAAATATCTTAAGAAATCGTGAAAAAGTAGAAAGCTGCTCATCCGATTTGGATGAAAAATTTTTTTTAAGGATTTTCGTGTACGGCAACTGTTTTGGCGTTATCTCTTTGGCTTTGTCTCGAAAAATAGATGGCGCTGTTGTACAATTTGTATGTGTGTATGTTATTAAACTGTTCCTAAACGGCTGCACCGATTTTGATGAAATTTTTTGTGTGTCCTTAAGTGGATCCCTGGATGGTTCAGATTCGCAATTGGACCCGGTAGGTGGCGCTGCGATCAGATTCCACAAATTTTGTTATTATAGCTTATCTCCGAAACCATTCACCCGATTAACATGAACATTTGTGTTTAGGAGTTTTTGGGTACGGTAGTTTTTATGACTTATCTATTTTGTTCTATATTGAACACCAGAGGGCACTGCAGTACAAATATTTTAAATATCTCGAAAAACTCCTAGCTGTACATCCGATTGGTACATCCGGTGGGTATCTTGGACTTTCTTTTCTGCGCTATCTTAAACACCAGATGGTGCTGTAGTACAAATCACTTAAGAAATCGTGAAATATTCAAAAACCGCTAATCGAATATAGGTAAAATTTTGTATATCTGATATATAGGATTTGATTATTGAGTATGGAAAGGGCTTTGGCGTAATTTTTGTATTCTATTTAGAAAATCAGAGGGCGCTATTGTACAAATACCGGAAAAAACTGAAAATAACTCATCCGATAAGAGTGATTTTTATAAGTGGTTTTCGGGTGCGGTGAGTCCTTTGGCGCTATGTATTTTACTATATCTTGAACCCCAGAGGGCGCTGTACTACAAAATACAGTAAGGCGTAGCAAAGCGCGAAAGGTGATAAATATATTCTTTTCTTCTTTATGTGTATTAATATTCCACTTTCTTTTCTCGCAAATCAGTACAGCTGATGCCGAATTCTGTGGCATTTGAGTACGCATCAACACATGCGCAAGTCAGTTGCGTCATAAGTCGGCGTTGTTGTGACATTGCAATTTCTATTTTCAATGCATATTTAATTTTTGTCCAGTTTCCTCTCGAATTGCCAAAATTTCGTTTTTGCTCTGATTTTTTTCAAAAATTTGCAATCTATCGAATACAATATAAAACTTGAAAATATATTTTTGCAATCGATCGGCGGCACGCACACACAAATCACGATTTCCCTAACTTTTTCTCATAATTTTCAGATGTTAAAGCTACATTTTGCTCATTTCGCTAAAGTTACCGGTTTGAAAGATGCACACAAAATTCCTTCTAAAGTTTATGAAAAGTTTTTTCAAATCGACGAATGAAATCGAAAATTATTTATATCAACTCCCGAGTTAAGGCGGGTATTCAGCTAGTATAGATATATAGATATATTATAGCATCGCCAGGTACCTACATGTTTTCCGACACGTGAAAAAATCTCCATCGAAACACCAAAAACATGCAGAAAACAATTTTTTTTTTAATGTGTATTGATAGGGAGCGGTAGTCCTTGGGCCTATGCTAATCTCATAATAATTTAAATTTTTTATCTGTAAAGGTCTTTGCACAGGTATATGTTGTACGTTTTCGCACCCATAGGCGGTTGTGAGTACATTTTTACTACGGAAAATTTTGAGGTAAACTGACAATTGTGTATGAAGCGGTATTATGTATCAAGTAGATGTGCCTTTATCTGTGTTTTATGTGATTTTGGCCGCTTACGAGCATACAATAATTGTGTGTGCGACAGTGATTGTGAATATAGTTGTTTTCAGGAACAATTACGACGAAATATTCGAGTGTAATTTCCAAAAAAAAAATTTTCAATTTGAGAACGAGCAACAATGTCAGTTGATGTGGACGGACTGACGGATACAGAAAATGTCCCAGACGATAAAATATTTTGATGATGGTCGACCTTCCAAAAGTGTTATGGCTTGCAAAGTGTGCCAGAGATTTATGGTACCGCAGAAATGCACGTTGAGTGCCTGCACGCCGATAACAACTACTACGAAGATGAAAAGTTACCTATTCTTTTTCAAGCAACGCGTGGCCGCGGTCGTCTCTGCTCGGAAAAACAGCCGACGCAGGCACTACAAATTGAGCCACCAAAGTGGCACAACGTAACTTGCATGCATATGAGCAGCCCATCGACATGTCGGGAATTCCCATGAAGAATTTGGCAGAGATGTATGTTAAGTGTTCGTATTCTTTTGATATTGTTTTTGTGCTATATGTGTTCGACACTGAATTCCAGGCGCGTACTGGGCTATGTAATCGTGGGAGCTATTTGTTGGTAATGAGATGATAAATCACATTTGGAAAGCACCAACGCCTATGCTGGACAATTGCATAATCCTTTCCGAACGTATGCCGCAGAAATTCGCACTTTCATTGGTATATTGTATGTCACAGGATTAATAAGATTGCCATCAGTGCGAAACTTTTGGTCTAAGTCAGTTGTGATCGCTTCTTGAAGATGAATCAATTTATCCATTTTTGAAACAACAACGAATTGGATGTGAATGACAATTTTGCTAAAATCAATGTTATTCACAATCGAAAATTTATGCAATTCGGTGTGTTTGCTCACCACCTTAGCATTGTCGAGCAGATGATAGATTACTTCGGCAAGCACATCTGCAAAATCTTTATACGCGGTTTGCCGCTCGATTCGTTTCAAATTCTGGGACCTTTGTTCATCGAAAGATAACTGTTTCCAATTCCTTCTACATGTGGGTTCCAGTCAATCATACGACAATGATTTTGGCCTCGGCGAAAATGTTGTCATGAAACTGATACAGATTTTGTGGTAAACCGAGGCACCATTAAGTAATCACATATATTTTCAATCATTGCAGTCGCTTTCTGATTGCTTTATTTTCGTGATTCGTTGCTACAAAGTGAAGTAGTGGCACATCATCGTGGTCCCAAAACTTCCGTCGCACCCTCTCAAAAACTATTAAGAATGAATAACGTTGGCCACAACATTGAGAAGAAGACCAAACGCCTTCGCTGTCGCCACTGTGCCTCGCACATCATTTACTATTATGCCAAGTACGAAGTTGCAGTGCATTTGAAATGCTTCTTAGCATACCATTCCGGTATGTAAATATGCATGTCACACATTTATTAGGTCTGTTCCCGTATTTGAGAATTTGTACGATTTTTTTTTTGTACGAAAGCATTTCCGGCTTTTTCCTGTTCCCGTACCCAAAAGTTTCGCAAAAGAGAGCGAAAATAAGAAATCCAGTCCTTTTCAAATGTTGCTTTTTCTGCTACACAAATTTGACGAAGAAAAATTCGCAACAATTAGCAAGCTGCCATATTTTGACAGCTAATGCTAAAATTTTGTGTCTGCCAATGCCAGCTGATGATAGAATTTAATAAAAGAAATAATAAAATGTAAAAAAGTGTTCGCCAGGCACATTTAAGAGGATGCAAAGTGGTAAGCAGTGTTTTATTATGAAAATAACTTGTTTTTTTTTTTTGCAAATATCAGCTACAGTAGTTGAAGTTTCTTCAAAAGTTGCTACTTGTTGCGAAAACATGTTCCCGTACTTTTTGAAATTTTTCACACAATAAGCGAATTTTTAGCTTACTCTCTGCAAATTTTGCAACTTAATAAATACACTCTAAAGTCCAACTTAATCCATGATTTTTTTTTATAGTTCATACTCTTTCCACTAGTAATAATGAGCTCACTGACGCCTACAGGTGCAGTTGAAGGCTATTTTTCTGCGTGGAATACGAGCGACCCTAATTTCTCCCCTTCGAAGTTTTAACCCTCTACGTCCACGGATAAGGGAGCCGGCGTTAATGGGTTAAAAGCTATAAAAAAGGCTGAAGAATTTTTATGAAAATGTACACGTATGCACTTTCATGGTTTAGTGTGTTCATACAAAATATATTACATATGGGACTACAGTTGTTCCAAGGAAATTAGTTGGAATTTGTTCTAGGGTTAAGATTTTTCATTTTTTCATTTTGATTGTATGTCTTGAAACGCCTTTAAAAATTATATTATCATAAAACATTTGATATTTTTTTAGTTTTATAGAGATCATAAGCTTTTGTTGATCCTCTTCCGTGTTTTGGCTGTTATGCCTATATTAAGATCTTCACCTGGACGGATAACATTTTCTTGGAAATCAATCGCAACAATCTATGCTATTGTTTTTTGGTGCACTATGTCGATCGTTGTTATCATTGTAGGTCAAGAGAGGATCCGTATTTTGCATACAACAAAGCAATTTGACGAATATATCTACGCTATCATATTCGTAATATACTTAGTGCCACATTTTTGGATTCCTTTTGTTGGATGGGGTGTTGCTGGAGAAGTCGCAAAATACAAAACATCATGGGGTACTTTTCAGGTAAGACATAATGCATTGAAGTAATAACAGTTCAGAAAGGCACACATTTAGTCCCACATGCACGTTGAAGACTCGACTCCAATAGGTGGTAATATTTACTTTTTAATGCCATTTCAAAAATTTGGAAGTGACCTAAAAATTCTATTTTTAATTTAGTTTTTTAATACAACCTTAAACCACAATGATCTAACAAAAATGTATTGAGAGTACGTGGATGTGGAAGTATGTGGCAGCTGCAGAAATATTAAAACAATTAAATATAATTGTTAAAAAAAAATTTAAGTGCAATGCATTTGTCTTGCAAAAAAATGGTCTTTAAAAACTATAAATATACTACTTTTTATATAAAATTATAGTTTTTCCACTTCAAGTTCAACTTTTTATATTCAAAGAAACTTTTTACAAATCAAACTATTACAAATCAAACTTTATCTTTTATCTCGATTAACTGCAGCTGTATTTCACCGATGGCTTCACGAATATTGTCCTTTAAAGCGTCAATTGTCTCTGGCTTGTCGGCGTAACACTTATCTTTGAGGGCACCCCACAAATAATAGTCCAACGGTGTCAAATCGCAGCTCCGAGGTGGCCAAACAACATCAGCTCTGCGGCTGATAATGCGATCTTCAAAAACAGGGCGCAAAACATCGAGTGTAGCTTCGGCTGTGTGGCACGTAGCGCCGTCCTGTTGAAACCAAATGTTGCCAATATCCTCCTCTTCAATTTTTGTGAACAAAAATTTGTTCAACATGGCCCGATAACGATGGCCATTGACTGTAACGGACACTCCTTGCTCATTTTCGAAGAAAAATGACCCAATTATGCCTGTGGACCAAAATCCGCACCAAACAGTGACTCGTTTTGGGTGCATCGGCTTTTCAATGTATGCGTGCGGGTTTTCTGTGAACCAAATGCGACAATTTTGCTTGTTTACATTCCCGCCAAGATCAAAATGAGCTTCATCTGAAAAGATGATTTTTTTGGCAAAATCGGCATTTTCTGTAAGTCGATCGCAGGTAATATTTCCCAGCGTTGTTCAAGCGTATACACAACCATATTCGTTCAGCGGAAGGATAAAACTAATTATCTGTCAAATCAGACATGTGCTAAGTGTTACCATTCACGAAATAAGCACTAGTTGAAAAAAAAACGTTAGATGGCGGACCCTTTACATTGAAAAGTCGGAAAAAATTGTTTTTTGTTTCAAAACATCTTAAATGGAGTTAAGGAAAGTCATAATTTCAATCGGTGCTTTCTTTAAGCATCAAGTCTACCTCCGATGAAGTCGGTATGAAACTATTCGAAAACTTGAAAAAATACGATTCACAAGCGATTCGTTAACCAATCACCCCTCGCCACAATGTTTATTGTGAACTTACAAAAAAAAAATCATGTTTTTTTACAAAGAGACGAAGCTGTAAAAATAATGTAAAAGTACCTAGTAGAAATTAGTATTCATCCTTTCCTATATGCCTTTAGTTCACGACCATTCCCTTTATTTTTCTTTAAAATCAATTTAAAAAAGTTTAAGTTAAATACTTCTTAACTGAGTTCACTAAAAAAAAAAAAGCTTAACTGAGTGAAAGCCCATAGCTAATACCTTTCTTGTGTCTATTTCAATATTTGACTATAGATTTTCTTCATATATACTCATAATAAAGGTTGGTTAAATTTAAAGAGTCGATGTTGAATGTGAACTACACCTAAACGTCAAGTTTTTTTCTGCATTTCATTTGACATTCCTCAATTTCAGACTTGAACCATGGAAAGATACACAATCGAGCAACGCGTTAAAGTTATTCAGGCTTATTGTGAAGTGCACAATATGCGTTCAAATCAAAATGCATATTGTGCACTTCGTGATATTTTCGGTCAATTTAATCGTCCAAATGTGCGTACAATCGGAAAAATCGTGCAAAAATTTGAGCAAACCGGGTCTGTAGGAAATGTGAAAACACCAGTGCATGCTCGTACAGCTCATACTACAGAAAATATCGCTGCTGTTCGCGATGGTGTGGCTGAAGAGCCGTCCACCTCAACTCGTCGTCGTGCCTAACAATTGCACCTCTCACGCTCTTCGTTGATGAACATTATGCATAAAGACTTGCATTTACACGCTTACAAGGTGCAATTGACTCAAGAACTAAAGCCTCTTGACCATTTCAAGCGTCGTCAATGGTCAGAATGGTGGCAAGAAATGGCAAGAAAATCATCTTCAGTGATGAGGCACATTTTCACTTCAGTGGATTCGTCAATAATCAGAATTGCAGCATTTGGGCGAATGATAATCCCAGAGTGATTGTCGAAAAACCAATGTACCCACAAAAAGTGAGTGTTTGGTGCGGCTTATGGGCTGGTGGCATCATCGGGCCGTATTTTTTCCAAAATGAGGCCGGTCAGGCAGTTACTGTGAATGGTGTTCGCTATCGTGAGATGATAACGAACTTTTTATGGCCCGAATTGGAAGATATGGATGTGGACGATATGTGGTTTCTACAGGACGGTGTCACTTGCAACACAGCTAACGAAACAATGGCTCTTTTGCGCGACAAATTCAATGGCTCTGTTATCTCTATGGTGGCGATGTCAATTTGCCGCCAAGATAATGTGATTTGATACCGTTGGACTTCTTTCTTTGGGGTTATTTGAAAGAAAAGGTGGACGTTGATAAGCCAGCAACAATTCTAGAGGTAAAGGATGAGGTAACTCGGCACATTAACGTCATAGAACCTCACTTATGCCTTAGCGTTATCGAAAATTTGGACCATCGCATGGAGGTGTGCCGCCGAGGTCGCGGCGGCCATTTGGCCGATATTTTGTTCCATGCATAATTAAACCATACTAATATTATCATAATAAAAAGAAATGACAATAATTTCCTAAATAATTTGTGTTTTATTCAAAATCAACATCGGCCCTTAAAATTTAACTACCCTTTATAAGAACCCAGATAGCTTTGATAAGTGTTGGTTTTCTTTTGTAAAGGCATACCATAAGTTGTCAAAAACAGCTGTTCATGCAACACAGCTAAGAGTAATGCAAATGAACATACAAACATTTGCTGCACTCAGCGGAAAATTTGCTACGTAACTGTGTAACAACTTTCGGGCTGAATGGTGTATAGTAAACCTCTGCACGGATTAACTCATTTCTACTACAACAATAGTGCATTCGGTGTCGAGCTCAGTAGTTTACATAACTACCACTTCGAGTGAAATTAACACCATAGCCATAAAGAGTCTTAAACCGACTTTCAACACATTCGTTTGGAAACGATTGATTGTTATGTTTGAATCGTTCCGAACGACTCAAACATAACATAGCCGGTAGCATTCGTCGGACAAACGAATCTAAACCAAACATAACAGAATGAAGGATTTGTAAACGATTAATGTTGACAACAACATAACATTCGGTGCATAAATTGAATTTAAGATTTTAAAAATTGGAAATTGGAATTGTAGATGCGATGGCAGAATTAGACGGTCGCAATTAAGACTGTCAAAAATTTAAAATTCGAGATGGTTAATGGTGTGCCACCTAAAATTTTCTTATTTTCATGAATTCGGTGCTGGAGCAAACACTACGTAAAAATGGGTTGCTGAATCCGAATTCATTGCCAGATTTCCAAAATTGTGTATATTTTTTATAAGAGTGATGTCATCTACTAAAATGTATTTTCAAGAGTTTTTAACATGGTTTCACAGTGGTTAGGGGTCACTGACTTCAAATCTGATGTCACAATTTTAAAATTCAAGATGGTAAGTAAAAATGGGTAGCTGAATCCGAATTCATTGCCAGATTTCCAAAATTGTGTAATTTTTTTATAAGAGTGTTGCTACTACTAAAAAGTATTTTCTTGAGTTTTTAAAACAACAGGTTTAACAGTGTTTAGAGGTCGCTGACTTCGAATCTGATGTAACAATTGTAAAATTCAAGATGGTTAATGGTGTTGCCACCTAAAATTTTTTTATTTTCACGAATTCGGTGTTGGAGCAAACACTAGGTAAAAATGGGTCGCTGAATCCGAATTCATTGCCAGATTTACAAAATTGGGTAATTTTTTTATTAGAGTGTTGCCACCCACCAAAATGTATTTTCAAGAGTTGTAAACATCATTTAACAGTATTAAGGGGTCGCTGACTTCGAATCTGATATCAGAATATATGTATAATGTCAAAATCAGCCGATTTTTTGGCTGCTTGGTGTTTATTGTGGCGGCTTAGTTGCTGCTGCTGTTTTTGCTCGACAGCGCGGTTATTGTTCAAAAATGTTGTATCTTCCTGTGGCTTTGCACAATAAAATTAGCGAACAATCACAGATTTCTTACAAAAAAATAAATTGTGTTATTAAACGCCTTATTAAAAAAATATACAATGTCAAATTAAAAAAAAATGTTTATCATATTTTCAAGTCAACTTTAAATTTGAAAGTGGCACTTTCTTAACAGAAAAAATATTGGTAAGAACTTTTGCATTGAGAATATTAGTACTCCAAACTATGATTTTGCATATTTATTACTACAAATGTTTGGGCTTTTTTCGTAAGCTATTTGTGGCCGCACTCATTACACTGTGCGACAGTTCTTCGTGAAGTGTGGCTTCGACTGTTAAATTTTACGCAGCAGAAAACAATAGCTGACTATAGCCTGCGATCGTTTTTCATCAAATACAAACGCTGAGTGTTAGGTGGCAACACTATTAAAAATCTTGAATTTTAAAATTCTGACATCAGATTTGAAGTCAGCGACCCCTAAACACTGGTAAACCATGTTAAAAACTCTTGAAAATACATTTTAGTAGATGGCAAGACTCTTATAAAAAATTACACACTTTTGGAAATCTGGCAATGAATTCGGATTCAGCGAACCATTTTTACCTAGTGTTTGCTCCAGCTCCAAATTCGTGAAAATAAAAAATTTTAGGTGGCAACAGCATTAACCATTTTGAATTTTAAAATTGTGACATCAGACTTGAAGTCAGCGACCTCTAAATACTGTCACACCATGTTAAAAACTCTTGAAAATACATTTTGGTAGGTGGCAAGACTATTATAAAAAAATTACACAATTTTGGAAATCTGGCAGTGAATTCGGATTCAGCGACCCATTTTTACCTAGTGTTTGCTCCAGCACCAAATTCGTGAAAATAAAAAAAAAATTGAGGTGGCAATACTATTAATAATCTTGAATTCTAAAATTCTGACATCAGATTCGAAGTCAGCGACCTCTAAACACTGCGGAATCATGTTAAAAACTCTCGGAAATACATTTTAGTAGATGACAACACTCTTATAAAAAAAGTACACAATTTTGGAAATCTAGCAATGAATTCGTATTCAGCTACCCATTTTTACCTAGTGTTTGCTCCAGCACCGAATTCGTGAAAATTAAATAAAATTTAGGTGGCAACACCATTCACCATCTTTAACTTTAAAATTCTGACGGTCTAAATTGCGACCATCTAATTCTGCCACCGCATGTTCAATTCCAATTTTTAAAATTTTAAATTCAATTTATGCACCGAATGTTATGTTTTGCACATAACAATCGACTCATATGTTTTTGCTGCATTCATTTTTTACAAATCCTTCATTTCCTTCCTTCTGTTATGTTTGGTTTAGATTCGTTTGCCTGACGAATGCTACCGGCTATGTTTTGTTTGAGTCGTTCCGAACGAGTGATTGTTGTTTGAGTCGTTCCGAACGACTCGTTTCCAAACGAATGTGTTGAAAGTCGTTTTAAGACTACCCGTGCATAGGTTTAGTATATAGCATAAAGCGCCTACACAATATGTTCCCTGAGCGGTCACTATTAATATAACACAAAATTCGCCAGTGAAAATATATTTAATTTCGGTCATATGCATGTGCAGCTTTAACACTTACACCTTCGTTTTAATAATAGTTTATTATATTTTCAATGAAACAAAACATGGTATATATTTGTGAGTGAATAAGCAAATGTTTGGTTAATTGCAAACCCTGAAAAACAGGCAATGGCCGATTGTGTTCGCTCTCTTCTTTGCCATATTATTATACCTGCTGTTGAGGTTGCTGCACTTAACGTTTTCAACAAATTACTCAACTTCCACTAATAATCACTCACTATTATTACAATGCTCACTATTAATAATAAAATAAAATAGGAAATATTTTATAAGCAAGTGTTTCTTCTTTGCAAGCTCTGAAACATAAACAATAGCAAAAACATAAGCAATAGGCCTGCTTACCCTGTGTCCACATGTGCAAGTAATCTCTTGCAAGTAGAGAATATATATTGTCTTCGAAAAAGTTCGAAATTAGCTGCATGTACTGATTGTAATAAAGAAGTAAGAAAACGAGGAAAACATGTTACCAAAACATCACTTTTATCCCCTTTTCTGACATTTACTTGCAGCAAGTGGGAAAATTCACTGCCTAGGAAATTTCCTTGCAAGAAGCGCTGCAAGTAGGCTGAAAGTCCGAAAATGTGAGTATGTTAGTAAAAATGTTTGGAATTGAGTTTTTCGAAAATTCACTTGCACGTGTGGACGCTGGGCTAGGTACTCAATTGTATTAACTTACAAGCTGCTAGAACGTGTTTCCGTATTTTTCTAACTCAAAAGAGATAAGAAGAACTAGCATAAAATCACTCTCTCGAGCAGGCTTGATATGAAAAAAAAGTAATTTTCGCACCATGAAAATCGTCATTTAATACAAATCAGTACTACAAATAATAAATTTTTCTTTATTCATAAGCATACTTATACATATAGGCTTAAGTGAAAAATTAAATAACACCTTTAAGAATTTATTCATGCTATTAATATCTAATTAAATTAATAGAATAATAAGGTTAAAAAATTATAAGATTCAATTAAATTTGCATTGTATTGTATTATTGTATTTGTTTGTTAATTCTTTCTTTATGTGCAAATTATAACAAGACGAATTCTTCACTCTTAAATCAACGATTCTGTGCTTAAAATGCCTCTTATTTTTGTTTTATTTGAGAAAAATGCGATCAACATTTGCTGACGAATTTTGCTAGGTCAAAAGAAAAAATGTCAGATCATAACTGAAGCCAAAAAAGTCGAAATGACCATAAATCGTCAATAATACCAACCCTGCTTTCGAGCTCGAAAGTTACTTGAAGTATGCTGGAAGAATGTTTTGCAGCTTCATAAGAACAAGCATCAAGAAGAATAAGCATCAAGATTAACAAGCAAATGTCAATTTGTGTCTGTTCTCAAATTAAATTTTATTCCCTCAGATTTAACTATATCCAACAACGGATGCATTCTATCCGAAAGAGCACTCAAGTAGCGAAGTAACATTAAATGTTTTCGCTCCCTAAAATGGTGACCGCTCAGGGAACATTTTGTGTGAGCGCTTAATGCTACATACCATTTAGTCCAAAAGTCGTTCAATAGCTACTTAGTAAATTTTCCACTGAATGCAGCCAATGTGTATTAAACACAGCTAATAATGAACGCTCTCTATCTTGGCATTTCTTGGTCAACTTATGGTATGCCAAGGAACTCTCACTTTTACCTATATTCTTGTATCATAATATATACTCGAACTAAAGGGCTGCACAAAGGCATTTGAATCGCTCTGCAAAGCATTTACTTTTAGCGCAATTACTTTCGCTCTCTCACTCTGATATGAGGATAGCGTTGACGTGTGCACAAATAGTTGGTAGTATGCGTAAATGGAAAACCGGTTGAAGGCAAAACAAATTATTAATTGTCTATCACGCATTAATTCTGTAAATAAAAAGGACTTGCAAGAGGAGTACAAGTGTTTAAAATCATGCAAGAAGAATAGAGTACAGCTACTACAGCTTTTTTGCACTTCCTCACAATTAACCCATCTAAAGCCACGACCCAGTAATCATTGGAAAATATCAATGCTATGGATACAAGTGACCACAAACAAGTCAATGTGGGAAAAAATTACCCACCAATGAATGGGTTGGGCTCAGAGACAACACAAGACGTAACAACTAACCATGCGTATATATAGATCTAATTACACAACGATTTGTAATCTACTTTTGAGTTGACCTTTTGACAAATTAACATCAATGGTAAATGGTAAATAAATTAAGTTGTTAACGTTTCTACTGCTTCTACGGTTAGTGTTAAAATTTATGTAAGAAAGAAGTTCTGGAGAATCGAATACACCTGCTATGAGTTGGTGTAAGTAGACGATATCTTCAGACTTCCTTCAGTCACTTAAAGACTGCATTTTTAACAGCTTCAAACAAACCTCATAAGGAGGAAGGTCTAATATGTCCTTCCCACTTAAGCCCCTTAGAGTAAACCGAACAAAACGTTTTTGGATTCTTTCTATTCGATCAACTTGCACATTGTAACTTGGAGACCAAACTTGACTTGCATACTCTAAGTGAGGACGCACGATTGCATAATACAGCGATGTAGTTGAAATCATGCTATTAAATTCTTTGGCCCAGCGTTTTATAAATCCAAGCATTGAAGATGCTTTTTTGCAAATATAATCAATGTTAGTGTTACAAGATAGCTCAGAGTCCATGCATATACCTAGGTCTTTGACAGTATCTAGCCTACTTAAGGCAGTATCTTTTATCTTATAATTAAAAATAAAATATTCCATTTTCGCGCAAATGTCATAGTTTGGCATATATCTGGATTTAGAAACATATTATTTTTAGATCACCAAACTTCAAAGGATTTCAAATCAGACTGGAGTAGATCTGAATTATCTCTAGAATTAATCGTTCTGTATATTTTCATATCATCGGCATAAATAAGCAGATGAGAGTGTTCAATGATGTGAGTTCATCATTGATTGCTAAAATAAACAGAAGTGGACCAAGGTGGCTACCCTGAGGAACACCTGATTCAGCACTAAATTCCGAAGACAATGCGTCTCGCAAACGTATTTGATAAGATCGCTCCTTCACATACGACTTTATCCAGTTCACAAAATATTGTGGAAATCTCAATAACTCGAGTTTAAATAAGATAAGATTGTGTGGTAGTTTATTAAATGCCTTACTACAGTCAGTGTAAACATAATCGACCTGGTTCCCAGAATCAATTGAGTTTAAGCAGAATGTTGTGATATCGAGAAGATTAGACACAGTGGACCTTCCATTAACAAAACCATGCTGACGAGTTGTTATGACTTCCCCACAGTGAATATTCACCCGATCGTACACGATCCGCTCAAAAAGTTTTGGAATCGATGAGAGCTTAGCGACAGGCCTAAAGTTATTGACATCATTCCTTCAACCCTTTTTTTAAATAGGACTAATAAATGATTTTCTTCAAAAAACTGGAAAATAACTTTCGTTAATATATTTATTGAATAATAAAGAAAGTGGTTGACTCAAAACGGAACCGCATTGTGTTAACACTGCGGCAGGAACACCGTTGGGCCTAGCGCCAAAATCCTCATCGATCGATCAAATATACACTAAAATATCCTCTGTAGTAAAGGATATATGTTCCAAAGAAACTCTGGGTGAGGAATTCAAATATTCAAAGTACTCTCTATAAGGATTAAAAGAATCTGAACAGAACGATTCCTTAAAAAAATTGGCGAATGGGCCACAAATTTTGAAATGATCGTCAGTTAATCAATCAGGAGTTCTAAGTTAAGAAGGGAATCTTTCGAATTTCTTTTTTGTGTTTATGAATCCCCAAAATTTCTTTGGATGAAACAAAATCCTCAGCTTTACATTATCCAAATATTTGTGATACAATGTAGCTGAGCAATTTTCAAATTCCAGAAACAAACGCTTGTAAGTTTCTAGGTCATTTGAGCCTAAGCTACAGACGTATTTCTTCCATGCCCTGTTTCTGTGGTTGCGAAGAGTCTTTAAATCCTTTGTGTACCAGGGGTACGCAGAATTTCTCGCAAATTTGAGGAGAATATTATCGGCCCACAAATTAGTGTTAATAATTGTTGTAAAATCTTCGGCTGCAACTGGTAAAATAAAAGAAGCGTGGGAAGGCTTATCACCAATTTATTTGCATGAACAGAATGCATTTGAGTTTGCTAACTTGGTTTGCCTGACAAACGTCATTATATTTTCTATTGATGTGTCGGGCTGAAGACGTACGTTTCTGATCCTCGAAACTGCTCTTAAAGTCAAATGACTGTTAGGGGTAGTTGAAATCGTATTTGGACTACTATTCAATGGAGGAATAGAAGATGGTGTATAAGAAATCACCGTATTATTATTTTCTGACTGCATTGCTGCGGGCTGCTCTGCATTGGGAGGTCTGGAGGACGCCTTCCGACGCTTATTTTTGTTCTTGTTTTTTCTCTGTCTTTTAGAGCTATTTGGGTCTTTTTCTAATGAAACTGTCAAAATTCCGGAAGAAGGAGTCAGGGACAATGGAACCGAAATGTTATCCTGAACAGTGATTTCATCAGGGACACTGGTAGTGGGTGCGGCACTAACTTCGCTAAAAAATGTAACAATTTCTCTGAAATTATTATTTAATAAGTTAAGACTTCCCCAAAATCTTTATTTTGGAATAGAGTTCATCTGGGGAAAGGGCCCTGCACGAAGCACAATACCAGCGATACCAGTGCGACCTGATCGCACTGACATTAAATTGTCAAAGCACTGCATTCTGGCTTTTGCATTGCTCGTTTAGAGAACAAGCAGCAATATTGTCAACAGAGAAATAATCCATTACAAAAAATTTAAATTATTTAGTGTGCAAGTCTTTTTAAATGTAACATGAGCTTCTAGGGTTAGAACAAAAGTGCAGCGTACACAAAACTGTTAAAAACAACAACAACACTAGATAAGCTGACTGCACCACGCATAAACAAACACCCCACAGAGAGAAATTGAAAAACAATTAGGCAGACAAATAAGCACTGGAATTTTATTAAATACAACAAAAACTCTTGCAATTATTTATGAATAAATTGAGACAATTATTAATAAACACTATTTAAATTAAATTGCTTAAAAACATAAAAAGCGTTAATTAAAATATTTGTTGAAACTTAACGTTCACAAGATTCAACTATACACAATTATAAAATTCACTTCCCTGAAAATCAACTAATTTAAAAGTAGTTGGTAAAGTAGTTTTTTGTCAACTACAACTAGTTGAAATTCTGACTTTTTTCCATAAAACGAACTAACATATTTTGTATGATGATTAAGGTGGACCTTGAAATGAAATTTTTGCGATATTTTGGTAGATGAGGGCTCTATTCCGTGCCTTTTTGGAAAAAAATGACAATGCCGAAAAAAAAAATTAAAAAAAAAAAAAATTAGGGGTTGCGCACGAGCCGAGAAAAAGGTCCACTTTGCCAAAATTAGGGGGGAAATTGCCATAGGTCATCAGGGGTCACCTGTAGAGGGGAAGAATGTATGGCCGACCCCCATTTACTTTTTACCGCCAACATTTTCCCCCAAGACACCCACCCCCTATCTCCTCCCCTTAGGGGGGTCACCATACAAAAATGGAGGTTGCTCAGTATTTTCGAAAAACACCATAGGTCATCAGGGGTCACCCCTAGGGGGGCAAAATATATGACTGACCCCCATTAACTTTTCATCCCCAACATCTTTTCCGAACAAACTTACCCTCTATCTCCACTCCTTGAGGGACTCCCCATACAAAAATAAAAGAAGCTGTAATTGAGTAGTACTACTAAGCACTTTTAATATAATATAGTCAAATTAACATATTTTTGTTCGCTGATGGGTATTTCTTGCGGTAAGAATCGATAACATGTAGTAAATACTGTTTCTCTTCTTCGCCTTGACACAGTATTCTATTATAATCTTGTATCATTTTTACTCCTCTTTCGGCAGTGTCGTTCACAACGCGCAAGTTATTTACAATTCTACGACCTTCTTGATAGTCTGCGCGAGATTTCCAGGTTGCTGGATTTGCAAGAATGAAATCTTGCGATATTCCAAATCGTACAAATAAATTTTTGGTATTATGAGAGACGAAGTTGCTCAAGTCTTTAGCCAAGAATTCCTCATTCACATCTTCAAAAAATGTCAGATCATAACTGAAGCCAAAAAAGTCGAAATGACCATAAATCGTCAATAATACCAACCCTGCTTTCGAGCTCGAAAGTTACTTGAAGTATGCTGGAAGAATGTTTTGCAGCTTCATAAGAACAAGCATCAAGAAGAATAAGCATCAAGATTAACAAGCAAATGTCAATTTGTGTCTGTTCTCAAATTAAATTTTATTCCCTCAGATTTAACTATATCCAACAACGGATGCATTCTATCCGAAAGAGCACTCAAGTAGCGAAGTAACATTAAATGTTTTCGCTCCCTAAAATGGTGACCGCTCAGGGAACATTTTGTGTGAGCGCTTAATGCTACATACCATTTAGTCCAAAAGTCGTTCAATAGCTACTTAGTAAATTTTCCACTGAATGCAGCCAATGTGTATTAAACACAGCTAATAATGAACGCTCTCTATCTTGGCATTTCTTGGTCAACTTATGGTATGCCAAGGAACTCTCACTTTTACCTATATTCTTGTATCATAATATATACTCGAACTAAAGGGCTGCACAAAGGCATTTGAATCGCTCTGCAAAGCATTTACTTTTAGCGCAATTACTTTCGCTCTCTCACTCTGATATGAGGATAGCGTTGACGTGTGCACAAATAGTTGGTAGTATGCGTAAATGGAAAACCGGTTGAAGGCAAAACAAATTATTAATTGTCTATCACGCATTAATTCTGTAAATAAAAAGGACTTGCAAGAGGAGTACAAGTGTTTAAAATCATGCAAGAAGAATAGAGTACAGCTACTACAGCTTTTTTGCACTTCCTCACAATTAACCCATCTAAAGCCACGACCCAGTAATCATTGGAAAATATCAATGCTATGGATACAAGTGACCACAAACAAGTCAATGTGGGAAAAAATTACCCACCAATGAATGGGTTGGGCTCAGAGACAACACAAGACGTAACAACTAACCATGCGTATATATAGATCTAATTACACAACGATTTGTAATCTACTTTTGAGTTGACCTTTTGACAAATTAACATCAATGGTAAATGGTAAATAAATTAAGTTGTTAACGTTTCTACTGCTTCTACGGTTAGTGTTAAAATTTATGTAAGAAAGAAGTTCTGGAGAATCGAATACACCTGCTATGAGTTGGTGTAAGTAGACGATATCTTCAGACTTCCTTCAGTCACTTAAAGACTGCATTTTTAACAGCTTCAAACAAACCTCATAAGGAGGAAGGTCTAATATGTCCTTCCCACTTAAGCCCCTTAGAGTAAACCGAACAAAACGTTTTTGGATTCTTTCTATTCGATCAACTTGCACATTGTAACTTGGAGACCAAACTTGACTTGCATACTCTAAGTGAGGACGCACGATTGCATAATACAGCGATGTAGTTGAAATCATGCTATTAAATTCTTTGGCCCAGCGTTTTATAAATCCAAGCATTGAAGATGCTTTTTTGCAAATATAATCAATGTTAGTGTTACAAGATAGCTCAGAGTCCATGCATATACCTAGGTCTTTGACAGTATCTAGCCTACTTAAGGCAGTATCTTTTATCTTATAATTAAAAATAAAATATTCCATTTTCGCGCAAATGTCATAGTTTGGCATATATCTGGATTTAGAAACATATTATTTTTAGATCACCAAACTTCAAAGGATTTCAAATCAGACTGGAGTAGATCTGAATTATCTCTAGAATTAATCGTTCTGTATATTTTCATATCATCGGCATAAATAAGCAGATGAGAGTGTTCAATGATGTGAGTTCATCATTGATTGCTAAAATAAACAGAAGTGGACCAAGGTGGCTACCCTGAGGAACACCTGATTCAGCACTAAATTCCGAAGACAATGCGTCTCGCAAACGTATTTGATAAGATCGCTCCTTCACATACGACTTTATCCAGTTCACAAAATATTGTGGAAATCTCAATAACTCGAGTTTAAATAAGATAAGATTGTGTGGTAGTTTATTAAATGCCTTACTACAGTCAGTGTAAACATAATCGACCTGGTTCCCAGAATCAATTGAGTTTAAGCAGAATGTTGTGATATCGAGAAGATTAGACACAGTGGACCTTCCATTAACAAAACCATGCTGACGAGTTGTTATGACTTCCCCACAGTGAATATTCACCCGATCGTACACGATCCGCTCAAAAAGTTTTGGAATCGATGAGAGCTTAGCGACAGGCCTAAAGTTATTGACATCATTCC
This sequence comes from Coremacera marginata, assembly GCA_914767935.1. NCBI lineage: Eukaryota > Metazoa > Arthropoda > Insecta > Diptera > Sciomyzidae > Coremacera > Coremacera marginata. Next base: position 123,895,939 of record OU612043.1, read on the forward strand.
TTCAACCCTTTTTTTAAATAGGACTAATAAATGATTTTCTTCAAAAAACTGGAAAATAACTTTCGTTAATATATTTATTGAATAATAAAGAAAGTGGTTGACTCAAAACGGAACCGCATTGTGTTAACACTGCGGCAGGAACACCGTTGGGCCTAGCGCCAAAATCCTCATCGATCGATCAAATATACACTAAAATATCCTCTGTAGTAAAGGATATATGTTCCAAAGAAACTCTGGGTGAGGAATTCAAATATTCAAAGTACTCTCTATAAGGATTAAAAGAATCTGAACAGAACGATTCCTTAAAAAAATTGGCGAATGGGCCACAAATTTTGAAATGATCGTCAGTTAATCAATCAGGAGTTCTAAGTTAAGAAGGGAATCTATCGAATTTCTTTTTTGTGTTTATGAATCCCCAAAATTTCTTTGGATGAAACAAAATCCTCAGCTTTACATTATCCAAATATTTGTGATACAATGTAGCTGAGCAATTTTCAAATTCCAGAAACAAACGCTTGTAAGTTTCTAGGTCATTTGAGCCTAAGCTACAGACGTATTTCTTCCATGCCCCGTTTCTGTGGTTGCGAAGAGTCTTTAAATCCTTTGTGTACCAGGGGTACGCAGAATTTCTCGCAAATTTGAGGAGAATATTATCGGCCCACAAATTAGTGTTAATAATTGTTGTAAAATCTTCGGCTGCAACTGGTAAAATAAAAGAAGCGTGGGAAGGCTTATCACCAATTTATTTGCATGAACAGAATGCATTTGAGTTTGCTAACTTGGTTTGCCTGACAAACGTCATTATATTTTCTATTGATGTGTCGGGCTGAAGACGTACGTTTCTGATCCTCGAAACTGCTCTTAAAGTCAAATGACTGTTAGGGGTAGTTGAAATCGTATTTGGACTACTATTCAATGGAGGAATAGAAGATGGTGTATAAGAAATCACCGTATTATTATTTTCTGACTGCATTGCTGCGGGCTGCTCTGCATTGGGAGGTCTGGAGGACGCCTTCCGACGCTTATTTTTGTTCTTGTTTTTTCTCTGTCTTTTAGAGCTATTTGGGTCTTTTTCTAATGAAACTGTCAAAATTCCGGAAGAAGGAGTCAGGGACAATGGAACCGAAATGTTATCCTGAACAGTGATTTCATCAGGGACACTGGTAGTGGGTGCGGCACTAACTTCGCTAAAAAATGTAACAATTTCTCTGAAATTATTATTTAATAAGTTAAGACTTCCCCAAAATCTTTATTTTGGAATAGAGTTCATCTGGGGAAAGGGCCCTGCACGAAGCACAATACCAGCGATACCAGTGCGACCTGATCGCACTGACATTAAATTGTCAAAGCACTGCATTCTGGCTTTTGCATTGCTCGTTTAGAGAACAAGCAGCAATATTGTCAACAGAGAAATAATCCATTACAAAAAATTTAAATTATTTAGTGTGCAAGTCTTTTTAAATGTAACATGAGCTTCTAGGGTTAGAACAAAAGTGCAGCGTACACAAAACTGTTAAAAACAACAACAACACTAGATAAGCTGACTGCACCACGCATAAACAAACACCCCACAGAGAGAAATTGAAAAACAATTAGGCAGACAAATAAGCACTGGAATTTTATTAAATACAACAAAAACTCTTGCAATTATTTATGAATAAATTGAGACAATTATTAATAAACACTATTTAAATTAAATTGCTTAAAAACATAAAAAGCGTTAATTAAAATATTTGTTGAAACTTAACGTTCACAAGATTCAACTATACACAATTATAAAATTCACTTCCCTGAAAATCAACTAATTTAAAAGTAGTTGGTAAAGTAGTTTTTTGTCAACTACAACTAGTTGAAATTCTGACTTTTTTCCATAAAACGAACTAACATATTTTGTATGATGATTAAGGTGGACCTTGAAATGAAATTTTTGCGATATTTTGGTAGATGAGGGCTCTATTCCGTGCCTTTTTGGAAAAAAATGACAATGCCGAAAAAAAAAATTAAAAAAAAAAAAAATTAGGGGTTGCGCACGAGCCGAGAAAAAGGTCCACTTTGCCAAAATTAGGGGGGAAATTGCCATAGGTCATCAGGGGTCACCTGTAGAGGGGAAGAATGTATGGCCGACCCCCATTTACTTTTTACCGCCAACATTTTCCCCCAAGACACCCACCCCCTATCTCCTCCCCTTAGGGGGGTCACCATACAAAAATGGAGGTTGCTCAGTATTTTCGAAAAACACCATAGGTCATCAGGGGTCACCCCTAGGGGGGCAAAATATATGACTGACCCCCATTAACTTTTCATCCCCAACATCTTTTCCGAACAAACTTACCCTCTATCTCCACTCCTTGAGGGACTCCCCATACAAAAATAAAAGAAGCTGTAATTGAGTAGTACTACTAAGCACTTTTAATATAATATAGTCAAATTAACATATTTTTGTTCGCTGATGGGTATTTCTTGCGGTAAGAATCGATAACATGTAGTAAATACTGTTTCTCTTCTTCGCCTTGACACAGTATTCTATTATAATCTTGTATCATTTTTACTCCTCTTTCGGCAGTGTCGTTCACAACGCGCAAGTTATTTACAATTCTACGACCTTCTTGATAGTCTGCGCGAGATTTCCAGGTTGCTGGATTTGCAAGAATGAAATCTTGCGATATTCCAAATCGTACAAATAAATTTTTGGTATTATGAGAGACGAAGTTGCTCAAGTCTTTAGCCAAGAATTCCTCATTCACATCTTTGAATTTCACCTCGATTTTTTTAACGCTGGTGCTTTTGATTACGACGCGAGGAGCTGGGGGAACCGGGTCGTCTTCTTCATCTTCTTCACCTTCTTCGTCTTCTTCATCTTCTTCACCTTCTTCGTCTTCTTCATCTTCTTCACCTTTGTCATTCTCATTTTCTAGCAATGCTTGGGCCATTTTGGCCTTCAACTCATTTAAGGAAGGGCTAACGCAAGGGCTATGTGCTCATCGGCGAGATACCATAGGTGACCGATAAATTTCTTTATCATTACCCGAGATAAATCCTGGTCAACGGACTTGTACTCGACGATGTCCTTCAAAAACTTCCAATCTTGATTCGGCGCCTCAGCTGCTCGAGAAGAACCAAACCATGCCTTGACGTAAAGTCGCACCACAAAAATACAAACGTGTCGAATACCATTCAATTCACATACAGATAAGTGAAAAGTTCTCCGAAACAAAAACATCTTGAGGCTGTAAATGGCTTTTGCCATCCATCGAGCATGGGAAACGGGTCCTGGAGGTCGGAAATGGTAATTCTCAAGTTTTTCACCCAGAAACAAAAGAATTAATTGTAGCATTTCTTTGTAGTCATCGCGAGGGTGTTTCTCCTTCAATTGATCTAAGCAAAACTCCTTTATGCCGACTTGCATTGCCACAGGAATTTTTCTGACGACTTGATCGTCTATCAAGCCAGAATGGAATGGTTTAACCTTTACAGCGTCCCATTCCTGTTTGAAACGGTCAAAGCAAGGAACGCCTGGTGCACTGGTCTTTCCCATTTTTGTCTCAAAAACTTCCCTTAGCACCAGTTCGTATACGTGGTGTCTGCAAGGTAAATATAAGATTTCTCTCTCCAATAGCCGCTCAAGAGCAACTGCGGCTCCGGAGAATGGGCCACTGTTCGTTGATGTCGTGTCGAAAGAAAGTCCTTGTATTCGATGTGTCATATGCCAAGATGCCAACAGTTGATAAACGGCATGTGCTATTCTCCGGCCTTTTCCTTTCCCATCTTCTACTTTGGGAACTCCAAGAAGTTGTTCTTTTTCTCCGTACGAGACAATTACCGGTAGACGGTCCACCTTCTTTGTACCCACAAAATCCAAAAGCATTTTGCCATCCCAATGGACTACGAAGGATTTAGCTGCGACAAGCTGGAGATAAATAAAACGCGTTGAAGAATAAGAATTCTGAATGAGAGCAAATAAATCTATGCGATCTTACTTCTGGATTGTCTTTCACATAACTCAGCATGTTCTCTCGATTTAAACGCCGACATCTCCGAAGCGACGTACGGTTTATTGTGTATTGTTGAGGATCGCGTCCAAATGCTTCTGCCGCCGCTATCATAATGCCGACCGCGTCTCGGTCAGTCACTTTGCACTTGTCCAAAGCTGATAGCACTCGTTCAGTAAAACATTGTTTGTAACCTCTTCTGTCACCAACATTTGATGGGCCAGCTTCTGCCGGGAAGTTTTCGTCCTGTCTCCCATTATCATCGCTTGAATCACTGCTTGAAAATTTAACCACTGCAATTGAAAGAATTTCATTTGAATATAAACATTGGACGAACACACAAAGCGCGAAATAGCTTACCGCCTTTAGCGAACTGATCTCTACTAGATTCCGTTGCACGTTTGCGTCGCAACTCTTCTGGTTCTTCGCGCTCAGCTTTTCTTTTCCTCGTTCGAGTATCAGTAGCGTCCACACCTCCCATAGTTCCTGGCCGGCCATCTTCTCTTTGCTTTAGCAGAAACTCAATGTCTTCGGTATTTGTCATTTTCTCAAGGGCGTTGGCGTGTGCGATGTCGAAAAGATTATCCAAGCTATCAGAAAATTTATTCTCTTTTTCTCTAGTGGACTCAGTCTTTCTGTGAGATGACTTTCTTAAAGCATCCCACTCATCGTGCAGCGCAGCTATTTTTCTTGTAACATCTCCTCTGGCTTTCGTCGGAATAGCTGCTTGGCGCCAAAAAATCATCACTGCGTCCGCGACTATAACCGCACTATTTTTCTTCGACATGTTTCGTTTGCGAATGTTGAAGAAATGCATTCTTAGCACTTGCTTCTTCGACGGTAATTTGTTCCCCGTAATATTCATGCTTGGATAACCAATCAAAAAAATATCGTCGCGCGATCTAAGTTGTGTTGCCATCTTAACTTTTAAAAAACGGGAGAAAAATCAATTTACTTTTCGCGGTCGTCGGCACTTGTTGAATGACAACAATCGATGAATGAACTGCTATTTATAACTACTACGTATTTTGCAATATTTTACTGCCAGGTACTGATGAATGGGGGCATCTGCTACGTGTGCGTTTCAAATTTTTCAAGACTTTCCAAACAATGACCACTCTTGAATATTGGTGGAATTTCTGTAAAAAAATCAAAAAAATCTCGATATTGTGCAACTGTAAATACATAGATTTTCAGTATTTTTGTATGGGGAGTCCCTCAAGGAGTGGAGATAGAGGGTAAGTTTGTTCGGAAAAGATGTTGGGGATCAAAAGTTAATGGGGGTCGGTCATATATTTTGCCCCCCTAGGGGTGACCCCTGATGACCTATGGTGTTTTTCGAAAATACTGAGCAACCTCCATTTTTGTATGGTGACCCCCTAAGGGGAGGAGATAGGGGGTGGGTGTCTTGGGGGAAACTGTTGGCGGTAAAAAGTAAATGGGGGTCGGCCATACATTCTTCCCCTCTACGGGTGACCCCTGATGACCTATGGCAATTTCCCCCCTAATTTTGGCAAAGTGGACCTTTTTCTCGGCTCGTGCGCAACCCCTAATTTTTTTTTTTTTAATTTTTTTTTTCGGCATTGTCATTTTTTTTCAAAAAGGCACGGAATAGAGCCCTCATCTACCAAAATATCGACACAAGGTCCACCCTAATGATGATGTTAATCACCACCGCTAAATAAGTCGACTTTCGTCTGCATATATTTTCAACTACTTGTTAAGTTAGTTACATTTAAATTATTTTTTTAATTGCTTTTAAATAACCAGTTGAAAACTATTACTGATGTCCTAAAGTTAATAATATTTGATGAAATAACATGGTTAAACATATATAAACTTGTAATCTAATAAAAATTTGCAATTAAAACATGTCAAAATCAGAGTAGTTGCCGCCTTAATATAATTCAAAGTAGGTTATCAATCACATGTTTTTAAGTAGTATTTCAATTACTTCATATATCATACATACAAAAACTATTTAGTATTGAAGTGGATGCCGCCTTAATATAACACAGTCCAACATTTTCGAACACATAATTTTAGGACTCTATTCTGACAATTGCACGTGAACGTAGGCCCAAAATGAAGAACTTGTGCATCATTTGTTTTGTCTTCTTGCCTGCCTAAATATTTTTAATATCGATTTGAAGTTTGTAACTATCGTATAGGGGAATTTTTCACGTTTTCGACTCTTTTGTTTGACATAACTCGAGAACCACTAGTCCGATTTAGCTGAAACAAATTTAGAAAATTAAGAATTACAATTCCTCTTATCTGTTCTTATACCGTTTTCCTATGTGTGCAACACTTTCGAAGTTAAAAATGAATGTATGAAGGGAAAAAAGTATTTTTTACCTAAAAATTAAAAATTGTTTTTTTTAAAATTCATAAAAAATCCAAAATGGAAAAAAGTGTCAAATCTAATTACTTTCACGTAAAGTCACTCATTTATTCACAATTAAGTAAATGTATGAATTTCAAAAATTTGCTCGAGATATGCACAACATTATTTGGAGAAAACATTGACACCTTTTTTATGATTCTGAGAATTAAAAAAAAAGGAATAAACAAAAGGTTATTTGTTTTTTATGATTGCGAAGCAATAAACGCTAATAAATGTATGATAACTACCTGTATGATTTTTTTACAGAAATTGCACCCACATTTAAGGGTGGTAATTATTTGGAAAGTTTTGCACAATTTGAAACGTACAAGTGGTGAATCAGGTATATAGCCAGGCACCCTTAAAATATGCGCCCATTTATAAGTACCTGCCAGTAAAATATTGAAAAATACGCAGTATTTATATCTGTGCATTGATCGATTTTTTGTCATTCAGCCAGTGCCGACGAACGCGAACAGTAAAAGTGATTTTTCTCCAGTTTTTTGAAAGTGAATTACAACAAAATATATAAATATGGAATGTAACAAGTGCCCAAAATTGGATAATTTTTGTTACGTTTGTGGTCATATCGTCCTAAAAAAAAAAAAACTTTGTTTACTGAGGAACTCAAAAAAGCGTATTGTGATTTTTTTGATGAAGCAGATTTAAGTGGTTAAAATTTTACGCCGAACACTGTGTGCAAAATGTGTTATAATACCCTTGTAAATTGGATACATGGAAGAGGTGCAACGTTGTCTTTTATGAAGCCAGTAATTTGGGTGGAAGACACAACTGGACATGATGAATACAGGTGCTACGCATGCATAAATTTTCGTCCTGGATTAAACAGACAACAATTGAAAACAAAAGTATACACTGCTGCATTTACTGCCACACTTCCAGTTAACCGCCCTGCTGATATCGATGCACCTAAACCTCCGAGTATGGATACTGTGTCCCTGCAAGCCGAAACCGTTTTCACCATTTCGACCAATGTGAATGATGCAGATTGGACACCCAATACTGAAAATAATGCACCACAACCGATAACAGAAATCGAAATGGATTACGTTGTTTCCAAGCTGGGACTATCACAACAAAACTCCGAATGGTTGACATCATTTTTGAAGAGCAGAAAACTCACACAGCAAAATGTCAGCGCAACATTATACAGACAACGCCAAGCTGATTTTCAGAAATTCTATTCCGTTGACGAAGCAAATACGTTCACGTACTGCCATGATATCCCAGGTTTAGTGAAAAAATTGGGAATGGATTATATCGCGGGCGACTGGCGTTTATTGATCGATGGTTCAGTTTCCAGTTTGAAGGCTGTGCTGTTACACAAAACAAACAAAAAACCGTCCATTCCATTGGCATTCAGTTCAAACAAGGAGGAAACGTATAAATCATTGGCCAACATTTTGAAGGAAATCAAATACGATGAACACAAATGGAAGATTCGTTGCGATCTGAAGGTGGTCAACATACTACAAGGCATTATAGAAAAGAACGGCTATCCAAAATACTTCTGCTTCTTTTGTAATTGGAATTCACGATACACAGGGAATCAATATCAACGTAAAGATTGGGAAGCAAGAACTCCCGAGCTCAACAAACAATTACAATTACGCAATGAACCTATGATGAAGGACCTGGATGATATTTTGTTGCCACCGCTTCACATAAAATTAGGAATAGCTGGCAAATTCGTTGCAGTGGTAGTCAAGGATATTGTGGACGCCTATGACTGTTTAAAACCCATCCTTCCAAAACTCAGTGACGCTAAAATTAAAAAAGGTAAGTATCTTTGTCTGTATTTAAATATTGTCATACATAAATTTTTTTCATTTCGATATATTCGCATTACCAATAATTTTTTTGTTTTTGTTTTTATTTAAAACAGGAATTCTCAATGGACTAGATATAAGGAAATTAATGAAAAGCGAATCTTTCACAAATGTGCTTTCGAACCATAGTAACCACCTACATGCATGGAAGATGTAATCGAAGGCGTTTTAGGAAAGAACCGACTACAGCGAGATGACATACAGAAACAAGTGGACAAGTTGCTGTATTATTTTGAAAAAATCAATGCATCCATGACATTAAAATTACATTTTCTGCATTTCCACGTTGATACCTTTTTGGCACAATTACCTCAGGAATCAGACGAACAAGGAGAGAGGTTCCACCAGGTGACCATGCCAATGGAAGAGCGATTTAAAGGCAAAAAAATTAGATGCGATGCTGGCGGAGGTTTGTTGGTGGAGTTCGAAAATTATGCAGTATGAAGATGAAAGCACCGAAGAGGAAGATGACACTGAAATTGATGGACCCATGGGAAAAAACGAACCCTTGAATATTATGGATTCCTCATATGACGACGCAAGCTCAGACCACGAATATCAACAACCTACGAAGAAACGAAGGTCATCAGAACCACAAGCGTCAACTTCAACGAGAATGGATATTGACAATAATTATAATTATAATTGAAAATATTCTAAATTTTGTTTTTATGCATTGATTCCATAAATTCCATATTTTCTGTGTAAGAATAGCTGCAATACAAATCGGAAATTTTATTTTAAGTTTTGTGTATATTCATTCATAACATTATTGGAATTGAAATACATTTATTCATCGATTTTCTCAAAAAATGTCTCACTTTACTCACAGGTTACGTGGCTTTATTTATACATTTACTTAATTGTGAATAAATCAGAAACGCGAGCATCGATTTTCATGATCTATGCCTTATTTTGCTCATAGGTTATGTGACTTTACGTAAAAGTATTTAAATTTGACACTTTTTTCCATTTTGGATTTTTTATGAATTTAAAAAAAAAAAATTTTAATTTTTAGGCATAAAATAATTTTTCCCCTTCATACATTAATTTTTAAGTGTTGTACACATAGGAAACGGTGTAAGAACAGATTAGAGAAATTGTAATTTTTAATTTTTTTAAATTTGTTTCAGCTAAAAAGGACTAGTGGTTCTCGAGTTATGTCAAACAAAAGAACCTAAAACGTGAAAAATTCCCCTAAACGATAGTTACTAACTTCAAATCGATATTAAAAATATTTTGGCAGGCAAGAAGACGAAACGAATGATGCACAAGTTCTTCATTTTGGGCCTACTTTCACGTGCAATTGTCAGAATTGAGTCCTAAAATTATGTGTTGTACTGTGTAATTCAAAGTAATTCATATATTGGTTTATTTTAAATTAGTTTTTTAATTAGTTCTTTTTAAAAACAAGTTAGTTTGTTCCTATTGGGTTATTACGGATAGCGTACCCCAACTAAGAAAGGGTTTTTGGAAATTAGGTCCTAAAGGGTTATCATTGGGTAAGATGGTTTAAAAATAGAGTCATCCATATCTCGGAGGAATGAATTGGTATTCTGTTTGATTTATTTTACTTACTTACTTAGGTGGCCGTAACAACCCGTGACCTGGTTTCGGACGACCTCATCAGCTCTCGCCAGGCGCCTCTGCTTTGCGCGCGCCTTCTCCAATCGGATACACCAGATGTTTAAAAGAAATATTTAAAAGAAAAAATTTGTCGAAAAATCTGTGACGGGAATAATGCATTTTTCCCTTTCCGTACTCCCATCGAACCGCGTCCAATTCGGCTGCAAGTTGAACGTGCTACCATCGCATCATTGCCTCCCTTGTACGAACAAGCCCGAAAGCAAGCATAGCATACATCTTTCAATTTATTTCATAGGATTGATGACAAAAAACTTATTGTTTATCCAAAATAACCATTAATCGTTTATAACTCGTGCTTTATTTATATAATTTATTTTTAGTTTTTCTAAAAAAACAAAAACTATTTTTAATTCAAAAAAAGCACAAAATTTCAACTGCAGAAGGACCACTAAACCTTTGAAACATGCTGATACGGACACACATTTCATTGACGAAAATCCCATAAAAAATTCCCACGAACGCAATACAGAAATTTTGATATTTTTCGTGCATGAAAATATTACTAAATCGTTGCGGAAGTTTCGTTAACAAACAAAACAGAAATATGAAAAAAAATTATTTTCCAATTTCAATTCTTTGATCTTATATTACATGTTTTGGTGGCTAAGATTATTTCCGATTTGTAATCTTTGCAGATGAGTTAAAGAATATTCTGCAAGTCTGTTATTGACGAATATAAGCCAGACGCGTTAAAGAATATTTTGCAATTCTGGCTTATGCAGCAGTTTGTTTAATTTATTTAAAAAGTGAGTAGGTAGTCCGGTAGCTCAATACCGCAGCATGCGATTTCTTTTAATTTCGATATAAATGTGTGTTGAAAACTGCATTTGAATTATATGAAAGATATGGTATTAATATGAAAATTCACAGATCTAAGAATATAACAAATTTTTGGTTCAAAGTTGCATTCGTTAATATTGCAGCATGTGCTGTTTCCAAATCAATCAATGGAAGGCCTACTTCGAATATTGCTATCTGAATTTATGAAAACTCAATTTCAGAAATGCCTAAAAGTATGCTAATATTCTGAAATAAAGCTACGTTCAGATTCAAATTTTTAGAGTATTGAACGAAAGACTCAATCTATATATATAAAAATGGATGTATGTATGTGGGTATGTGCCCAATAGGCAATGAAGCTAGGTCTCTTTTAACGAAGATGTGCATTTACTGCTACTTTTGGTAGTAAGACACATGACTTCCTCGCTGCCTAATTTTTCGCTTCCCAGGGCAGTACAACAATTATATTTTTCCTATAAAAACTGGTTCTGCTTATATTTCAGGGTTACTTTTTCGTTAAAAGTTAAAATATAAATGAGTTCAAAAACACTGAATAATAATCAACGTCATGATTTAGAAATATTCTTATATGACAAAAATATGTAAAATAAAATAAAATCACAGAATATATAGGTAGTATCAGAGATTTGCATATGACCATTCGTCATTACTTGCCACTCGAATAACATTCGTCGTCAGCCTCAATCGCGCTTAAAAATTAATGCATGCATGGTGCTCGAGTTCGTAAACAACGATTGATGATAAGCACAGCTTTTCACGATTACGAAGCGAAACAAAGGCACCATCCAGACAATGCAGACATACGAAAAATTCACTTACAGCTCGAGAGTCTGCTGCAGCTCGAGTGTTTGCCGCAGCTCAAATTTCTGCTGCTGCATGAGTTTTTGTTTTCGTGCCTCACTGCCGTTTTTTAGCAGCGTAAACAAACTAATGTTCTGCTTTCAATAAGCATTCAAGACGAAGAAGAAGAAGACACAAATTTATTATTTATTTATATTAAATTAATACGACTATATCTTTATTCAACGCACCCGTTCAATATTTTATATAATCATTTATTTCTCAATTAATTTTTAATAAAACTTATAATTTTAGAGGGGAACAGGGGGCGAACCTTCACATGGCAACTTGTCTGACCACCTCAACCTGGCCAGTCCAGCATTATCTCAAACTCAAACCTCAACCTCCAAACCTCCACGTGGTGTTCCCTGGGCAACGGCGAACTGGCATCCGTCAGTTTGACGGGTAATTAGAGCGGCGGGTCGCTCCATAGACCCTTTAACAGGGAATGTGCGCAGGGTTTGGGTCCCGCCGCATTACTACTGCCCAATGAAAACTAAACCAGCCTCGGATAAGAACCCCAATTACGTTGACGACCACCGCAAACGAAAAACGGACAATGATTTACGGATATGCACCTGGAATGTCCGGACCCTTTATAGGGATGGTGCCATTATCCAACTGGCGGAAGCACTCAAAATAATAAAGGCTGACATCACCGCCATCCAGGAAATGCGATGGAAAGGACAAGGCTGCTCTAAACAAGCACACTGTGATATCTACTACAGCTGCCATGCGGAGAGGCGCGAATTTGGATGTGGATTCGTTGTTAGACGGAAACTACGCCACCTTGTTTCCCGGTTCACACCTGTGAACGAAAGATTGGCCACGATCCGCATCAAGGCAACATTTTTCTCCATCAGCCTTATTTGCTCGCACGCCTCGACGGAGGAAAAGGACGAAGCGGTCAAAGAAGCTTTCTACGCTAGTCTTGAGGACGTATACGACCACCTTCCGGTACAGGACGAGAAAAAAGTCCTCGGCGATTTTAATGCGAAAGTCGGAAGGGAAGGCATCTTTGGCCCCACTGTCGGTCAGTTCAGTCTTCATGAGACCTCCACGAACAACGGTCTAAACCATGGTCAAAAAACGCGAAACCAAATTGATCATTTTGTAATCGACGGAAGGCATGCCTCTAGTGTTCTAGATGTGCGTACATTTCGGGGGGTCAACATTGACTCCGACCATTATCTTGTTGCAGCCAAGATCCGCATGCGATTGTGCATTGCGAAGAATATACGCACAGGAGTGCAACGAAAGCTAGATGTCGCTAAGCTGCAATTACAACGAACTGCCGAGGCCTACTCCACTCAACTCTCGGATAAGCTCAACCAACCAACCTCTGGACCCGACGACGCCGGCGGACTTTGGGCGCATATATCCCACTCCATGCCCACTGCTGCTGAAGAAGTCATTGGTTTCCGGCGCCCGCAACCTCGGAACCAATAGTATGATCAGGACTGTCGCATCGCGACTGCAGTAAAAAACGCCGCATATAGAAAAACGCTGCATTCAGCTGCAACGCGGGCCGTGCGAGAAAACTACCGCGAAAAGAGGAAGAGGCGCCTTTTCAGACGCAAGAAAATAGAGCAGGAAAAGCGTGAGCGTGAGGAACTAGAGGTATACCAAGGCAAGAAGGATGCACGAAAATTCTATCAACAGGTTAAGCATCTAACCCTAGGTTTCAAGCCCGGAGCATCCACTTGTAGAGACGAAAATGGAGATCTGAATATGGATACACAGTGTGTGCTGAGATTGTGGAGATAGCACTTCTCCAACTTACTTACTGGCGACGATTCCACCAATCAACGATGACGGAGTGGAAGTACCACCACCTAGCCATGAAGAGGCTCGAGTTGCTATTCAACGACTCAAAAACAATAAAGCAGCGGGTGCTGACGGCCTGTCAGCTGAATTGTTTAAAACCGGCGGTGATGAATTGATAAGGCGCATGCATCAGCTCATCAGCAAAATATGGCTAAAAGAAAGCATGCCCGACGATTGGAACCTCAGCGTACTGTGCCCTATACTTAAGAAAGGAGACCCAACAATCTGCGCATGTTATAGAGGTATCAGTCTTATTTCCATCGCATATAAGGTTCTCTCAAGCGTACTGTGTGAAAGATTAAAGCCGATTACAAAAACACTGAATGGACCTTATCAATGTGGCTTTCGACCTATTAAGTCCACTACAGACCAGATTTTCACGCTACGACAAATCCTGGAGAAAACCCACGAAAATCAAATTGACACACACCATCTCTTTGTCGATTTTAAAGCTGCGTTCGATAGTCCGAGAAGGGATTGACTATACGCAACAATGTCCAAATTCGGTATACCAAAGTTGATTAGACTTTGCAGAATGACGTTTGCAGAATGACCTCTCCGAAACCTTCAATACCGAAAGAGGTTTCAGGCAAGGCGATCCACTGTCTTGCGATCTCTTCAACATCATCATGGAGGGGATCGTACGAAAGGCCGGTGTTCATCGTAATGGCACCATTTTCTATAAAGGTGTCCAGCTCCTTGCGTTCGCTGATGATATTGATATTGTTGGCAGAACCAAGAGAGATGTTACCGCTGCTTTCGCCGCTATCGAAAAGGAATCATCCAAAGTGGGTTAGACGATAAATGAGAGTAAAACAAAGTATATGCTGTCTACAAACAAGGGAGCGCGGCGTTTAGACTCCCAAGTTTCATCCGGCACCTATAACTTTGAAGTAGCCAAGGAGTTTGTATACCTCCTTGGAATTCACCACCATGAATTCCAACAACGAAATCAGCCTAGAGATAAAGCGAAGAACAATAATTGCTAATAGGTGCTACTACGGGCTCAGTAAGCAACTAAGTTCCAGAGCCCTTTCCCGATCGACAAAACTAACACTCTACAAGACGCTCGTTCTACCTGTGCTGCTTTATGGCGCTGAGGCATGGGTAGTTTCGCAAACTGACGCAGCCGCTCTGGGGGTGTTCGAGAGAAAAGTTCTTCGCAAAATCTTCGGTCCTGTTCGAGTCGGCGACGACTATCGCATCCGAATGAACCACGAGCTGTATGAGCTCTGCGATGACATTGAAGTAGTTCGGCGTATAACTGTGCAGCGACTACGCTGGCTGGGTCATGTCCATCATATGGACGACGAAGCTCTAGCGAAAAAGGTGCTCGAAGCGAGGGTCGCTGGTCAACGACGACGAGGGAGACCATGCCTCCGATGGATGGACCAGGCTGAGGAAGCCCTAACCGCACTTGGTTTATCCGATTGGAGAAGGCGCTCGCAAAGCAGAGGCGCCTGGCGAGAGCTGATGAGGTCGGCCGAAACCCGGACTCGGGTTGTTACGACCACCTAAGTGAGTAAGTAATTATAATTTTAGAGTTAAGATTCAGTTCAATAAGGTTCAGTTTAAGATTTTTTTAGTTAACAATCAATGCAATACTTTGTTTTTTAAAATGATGTTTGTAAAAAAGTTTTTATAACAGAAACAAAACAAACTTAAGTACTTGTAGTAGCTCAGTATATGGATAAAAAAACAAAAATAAAAATGTTTTTTCTTTAAATTTTTAAAAAAATTTGTAAGAAGAGATGCATTTTCGAACGTTCGACCTACACATGTAGTTTTTTTGTGTTTTTTTTTTTGATGTGTTTATTTGGAACTGAAAGAGCGTTTATTTTGCGCTGTTGAAGCTTGTGACTAGTTTCTGTTTGTTTTTACTTATTTTTTTTTTTGTTGTGTTTTGTAAAACTTTTAAAGTGGAAAGAGTGTGATGAAGAGCCGGATGGAGGTGAAAGGAAAGGAAACAAAGAATTTGCGTTAATATTTAAAGTTGCGAACTTAGTGAACGCTTCTTTCTGATCAGGTCAGATCAGATTTTCACATTGAAGCAATAAAGAAACCAAGTCATGCATCTCTTTTGCTCTAATGTGTTTTCTAATCTGATATGCCTGCCTGTCTAAAGCGGAAATCACTATGTTCGCAACCTATTAATACGGACGGACAAAATTCTAAATTATTGTGATATGATTCCCTGGTTCATTCCTAAAAAAAAAAATTGTTATGGAGTTGGGGTCTATCTCAAACACCCTCTTAATTACAGGGCATTTCATTAAGTGGCCTATAGAGGGAAACTAACACTTTATGCTTTGACTTTGAAACACTAAATTGTATTAGAGCAACATAAAATGTTATAACATTACAAATAAAGCCTGTTTAGAAGAACTTGCAGGCTGTCGATTTTCAAACAAAACCTATATATTTTTCATCAAAAAAGCTTTAAAAATACAAAAAATTTGAAAATAAAAGCATTTTTTGACTTTTGGGAACTTTTTCGTTAAAATCCCTAATCTATCGTAGTAAAAAACAAAATGGAAAAATGTTGGCCTGGAATTCAAAAATTTTTCGAATGGAAATCAGAAATATTTTTTTAGAATTGTTAAAGTTACCCCGAGTGAGAATAACTTTTTTTCGATTTTTTATAATTTTTTTCGTAATCGAAATGCTTGAAAAGGGCACTCAAAGTATTTCTGAAAAAAAAAATTGAGTTTCAATAGGTATTACTTTTTTCCCCGAAGTTCGGTATTTTGAATTTCTTGCAGAAAGTAGCTCAAGACTATGTTAAAATCATCCGTCCTTATTTTTCCATATTTTACATTTTTATATTTTTGGAATTTTACAAAAAAAGAATACAAAAACTCGAAATTTTCAAAAAGGTACACTTCTAGCAAAAAAATTCATAACGATCAGGTTATTCCACATGTTTACACAATTTTTTGTATCTACATTTGGTATAGTTTAAGAAAATATTTTCACAAGATTTCATTGAAATTTTTTTTCAAATTTGGATTTTATTAGATTTGTTTTAATACAACAAGAACAAAAAAGTAAATAAGTAAGTAAGAACAAAAACAAGTTTTCTTTAAAAGTAAAAAATTACAACTCTGGAGGTGCTCGTCTAATTTTCATGTTTGATAGCTTATTTTAAAGAAAAATTAAAAAGAAAACGAAATGCGAACCCGTTTTTTCAAAATTTACACTTTTACAAAAATTATTTGGGGTTTTTTGATTAAATTAGCACTTTTTCCCCATATAACCAAGTACTGACATGTACCGAAGCAAGGCGGCACTGGTTCCCGTGGTCCTATGTACACCAAATTTTTTTACGTTTATTTCAACATCATACGAAAAAATTGAGGCGCTTAAAAAAACAGCTCCGACTTTTTTGGGGCACCCCAATGCATATGCATACAAACTCTTTGCCAGTCCATCAAGGTGAAAGCTGAATTTATCTTTTCTTATTTATGCTACATTTTCCATAGCTAATTTTAATAAAACCTTGATTAATTAAGAGACTTATTTTATTTTGAATCAATCTACATATTTTCACAACAGTTTTCCATTGCAAAATTAGTTATAAAGTTAACAACTTTAATCAGTGCACTTAATACAAAAACTACTCTCTTGACGCTTACAAATAATTTTGAAAAACCCAAAAAACACCATTTTACGACTGCCGTTTTAAATATATCGGATAAAGCAACATATTCAAATTTTTGACATATGTAGCTTTCTGTGTGTACTAGCTTTATTTGCAAGAAGAAAAAAATAAATTTTTTTGTAGTTTTTTTTCTACTTTTGTCATCGTAGATTGATAAAATGTCACACTGTGCGCTATTCTGATTTGTGTTTTCAAGTTCTTATGAACGCATTTGTTATTTTGATTTTTTTATAATTGTTCGTGGAATTATATGCAAAAATAACATTTTATTTTTGTTGTCTTGTATCAATCATCAATTTTGTTTTCTTTGTTATTAAAAAACAAACACATGTACAAGCAACAACGCATTAACATTTTCAACTCAACAACAACAATTGCATGCGCAATAACAAAAAACCCAACACGCCGATGCAAAAACTAATAGCCCTGTTAGCAAAAGAGATGCATGACTTGGTTTCTTTATTGCTCCAATGTGAAAATTTGATTTGATCTGCATGTCTGTCTGAACTGGCGTTCACTATGATCGCAACGTTAGGAGCTACCAAGGCAATGTCTTTTTTTTTTATTAAAAATCACCGCAAGTTATTTGTTTCCATTTCTTTCATACTCTTCCTATTCCAAAATTTTCACAAAATGCAACACAAGGAAAAAATTAAAACAAACAGAAACCTGTCACAAGCAGCAATCTCGCAACATAAACGCGCCTTTTCTTTCATAAATAATCTTAAAACATACCTAATGGCTCAGGTAATTCGAACTACTTGGTTAGCCGGGTACTTGAAATTCGAGAGCCCTATAAATAATGCAAATATATGTAGCTACTGATTCAATATGTAGTTACAAAAATTGTGTTACTAGCTGTTGTAATGTTAAAGTTAGCATATATATTTATTTATATTGCATAATAACACATATTTATATAAATAAACTTCAACAAAAAAAACAGAATTTTTCTCTTAATTTAAAAACAGAATTTTATCAAGCAAAATAATCAATCGGATGAAAATCTTCTTTTATAACATTTAACATTTTTTTCTTGGAGCGAATGCACATAAAAGCATGAAGTTTCGTTGCTTTTGGCGAATGTTGCTCATGTCATGCTTTGTTGGCCATTCGTGTCTCGTAGGCATTCGTAATCGCAGGCGCTCGAACTGTATGGAATTCGTAACCACAGCGATTGGTGCATGTATTCGCACATTAATTTTAATGCAGAAGGCATATTCGTAGCTCGTATATCGACGAAACATTCGAAACGCTATTTGAATGCATTCAATCTGTTCTCTGGTAGGTATACATAAAAAGAAATAAATAAAATATATTTTTTTTTAATTGTTTTGGTTAACCACTTCTTAAAGCCATTCTAAAGGAGTGCTTATAGCAGGCCTCTTTAAAGCAGGGAGAGTGGAAGGCCTGGAAAATTTGGCCATTTCATATAAAAAGTATATGGGCTTGGATATGAGCGTTGAAGGACTACGAAATACATTAGAAGCCTTACTAGTAGCGCTAGTAGCACTTCGAACTGGGAATCTCTATGAAATTTTTACAGATACTGAAGCAACATTCTGAGAGTGTTCCTGTGAAGTTTGATGTTGATTGGAGAAGCGGGCGTGGTCTTCCTATGCAACCCAAATTGGCTCTATCGCCCACAAACCAAAAAAAATGCTATATATCAGACGGTTTTAATCGTATAAGACTAAAATTTGGTAATTTTGTTTAGAGGGTTACTTTCGGTGAATGTAGAAAAAATGGGCGTGGTCACACTATATCTACGCCCACTTTTCAGAAATCATTTTAATTCCTGAGATGTTCAAGATTTGATAGTGAATCTTGGTATGCAGGTGCTATGAATCCAAATAACAGTCACTATGTGTAAATTAATGTTGTCACGCCCACTTTTACCGCCCACAAATCGGTAAAAATGCTTTATATCAGACGGCTTTTACCGTAGAAGACTAAAATTTGATAATTTAGTACATATGGTCACTGTCGGCAACTGTTAAAAAATAGGCGTGATCGCACCATGCTTATTCCTGAGTTGTGAAAGTTTTGATAGTAACACTTGATATGCAGGTGCTCTAAGTAGCAGTCAATATATATATATATAAAATTTGCCACGCCAACTTGTACCACCCACAAATAAAGAAAACACAAAAACGGAATGGCCATTTCAGCCCTTGAAAGGACTTTTACCGAGCTTCTTATGAATAATTGTGTTATGCGTGTTGTGAAATATTTGAACACAAATGATCGAGAACTGGACCTACAAGTTTTATGCCGACTCCGAACGGCTTATGTTCTCAAGAAGCTTTTCATGACAGTTTGTACTCTCTGAGGTTTGCCATTGTCTGCATAGAGATGACGGCCGAACAGAAAAATTAATTCAATTGAAAAAACTTTCTGTGTCAGATGGAATTCGATCCTGGGTTCTATGACATACAAGCCACGCACCTCAACCAGTATGCCACGGAATAATTTGAAATATGCTCTAAAAATCGAGTTTTTTGTAAAAATATTTACTGGTGTGGTCGTTAAAAATAACAAACGGTCAGAAATAATAGTAATGAAAAACTTTTTCCAATCTACACCAATAAATTTTAAATTTTTACAGTCGGACCAGAGATAATGCGGATTTTGTTTAATTTTTTAACTTTTTTTTATATTATTTTCGCTAAAATTCAAATTAATTTTTTTTTTGTCAAATAAAGTGAAGAATTAAATTGAATGAAATTAAAAAAAATTTTCACGTTTTTTACATTTTACAATTTATTTGACTAAAAGTAGTATGGGAAAAAATTGATTTGAATTTAAGTGGAAATAATATGAAAAAAAGTTAAAACAATCCCTAAAAATCCGCATTATCTTTGGTCCAACGACAAAAAATTTAAAATTTTTTGATGCAAAAGATCTTTTTCATTACTCTTATTTCTGACCGTTTTTTTTTTTTTTTTAACTACCATACCAGCCAATTTTCTAAGTCGAAATATTTTGGGGATCATCATAACATAAGTCATGGATTTTTTTGAAGAACCGGACTGAACAATTTTTTTTTCCTAAGGAGCGTGAGGCGACTTAATGTATATACTTATGTGGGTATATGTGTATATCACGTAATGACTCCGAAACCGCTCAGCCAATTTTTATACTAAGCCCTTGAGGGGGTTCCTGTGAAGTCTAGTGCCGATCATAAAAAGCACCTTAAATACACCTAAAATTTTCGATATCGAACAGTTTTGGAATTATAGGTCGCACAGCCTGGGAAATCAGTATTCGACCTCAATTTGCACATGCCGTTCCACTGGTAACATTTTATGGGCGTTGGACGAGGGGCGTGGTACTTTTTCAGCACCCAAAATTTTCGGTATAGTTTTCGAAACAAGTCACATATCAATGAAACTCGGTACGAACTTACTATAAGAGCATGGCTTCACTAAAGCTACGCCCTCTTTTAGGAGATAAGCGCTAAGCGCAACGAAGCGCTCCGGGTATAAGCTAGCAAAATAATAAATACAGTCGAATCTGGATATAGTGAACTAATTTTTAACATTTTTTTTCGCACTCTCGATTGTTCGCGTTATCGAGATTGAATATTTTTCCAAAAAGTTGGTTTTTTTTCAATTCAGTTATATTTTGGATTTTTGTTTTTTGTTTAGTTTTATGCTTTTTTTTCTTTATTTTTATTTTGTTCACTATTTGTTTCCTATCGGTTTCTCACTATTTAGAGTAGTCCGTGTAATAAACAAACGATCACTATTTCGGGAGTTCGTTATATCCAGACAACTGTACAGCTATAATACTCACCAGAGAATCTCAAGTGTGATACAAATTTGAAGCACGCCGGGTATAAGCTAGTTCAATGATAAATGAAAGAAAAGAAATAGTGATTGCAAAATTTAAGATAAGTATGAGCTACTCAAATTAATGTTTCTCCGTGGCCTAGTTAATAATAATAATATAATAAGTCGGGGATTGGCCGAATCAGACCACAGTGGGTCCCTTTTCGTCCCATATTTGACGAAGGATGCTACTGCTCGGAGCACTCATAAGTGAGCATGCGCCTTATATAAGCACCCTTTGTCACCTCAAGCATGTCCTTGTAGGTCAGTTGACCAATCTCGGCTTCGTCAATAAATGGACGTCCCAGAATGGTCACCAGAATGGTTAATCTAATGCTTGCCACCGCCGGACACTGGCACAGAGTGTGTGCTGCTGTTTCCGGCTCCTCTAGGCACAACCTACACGCATCGTCCTCGGTCAGAGTCATCTTCCTTAGATGGTACATGTAGGGACCGTGTCATGTGACCAGTGCAGTAAGCCAGCTTAAAGTCTGCCGATTGTATCGGGTGACTTTTGCTGCCTCACTACTTGACCATTTCACGGCCGCCTTTGATTGCCTGCAATTACCAGCTTCTTCCCACCTTGTACGGTGTTCCGAGTCCGTCCATTGCTTAATAAAGCCTGCCACCATGTTGTCGCCTATGGCGATACGTGGTTCTGGTCCACAGAATTCTTCTGCTGATCCTTCTCTTGCTAAAGAATCAGCCTTTTCATTCTGCTCTATGCCAGAATGTCCTCGCACCCACATAAGTGTGAGCTCATTTGTCTGAGCGCACCTATTGAGTTTGGTAAGACATTCCATGGCCAACCTAGAAGTAATATCTGTCCGTTGCATGCACCTAATCACCGACTGATTGTCAAGGGCAATGACAATTTTCTTGCCATTTACCCGGTCATCTATCAAGTGGTCCAGCGCATGCACTACACCAAGCATTTCCGCCTGGTATACAGACACGAGCCTCCCCAGCCTCAGTGCACAGGATAGGTTCAACTCTTCTGAGTAGACGCCTGACCCGGCTCTGCCATTCATCAGAGAGCCGTCTGTGAATATACTGATGATACTGTCGCTACCAGCGGTTTCTTCACAAACGGATCCATCTGTTATTAGAGTTTTATAACATTTTTCTGTTATTCTCACTCTCTGCCTTCCGTCCTTAGGCATACACGTCTCCCTGACATTTCGCTGTGCCATGTCCAGGATACGCATATGACCAAGGAGTGCTGTTGCTCCATGCCACGTAGCATTTCGCAACATCCTGAGGGCTGTTAGAGCTGCCGTTTTCTTTATTTCTAAATCCAATGGCAGCATACCTAACAAAACCTCCATTGCGCTTGTTGGAGTGGTGCGTATTGCCCCTGTTATTCCAACACACGCCAGCCGTTGGACTCTGTCTAGTCTCTTCTTAATGGTTTTCTGACTGACTTTTGTCCACCAGATCACCGAAGCATACGTGATGACAGGTCTAACCATCATAGTGTAGATCCATTTCATAGCCTCTGGGTTTAGCCCCCATTTTAGACCACAAACGCGTCTACACTGAAACAGAACCCTCTTGGCCTTTTGAATCCTGTCTCCTACATGTTCGTTCCAGTTCAGTTTACTATCTAGAGTTACCCCTAGATATTTAACTTTCGTGGACATGTTGATTTCAGCTCCAAAAAGTCTGAATATTGTCTGATTTTCCTGCGTTCACGGTGAGGCCTTGTTCTCGACACCACTCCTCCACTATTCGGAGTGCTCCCTTCATTATGTCAGAAATGGTGTCAATGAACTTACCACAGACCACCAACGCAATATCATCTGCATACCCTATCGTGTGTATGCCCGATTCATCTAGTCTAGCCAAAAGTGAGTCCACAGTGATGTTCCACAGGGTTGGCGATAACACCCCTCCTTGAGGACATCCTCTACTTACTCTACCTCTTGTCTTGACTCTACCGTTCTGAATGTTGACAGCAGTGTGCTTGAGCATATTGTCTACCCAATTTGTTATAATTGGGCTTACATTGCGCTCTGTCAGAGCCTGTTGCAGCCTTCCAAAGCATATTTTGTCGAAAGTACCCTCGATGTCCATAAATGTGGCCATCGCGATGCCTCCTGAAAATATCTCTTTTGCAGCCACTCTAACTAATTTGTGAAGAGCACTCTCCGTAGACATGCCTGCTCTATAAGCATATTGGCATCTACTCAGAGGATTATGCATCAGTGAAGTGCTTTCAAGACAGTCAAGACAACTTTCGCCTCTCTCCAGACTCTCGGAACATTCCCAGTCGGTAAGCAAGTAACGAATATACCCCACAGCCTAGGTGCAATGAGATCTTCCCCCCATTGCATCATAGCCGGAAATATACCGTCCATCCCTGATGTTTTGTACGGAGCAAATGAGCGTATAGCACTCCTCACCCCGTCCATAGTGATCATTCTTTCGGCTTTCAGTCTGTCAACCCTGTGCACCCCTTTCTTCAGGTTTGTCCATGGGTCATCAGACTTAAAACTTCCAGGAAAATGCACCTCCATCAGAACTTGCATCGACTCTTCCAGGTTCTCCGCCATGGTTGCATCCGTTTTCCGGATCAGTCCCACTTTGGAGAATGGATCTTTTGAAACCATTTTCTGAAGCCTGCATGCTTCTGAAATAGTTTCCATCCCAGAGCAGAAATCTCTCTACGACTGCCTTTTACGGTGTCGTATGAGGTTCTTAAGTTCCCTTTTCCGTGCCTTGTATTCTGCCCATGTTTCTGGGGTTCTCCCTCTCATGTGCCGATTGAAGGCCTTCCTAACCTTCTTCTTCAGAGATTCGAGTTCCGTACACCACCATGGCGTCGGATCACCCTCGTCTGTTGAAGTTGTAGGACATGCCACCTCGTAAGCTTCGACCATGGCCGAACTAAGATGTTTGACATGGCTTTCCACTTCCGCTGTGTTCCCTGGTACTTTTATAGCTTTTTGGGTCAGTGTTTCCCTCAACTTCGCCTTATATTTCACAGGATCCGTGTTCTTGGGAATCCTGACCTTCCTGCTACTCTGCTGGCGTCGGATTCCGAACCTGACTTCAAACTGAATGGATCTGTGGTCCGACATGGTTAGCCTATCCACGACCCTCCAGGTTTCTATTCTGCTCAGAATCTTTCTGCAAATAAGAGTGACGTCAATGACTTCCGCTCGCCTTGCATCAACGAAAGTCGGCCGTACTCCTCTATTTGCTATTAACAGATTATACTTCTCCACAAATTCAAGCAGTTGCTCTTCTCTGTCATTGTTGTTGGTGCTACCCCACGCAGTATTATGCGCGTTGGCATCAAATCCTATGATCACTCCAATGCCTCTTTCCTCACAGTACTTTACCAGGTTCTCCACCTCTTTTGAAGGTGGCTGGTCCGGAGAGTCGTAAGGAAGATACGCTGAAGCCATCA
This sequence comes from Coremacera marginata, assembly GCA_914767935.1. Classification (NCBI taxonomy): domain Eukaryota; kingdom Metazoa; phylum Arthropoda; class Insecta; order Diptera; family Sciomyzidae; genus Coremacera; species Coremacera marginata. The sequence goes on from OU612043.1 coordinate 123,920,188, forward strand.
TACAAGTACCTGTACCATCCCCGATTCTCACAACGGTAAGATCCGGGGAACATAGGTGGCCCAGTTGGTAGAACGGCTTTTGATGCAAACGTAGTGTTTTGAAATCCTCAGTGATAGCAAAAATGTGGAAGATTATTAAATAGCAATTTTTTCGTTTTTAACAACTAGTGCGGCGAATTGATGTGTTGCTTTCATAAGAATAATGTCGTTACCTTGGTTTTACCCCCCCATCTAGCTCGCCGTATTGTTGTATACGCAGCTATAAAAGATTCACTTCAAAAAATATGCTATATAAGACAAGTGATAAACACTAGATGGGTTTTTTGTTCCATACATTTTCTTAACATATTCCAGAACCTCTCTGCAAGGCCAGATTCTGAATCCTGGATGTAATATAAGCACGTGACGCGAAAAAAAATTCAGAAAATTCGCAAACTGGATTGGCGGTGGTAAAAAACGTCAATTTGAAGAAATATAAAATTGATGTTTCAAATCGAGTTTCCTATTTAAATTTAAGTCACACAAAAACTTTATACCATAACCATACATACTTTTTACCTTGTTACCATAACATAGCCTAATTTAAAATCGTCCGCTGAATCCGCATATGCCATCAGATTTTATAAAAAAATTATCCTTGACCCAAAATTGGTCTACTTTATCCAGAATTTCTTATTTTTTTCTTTCGATTTTGAAATAGAAGCTTTACCCTCGCCAAGTTCGCTGCAACTTTTTTAAGTTTAAATACTGCAGGAATGTTGGCCATTTTATGAAGATTAGGAAAAAGAAAAAAATTATCGAAATCGTATCATTTTTGTGGCAGAAAAACGATTTTTTTGTTAACCCGACTTTTGGGCAAGTATGGTTTAATCGTCATTGTGGCACTCTATGCTTTAACGACTTTGGAAATACGTTGTTAGAAAACCGTTCGACAACTGTCATGTATTTTAAACTGTCAATCGAGAATTTTTTCATTCCAAGTATCTATTGAAGTGATTTAGCAAGCTGTTCAAGACACGCGTTTACAATAAAAAAATGTCGAATAACTTATATTTCATTGGTAAGTTTTATATTGTGACGAATTTGGAGTCGCACTTAGTGAAATTAATTTTGGCGTATTTAATAATTATAGAAAATACTCTGCGATTCTTTCCAAAAATAACATTGACAACGTACGAGCATGTGCTAAGCCGTTTGTTGCATCTAAAGATACACGAAAACTTAACGTCGTCACCGTCTATATGCGATATTGGTTTCAATGCACTTTTGCATCTGCTGCCCCAAAAAATTATCTTCGACTGATAAAGGATATCATTGCATACCGCCATACTAACGAGAATGTTGCTAGAGAAGTTATGACCTTTTTTTCCGACATTTATGGTATTTGTCAGAGACACTCATCGGACTTGCATTCTTCGATAGAAGCATTGACGTACAAACGAAAAGATTAATGGTCGCCGCACTACAAAAGGAAAGCCATCTTGAAAAGTGCAAACGAACAAGTTTTAACGTCATATATGAAAAGAACGAAAATAATAAAAACTGCATCGTTTTGAATTCGGTTGACGTTTCCAAATTGAACATTGAAAGTTTCGTTACTTCAAACACCCACAAATTTTTCGAGACATTATTTGCGAACGATTCGTTGTCGTAAACGATTGTGCTGAAAGGGCAATAAATTTAATAACACGATTTAATACAAATATAACCAATATATAGGGTCCGCCATCTAACGTTTTTTTTTCAACTAGTGCTTATTTCGTGAATGGTAACACTTAGCACATGTCTGATTTGACAGATAATTAGTTTTATCCTTCCGCTGATCTAATATGGTTGTGTATACGCTTGAACAACGCTGGGAAATATTGCCTGCGATCGACTTACAGAAGATGCCGATTTTGACAAAAAAAATCATCTTTTCAGATGAAGCTCATTTTGATCTTGGCGGGTATGTAAACAAGCAAAATTGTCGCATTTGGGGCACAGAAAACCCGCACGCATACATTGAAAAGCCGATGCACCCAAAACGAGTCACTGTTTGGTGCGGATTTTGGTCCAGAGGCATAATTGGGCCATTTTTCTTCGAAAATGAGCAAGGAGTGTCCGTTACAGTCAATGGCCATCGTTATCGGGCCATGTTGAACGAATTTTTGTTCACAAAAATTGAAAAGGAGGATATTGGCAACATTTGGTTTCAACAGGACGGCGCTACGTGCCACACAGCCGAAGCTACACTCGATGTTTTGCGCCCTGTTTTTGAAGATCGCGTTATCAGCCGTAGAGCTGATGTTGTTTGGCCACTTCGGAGCTGCGATTTGACACCGTTGGACTATTATTTGTGGGGTGCCCTCAAAGATAAGTTGCATTTTCAAAAAAAAAAAGTTATTTGGCGGACCCTTTAGAATCCGAAAAACAGTTGACTTTGCAAGTGATAGAGGAACATCAAAATCTTTATCCGTATAACATAACAAAGAAAGACATCATTTCAAATATGCAGAAAATAAAGTGAATAAATAAATTCAAACTAACTACATATTTGCCCAAAAGCCGGCTCAACAAGAAAATCATATCTCTCTACTTCAGATTAACTTCACTATGTTTTCTGCATATTTTCAATGATGCCCGATGATGACGATGTTCAAATTTATGTTTTAAAAGTTATTGTAAGCATGTTGAAAACAAAGGTAAGAAAATATTATACAACAATAAATATTTTCCCAAAAGTTGGGTTTACAAATAAAATTGTTTATCTGTCATAAAAATTATCCGAATTATATATTATCATAAAAATATTGTTCCTAATCTTCATAAGAGGGCCAACATTCCTGCAGCATTTAAACTTAAGAAAGTTGCAGCGACCTTGGCGAGGGTAAAGCTTCTATTTCAAAATCGAAAGAAAAAAATAAGAAATTCTGAATAAAGTAGGCCAATTTTGGGTCAACGACAATTTTTTTATAAAATCTGATGGCATATGCGGATTCAGCGGACGATTTTAAATTAGGCTATGTTATGGTAAAAAGTTTTTGTATGACTTAAATTTAAAAAGGAAACTCGATTTGAAACATGAATTTTATATTTCTTCAAATTGACGTTTTTTACCACCGCCAATCTAGTTTGCGAATTTTCTGATTTTTTTTTCGCGTCACGTGCTTATATTACATCCAGGATTCAGAATCTGGCCTTGCAGGGAGGTTCTGGAATACTTTTGAAAAAAAAACCCATCTAATAAACACCTATCAATTTCGACGTAATATGAAATAACTATCAATTTGATAGGAAAAGCGTTATTATAACAGTATTTCATGTTAAATTGAAAGTTTTAACGCCAAACTGATATAGAAAATATTAAGTTGATATTATACTGTACTAGCTCAACCTCCAGCTAGTATTCATGTTAAATTGAAAGTTTTAACGCCCAACTGATATATACTGAACCCCCGCCCGCTTAGCCAGGCACTTTTTTAACAGGCTAACATATTGGGGATTCCTGAAAATGGAACCACAGGTGAAAAATTAAAAGTTTTTAAAAACTTATGATTTTAGAATATTATCTCGGAGAAACATTCAAATTTTAAATATTTAAGCAATTTATGCATTAATTCATTTACCATGATTATCAAACTACCCACTACTGTTTCACAAATGTAGTTTTCGTAAATGTTTTTTTTATTAAAAATAGGAGGTATCGGCTAAAGATAATAATGAAATGATTGAGGCAAGGAAAGAACAATATATCGTCGTTGAGCGTGTAATATAGAGGCCAAAAATTAAATTTTCCCCTTACTATTTTTTCCCCTTACTCGAATACCGAATTCCGTGGCTGTGCGACATATAACTCCAAAGGGAGGTGGCATGCTCTTGTCTAATGCCTGCCCATTGGTTCGATCGGCACGAAACTCAAGACACTCTCGAGATTTTGCTACAGTTTCCCTGAAAACTTCATGAAAATTGGTTTAGCGGTTTCGGAGTGGTTTTGTTTTCTCAATATAGGGGGCGTGGCTTTTAAACTTTTTTTAATTGAAATAATATCGATTGCTGTTTTTGAGTTCAAATCTTTTGAATATTTTTTGCTATTTTATTTCAATACCCTAGTACCCAAGTTTACCGAGATATAGTTATTTATTTATAGTGCCACGTCCATTTCACATTTGGGCCTACCCACATCAGTACCAAATTCCAGTACCGTAGTACCCTTATTTACTGAGATAAAGGGGTTTCCAAATATTTCCCAATATACACCATGTACGCACAAATTCATGTTCAAATGCTTATAATTCATGTACCAATACACATACAAGGACCGTTTGTACATAAAAACCTTTATAATGACATCACCTTTCATGGAAAATTCCAAAAACAAAATCGTTTTACAGAGAACATCAATTTCATACACAATGCGTTTTATTTTTTTATATAAATAGATCACGTTGTAATATCAATTCACAGCGTTAAAATTGTCTTGTAAAGATTATGTAAACACTGTAGTTCAAAAAGTCTATTTTATCCTACGTAATCTAAGAATGTCTACTAATTGTTGTACTCTTGAAGTTAAAAAACTACTAGTGAAACAACTTTTTTTGCCTGTAATAACTTACTCTGACGTAGTATACAGTAAACTAGATTCGTTCTCTATGTTGAAAACTAGATTAGCTCTCTAGCTAGTTTGTTTTCTCATCTTTTTTTCGTAAATGTCGTAAGACTATGGAACGAGCTGCCTCGTCGACTCAAAATAATAACACAGAAAGAAATTTTTATTCAATCTACTTTTTCGAACTTTTCTTCTCACTGAATTCTACACTAAATCGTTCTTCTGATTTTCTTTTTTTCCGCTTTTTTCACCCCATTTCTAATTATTATAGTTTTAAGCTCATTTTTCTACTATTAGTTTTGTATACTATGTTATTCATAGCTTTAAGTACTAATTATATTTTTATAAGTTTTTAAAGATCTACTTCTATTCATTTTTAATTTTAAATCTGTTGTTATTTCTTCTTAATTGCTTTCAATAATGTTATCCATTGTACTGTAAAAGAAGTAGTTCTTATTTGTACTCGTTTTTTCATGATTAAATAAAAAAAATATCAATATTCACATTATTTTGATATGAATATTATCAAAATAATATGCATATATATCCATTTTACATTTTTTCACATCAAATTGCTATGATTATTATCAAATTGATATGAATATTATCAACATTGTATGCATTAATATCAATTTTACGTTTTTTCACATCAAATTGATATGAATATTATTAAAATGATATGCACTCACTTCAATCGTTCGTTTTTCTCAGCAAAATGCATATGAATTTACCGTTATTACACACTGCTTTTCTTAGGTCGCACAATAAACAACATCTTAATAAAGTGTAATTAAAAAGTTATAAAAAAAATAGTGTCAAATAAGTGAAAAATAACTAAAAAATAAAAAGAAAATTTACATTGATAATGAAAGCAAAAGTTTGGGAAAAACAAAAAGAAAAAGGGGAAAACATTTAATAAAAAAGTGTTGAAATGGAAAATAGCTTTCAATATCAAAATCTGATTTCTGAAGAAATGCTGAAATTTATCACTACAAAATCGGCAGTGGAACACCTCAAACCTGCAGAAGAATCTGCAGAAAAGCCAGTAGGGGACAGCTTGACGCTCTAGATATTCTTCACGACCTTCTTCAGTCTTTAAACTGCAGCAAACTTATGCAGCCTTTTTAGGTAAGTTCTCTGAATGTTTAAACATGTTCGTTTATTTATATTAATGTCTTTGATAAAATTCATATCAATTCTGCTGAGAAAATCGAAGAATTGATGTGAATGCATACCATTTTTAAAAATACCATATCAATTTTATTTAAGGGCCTCCGGAAGTTTTTCGAAGAAAAAAAAGACACCGTTTTAAAAATTTTTTTTGAAGCTGTATTTCATATTAGATCAACATTTTTTTTACATAATTAAAGTATATCTATTGAAGATTTATACCTGAAATTTTGGTCCAAAAATATTCGTTGATAAGGAAGAAAAGAGAAATGCCTCCAAAGACCTTAAAAATTTGCGATGAGCAAGATATCTGCAGACTGGTTCATCTGAAAAAAAACAAAAATTTTTTCGGTTTAGTAAAGATCTCTTGGGCGCTTAATCGTTCCATTTTTTTTTTTTATACAACTTTTTGATTTATAACCTAAAACGACCTTAATTTTGTGCAAAAAAAAAAAATGAAAATTTTCGTCTTACGCCCGCCATTTTGTCAAGAATTATTATTTTCAAAAAACAAACCAAAACAAAATTTTTTTTTAGGTCAACCAGCCTCCAGATATCTTGCTCACCGCAAATTTAAGGTTTTTCCCGGCATTGCACTTTCCTGCCTTATCGACAAATATTTTTTGACCAAAATGCTAGGAATAAATCCTCAATAGGTATACTTTAATAATTAAAAAGATTTTGGTCTTAAATAAAACAGAGCTTAAAAAAAGTTTTGAAATAGTGTCTTTTTTTCTTCGAAAAACTCCCGGAGGCCCTTAAAAATGAAAAACCTTAAATTTATTTTAATGCGTATAATATTCATATCAACTTGATAACACTCATATCAATTTGATGTGAAAAAACGTAAAATGGATATTTATGTCTATTATTATTTTAATTGTTATTATATTATATGAATTTATTTGTTTATCCCATATTTCGAAATCGTTAAAACTTTTATTGTAATGATATTATTCATAATTATATTAATTAAAGTACTATTAATATGTGGGAATCATTGTATTCCTTTTATATATATATTTTATATTTTTAAATCTCCTTTAAATATGCTTCTTTTGAAAGAAAGTTTTGAAATAAAAAAATAACCTTAAACAATTGTTAGTTTGCTGTAAGGCTCAGTAGCTTGAATTAGTTTTTTGAAGTTTGCGGTCTAATGGTTTCTGTACTCTAGGAACAGTTCCAACATGCTATTTCAGACATACGAAAGCGGATACACCGAGAAAATTGAACGCCTTAAAATCAAAGAAAAAAAGTTCTTGGGAAACTGTAACCAAAATATCTTTACCACAATGAAAAGATCGTTGCAATAATATTTTATCCTTTAACTATGCAAGTGCTGCATCATCGAAACAAAAGACTGTAGTTCTTTGAAGCTAAATCAATAAAACAATCTTTGCCGTGAAGATAAAATATTTACTATAACGATTTAGTTCTTTGTTAACAAGGAATTGAAAAAAGTATGTAGAATCAACAACGTTTCTTTGTTTTTTTGAGAGTAAGCTTGATTGTTTCAAAGACAAAGTCTGTTACTTTAAAGAATGTTTTCTTCAAAATCATATTTGTATACGAAGACTAAGAAAATAGTGTGCGAGTGCCAACATTGAATTGTAGTTGTAGAAAAATACATGTTAATATTCACACCAGTAAATTTTATTGCATTTCATCACCAAAAAGAAAAGAAAAAAATTTCTTTGCCCGCCGTGCGGAATTGAGCTTGGAATTTTTTTTGCCAGTCCATCGCTCTACTCACTGATCCAAGCAGCCTTGCTACTGTTTGCTGACATAACTGCAGCTATGTTATTAGATGCTATATTAACAGATGCATTATGTCACAGTATTCTGTTGATAGCTATACAACAAAAATCTATTAATAGATTATTGTGTTATGATGCAGCATAGTTTTAGTTGTAATTATTATTGAATCAATCAATCTGCGTAGCGAAGGAGTTTGGCTCGATGCGTAGTGTAGTGGCTTCATAATCGGCGGTATCGGTGGGTGTGGGTTCAAATCTCCACGGCAGGCGAAGGTAAGATTTTTAATTTGAAATTTAATTTAATTTAATGTTCTTGTTAATATAAGAGCAAGCATCATAAAAAAGCTGAGAGAAGCCATTAATTTCATTAAGCCATGTATGTACTTAAAATGAAGGACCTAAGTCTTTGGTTTAAAGTATATTTTTTTGGGAATCTAGCATTCTGCGTCTTTGCCGTAATGAATAAAAGTTTTTGTGCCAAAGTATATTTTCTTTACTTTTACGACTTTTCTATATCTTTTTAAAGACGTACGTCTTTGCCACAAGAATTTAAATTTTTGATTCAAAGTATACTGTTCTTGGGAATCTAACAATCTTTGTATCTTTGCCGTAACGATGTTTGTCTTTGGACCAATAAAAGTCTTTGTGGCAAAATGCATTTTCTTTGGTTTTACAATTTTTTCCCTGGGTGTAATTAACCAATTGAAAGAACAAAATAGTCAAGAGCCTTATTTTTATTTATAGGCTTTTATCTTCAAAAAGACGCATATTTTAAAAATAATAAATAACATTCGTGTTTTCCAATGGAATCGAACAAACGCTTAAGTTTAACAATGTTATAACGATTTCAAAGTTTTAATTTTTTGTATATTTACTAGTTTTTTATTTACACTATTTATTCTATCTTCTTCTATTTCTTTAATTTATTATAAGGAGAGTTACTTCGTTGTTACTATTATTTTGTTATTTTATTATTAAATTCCAAAGATGCCGCATACGCAATGTTACTAAATGCGGTTTTAAAACCAACATCACGGAACGTTACAGAATTAGAGGGAAAAACTCAAGTAAGAAAAACGACAATTAAAGTTGCAATTAATAGCTGCATCGTACAGATCAAAACAATCAATGATTTAGAGCTGGCGCAAGAGAAAAAACTTCAAAACTTTATTGAAAGAAAAACTACTACACAGCCATTGGAATAGAAATTACAAAGCCAACAGAATTTTATGTGTTTGTTTTGGTTCATCATTCCAAAAATTATAAATCCATTCCAAAATATAACTTTTTATAAATTCTAAGCCTAGAAATTTTCACAGGTCCACCTATACACATTTACTTTATTCCAGCGCTTATAAGAAATAAATTGTTTTAATCAGAGACATAACTGTTATAAAAAATATTTAAAAAAATTGTGATATCATTTTTACATTCCAAAAAAAAAAATTTTCATCTATAAGTAATTGTTATTTTCAACAGAAACTAATTTTTCTCTGTGTTAACAATTATAAATAATGAATTTGTTTTTCGTTGCTGATAACTTTTATTTTCAATTTTTATTTTTTACGTTTCCTTGTAACAGTTATGAATGAAAAACAATTTTTACGTTGTTTCTTTTTTTCTGTTTTTAATTATCAGTCTTAGCGCTTTCTTCAAAGTAAAATCAGAATTGCGCAAAAAATCTTGCTGAGTGGAAACGCAAATGGCAAGTTCAAAAAGGAATTGAAAACTTGCTGGCAAGAAAGATTGTCGTGTGGAAAAGGAGACTAAGATATCTTAAGCTGAACCCTCTAGTGCGCCGTGATGCAAATTTGAATAATACCGAAAATCTCTCCGTAGTTTCAAAATTTGAAAACAGTTTTGTGTAAATGTTCGTTGTATGTTGTCTCCATTGAAGTAGGCGCCGTTTTCTCTGCTTTTGAAGCATTGAATAATTATGCAATTTTGAAGTGTCTGCTCATTAGTTTTGTTGTGCGTAGAAGAAACAGTGTTTTTCTGACCTTAAAATTTAATTAATTTCAACAAGTTTATTAAACAGGTGTGATTTTTACATAAGTTACACTCTTTTTTATTAAAATCTAATAGTGTTTATTGTTTTTTTGTGGTAAGTACTTTGCAATTTGCATCACTGCGCATTTAAGTGATAGTTACCAATTTTCAGGATATGTCAAGAAAAAAACTTTTAGAGGAGGATATTCTCCGTATTTTGTTTGATCCTGCTGCAAGTGAAGATGAATTAGACGACTCCGATGTTGAGGATGAAATTATGGAAAGCCAGCTTCTAAATAATGAAGATGTAGAGCACCTTCTGGCTGATGAAAATATTGTGGATCTCATGAACGATTTGAATAGTGAAGATGAAAATGTAACTGAAAATTTAGCTCCAGAAATTCCGTTAAATCTACTTGGTGCCACAAATTTCCTAAAACGAGAGGCTTGCAGACATATTGTCTGGAAAAAAAGTAAATTTTCTGTCAGTGAAGACGAAATAAAATTTGGAGGAAATACCGATTTGCCGGAATTTAAAAAGAACTTTCAGACTCCAATCCAATTTTTCAACTACTTCTTTGATGAACACAGTTTACAACATATAGTTGAGGAATCTAATTTATATGCGAACTATGGCACAGCCAAATTGGTTTGGACTGTGTAAAGGAATGCATGCCTCAAAAAAAAAATTTGAAAAGATACGATCAATATTTCATTTGAGCTATAATGACAATTTGATTGCCGATCAAACAGATCCTTGTTACGAAAAATTATACAAGATTCGGCCACTGGTAAACTGTTTAAATGAAAAATTTTCATTCATTCCGTTAGGAGAACGCTTATCTGTTGATGAACAAATGCCCGCAAGTAAAGCCTCGCATCATTTGAAACAATATATGCGTGCAAAGCTACACTAGTGGGGCTACAAATTATTTGTACTTTTCAGAGTATCAGGTTTTGTATATAATTTTGAAATATATACGGGCCATGACAATTTGCTGTATAAACGTTTGCCAAGTGAGCCTGAACTACGAGCTTCTGCCAACGTTGTTGTACGACTATTACGAAATGTCCCAAATGGATGTAACTATAAAGTTTACTTCGACAATTATTACACTGCCATCCCGTTGCTTGTTTATTTACGAAAAAAGGGCATACATACATTTGGAACAGTAAGGCGAAATAGGACACAAAATTGTAAATTACCAACTGATCAAGAAATAAAAAAATGTCCTAGGGGATCATCATTTCAATTCGTTGCTGACTTAGAAGGTTTAGCTCGCAAACGTCTTGTGAAAAGATAATAAGAACGGCACTCTTCTGTCCTCATTCGTTGGAGTGGAACCAGAAAATGATATTAGCAGATTCGACCGTCAGGAACGCAAGTCGATCATAGTTAAGTGCCCAGCGATTGCCAAAGAAGATATGGGCGGTGTTGATCTCTTAGACAGCATGATGGGGCGGAACCGAATCAAAATGAAAACCAGAAAATGGTATATGCGTTAAGTTTACCATCTACTGGACCTAGCAGTTACAAATGCTTGGTTTTTGTAGGGAAATTTTGTTAACAGGGAATACAACTCTTGCACTGTTAAAATTTCGTAAAGATCTGGCATTGACACTTCTAAAAATAAACACAAAACAGAAACGTCCAAGAACCAACGATTCACCTTCTATCGAAAGATTGCATGTCCAAAAGCAAAAACGTGGTCCAGCATCAGCTATACCATCCGTAGATATCAGGCACGATCATGTGGACCACTTACCGGAATTCCACGAAAATAGGGTAAGATGCAAGCTGCCGGGTTGTAAGAGCCAAGTCAACTGATTTGTAGCAAGTGTAACATAGCTTTATGTCTAACAAAAACCAAAAACTGCTTTGTAAAATTTCATACAAAGTGAACAAAATTAAAAGTTATCTTTTTTTTTTAAAAAATTTAAAATTTCATAAGCAATAAATAAAAAATACGTTGGGTTTTAAAAAGAAACAAAAACATTGTCCATTTAAATCAATATTGAAGCATAAAAATTTTAGATTTTGAATTAACAGCTAAATGCGCAATGATGCAAATTTAAATCAAAGGATTTTTTCGCCTCCTGCGCCCTTATAAACGAAAATTATACAAACTGCTACAACAAAAGTTTGTTTTTTACCATTTCCTTTCGTTTAAGTAGTATTTTATTTAATTTGTTTTTCTTGCGCGTTATAGGGTTAAAAAAACTGAATGACTGAAGCAGCAAGCCACAGCAATTAATTATATCTGTTAAGCAAGCACAGCAAACATTTTCAACCTCTGCATTAACTATTTCTTCCATCTGCAGGAACTAGAGCGACAAAAAACTAAAGTCAAAGCAAAGAAAAAGAGTTTTCTAGTTGCTGAGATTCGTTTCGAAGCATTTCATTAGGCTTACTTTACTAGCAAGGCTTAATTCTGCGCAGTTAACTGAAGCAAAATGGTCTTTTATTTTTTTTTTTGCATTTGCTTCTTACTTTCGATGATTCCTTTTTCGTTATCATAGAAAAGCAACCACATATGCATTGGCCCAAAATACACTGTAGTGCTTAGTCTACGTGAAACGGCTTTGTTAGGTAAGGAGGTGACGCAGACATCGTGAGGTGCGTGAAATTTAACGCACCGAAAAAGCTGTAGTGACGAGTGACTGACACGCACACATAAGCTAAGTCGTCATATTTTATATAGTGGTTCGCAAAATTTACCATACTAATACAATCAAACACAGTTCATGTACACAAAACCAAAATTGGTTTCACGCAGACTGACCACTACAGTGTGTTTTTGAATAACTGACTGCTCACGCAGTCATTAATTTATTAATTTTAGTCCCAGTAGGCATTGGCAGGCCTTCGATGAGCTACTAGCAGGCCTTAAAATGGATGTCGAAGGCCTACCCTACTCATATCAAACCCCATATACTTTTTTATATGAAATAGCCAAATTTCCAGGCCTTCCACTCTACCTGCTTTAAAGAGGCCTGCATTAAGCACTCCTTTAGAATGGCTTAAAGAGAAGGTTAACCAAAACAATTAAAAAATATTTTTTTTTATATGTTTTTATGTATACCTACCTATTTATTCTGTGATTTTATATTGTCAGATATTTTTTATTATTTAAAATTCATATTTTTGTCAGATAAGAATATTCTAAGTCATGACGTTGATTATTTTTCAATTAGGCTATTCACAGTTTAAGTACGCAGGCCTGTTTAATTTACGATTTGTTATTTTTACGCCAACTTACGTAAGCGTATTTTTCTTTGTTGTTGTTTTGCATGCAAACGCTAATACGCAAACACACGTAAATAAAAGTAGCCCTTGGACGTGTTTTTTGTGTCTCGTATTTTTATGCCCTATCTACAGCATATATAACAGGGTTGCAAAATCATTGAATACGGCAAACACATACTGAGGTGCTCACAGTTGCAAAAATAACAAATGCTATAAATACGATTTGTCAATTTACGTTTAAACTGTGAATAGCCCAAGTATTTTTGAACTTATATATATTTTAACTTTAAACTTTAACTCGAAAAAGTAACCCTGAAATATAAGCAGAACCAGTTTTTGTAGGAAAAATATAATTGTTGTACTGCCCTGGGTAGCGAAAAATTAGGCCCCATAGAAGCTCTCGCAGAAGCAGCGAGGAAGTCATGTGTCTTACCGCAAAAAGTAGCAGTTAATGCACGCCTTCGTTAGAAGAGGCCTAGCTTCATTGCCTATTGGGGTGTATTTTGGGCCATTGAAAATAGTCAAGCAATTTCAAACACTGGTTGTAAGTTTTCTTCTTGCGTTTAGTAAGATAAGCTTCGAAAAATAATATAAGCGTTTATTAATTCGAGAAATGCAAGAAAATTTTAATTATTGTATACATATTCTCTTTCATTGATAGTGGAGACATACAAAGTGCAAAAACTCGATATAAAAACCCCTTGAAACTCCAAAAATTGTTGATTTAATTACATATAATGTCTATCAAATAACGTAAAAATGTATTTCTCGAAAATAGCTCTTACCAAGCAACGTAAAATAATATTTTTTGAAAATATAAGTTATGAGCAACGTAAAAAAATTCTTCTCATCTATAACTGTTACGAGGAACCGTAGGAAATCCAATTTGAAAATAACTGTTATCAAGCAACGTATAAAATATTCTTCGAAATATCGACAACTTTTCGATTAAAAAAAGAAATAATAGTTATTTTGGATCTCTGGTTTAAATACATAGGTTCAATTAATTTTATATGGTAAAGATTATTTTTTATAATTATTAATAGTAATTTATAGTTTTAATTGATAAAAAAAATATTATATAAGAATAATAATTTCTATTTATTTTGAATCGAAACAGTTTTGGTTAGATAAAGTAGCAGATTTGTTAAGCCTAGATGATTTTTTGAAAATCGTAGCTTAGAGACAACATGCATAAGAGGAGCAAGTCCAACGGCATTCAATAGTTGAAATATTCTTGAGTCAGAGCTGTAAAGGAAATAAAAGGAAAAATAGCCACAAACTTTTAAACTTTTTGGACAGTGCTAACTTGCACTGCTGATTTATTTGAGTGTTAATATCAAGGATATGTACAATATCAAAACAAAAATGATCTTATCATTTCTACAATTTGTCATATTAATTTGATAACGAAAATATCAAAACTAAGTTTTTAATCTTAAAGTCTTTCAATTTCTTTATCAATTTGATATGCAAAATATCAAAGTGGCACTATTTCCTATTAGATCAACGTTTCTCATATCAATCTGATATGTCCAATATCAGAAAAAATATGCATCACATCAATTCTAATTTTTCTAATTTTTTGCTATCAATTTGATAATTTCAATGTCAAAGTTACATTTATCAATTTTACGTTTTTTCATTGCAATATAAAGTGTGCAATATAAAAAATAATGTAATATTATAAAAATTTGATATGCTTCGTATCAATATTACATTAATCTCATATCAATTCAACATTTATTAACTTATATATGGTACGAACAATATCAGAATAACACTTATATCGTATCAAGTGAACGTGTTCTCCTATCGTTTTCATATTAACAATATCAAAAAAGTTCCTTAAAAATTCAACGTTTTTCATATCAATATAATGTGGACAGTATCAAAATGATATTCAAATTATGTTAAATTGATGTATACCACATCAGAGTTGATAATATATTATGTCAATTTAATATGCTTCATATCAGTATTACATTACCCTCATATCAGTTCTACATTTTTTGATTTGAATATGATATGAAAAATATCAGAATAACATTTATATCGTATTAATTTAACGTTATCGTATATCATTTTGATATGTACCACATCAAAATATTACAAATTCCTTAAAAATGCAACGTTTTTCATATCAATTTGTTGTAGACAATATAAAAATGATATTTAAATCATGTAAATTTGATATGTACCACATCAGAAATACATGAATATAGTATCAATTTCACATTTTTCACGTTAAAGTTTGTGGTCAAATCAAAAATGATAGTGCTATAATATCAAAATTGATTTTCACTATCGGCCGAAAAATGTAAACGAAAAACGTTAATTTTACTTTGGTTTTTGGTAATTTTTTGGTTTAGTGTATTGGCAAAAAGGAAATAGTTGAAAAAATTTCAGAGGGATCGAATAAGCGAAAGACGAGGCTTTTTTTCGAAAAAGTTGTAAATCTACTATAAAACAAAAAATTGAAGACTATTTACTCAGCCAACGCAACAAAAAAGACACAACTTTGATAGTATCGTAAGTGTAGACACATAATTTTTTGTTTAATATATTTGGTGATGAATTCGTTGTTTTTGTTAATTTTTATGTTCGTTAAAAAAATATAATTCAATTTTACCACATTATTCAAAAAGAAAGGTTCATTCACACTGTGAACCGGACTTAACTGTCCGATTCGAAAATTTTTTTTAGTAGGTTGCCACATGTGTCTATGACAAGGCTGCCAAATATCAGCGTCTCTCGTTGACATTTAGTAAAGTGACAGTGTTTTGTTTACAACAAAACATCTTTTTTCGTGTCTTCGATTTTCACAATGGAAGAAAAAATTTAGCAACGATTTTGTATCAAATTTTGTGTGAAAAATGGTTTCAACTGTGCCAATACGCGTAAAATGTTGGTGAAATGTTACGGTGACTCTGCTCTATCGTATCAGAAGGCAAACAAGTGGTTTAAACTATCGCGAAAGACATGCTGGAAATGGTCGAAAACGACGAATCATTTATCGAATACATCATTACTGATGATGAGACATGAGTATTCGAGTATGACACGCAAACCAGGCATCAGGCGAGTGAATCAGGCTCAATTTTTTCTTCCATCGTAAAAATCAAAGACACGGAAAAAGTTGTTGTAACCAAAACACTGTCACTTTATCAAATGTCAACGAGAGACGCTGATATTTGGCAGCCTTGTCATATACACATGTGGCAACCTACTAAAAAAAATTTGAGTAGAAAAAAGTATTTTAGAATCGGACAGTTAAGTCCGGTTCACAGTCTGAGTGAACCTTTCTTATTGAACAAGGTGGTATGTTTAATAAATCGAAATAATTATTTTCAGAAAAATATGAATTCATTCATTTTCCTGCATCAAAGCAACTATATAAAATTTAAATGAAAATTTTTTTAATAAACAAAATTTATTTTTAATATGGAATAAATACAAAATTAATATTTTGAATTTATTATGATATTTAATATATGTATAAATAAATGGATTTTTTATAGCACAACGACTATGTGCAGAAGAGCGTATCGAATTAAAAATTTTTCCGAATTCTACATTCAAAGAGGGCTGAAAAGTTACATCGAATGTCCTACAAGAATGTCCTACCAGTCCGCAAGGACAAAGTAGATTTTTGTAGAAAACAGTAAAATATAACGATTTTATTATGCTTTTCTGTTTACAATAAGAACAAAGTCTTTTTGAAATAGGGTAAAGTATGCAATTTAATAAACATTACTCTCTCAGAGACAATGACGAATTTTTTCTACGTTGTTCCGTTTGAAGGATATTCATAATAAAACTCACACTCGGGATAGCAGAGAGCTTTTGATCGGTACAAAATAGTTTCAATTTTGGTCCTACTGGCTATGCTGCCAATGAATGCTGCAAGTCTAGAGAAATGTTAGTCTAAATAAACTTTTACCATGGATTTTTCTGGTTATCGAAAAATCGGCAACGAAATGCAATCTCTTAATTTTTTAAAAACTTAATATGCGGTTTTTTAACTTGGGCATCGTTAGTGGTATCAAAAATTATTTTACCAGTTTGAATATCTTAAATAATTCTTAAGATCACCACATTCAAAAATGTTTGTTTTCAAGACCAGTAGTGGAATTCCCAAACTCGCTAAAGACGCTTGTAGTTATCGTTGAATGTCCCTTAGCTACACTTACTGCTAACTGGTATTCCTAACATCTTTGCTTACAATGTTTGTCTTTAATTTTGACAGTTCGTTAAAGATGTTTATCGCAAGCTGAACTACGATTGTTAAGGCGCCGCTAACTGAAATAATAATAACGTTAAGCAATTTAAGAGTGAAGTGTTTCGTTGTTTAACTTTAAACTATATTTTTTTATTGAATCTTTGTTCTGAAAATATTGAAATTTTTTGTAAAATGGCCTTCGAATATTTGGCAACGAATGCAGCGATGCTGCACGATGAAGTTTCGATGAGAGAGAGTGCATTGGAGTGGGCTGTTCTGCGAAGGGTGGACAGCCCTTTTGATTTGCCGGATTCAAAATTCATAAACTTATACAAAATAACACCCGAGGCAGCTCAAAATATAAACGTTTCTATTCACTACAATGAACTAAAAAAAAAACAATCTCCGTTTTGTCAGCCGAAAAACAAGTAAGTAGTAAAAGAAAAACATTACAAATAGTACATTTAAACTCTTTATTAATAGGTGCTAGCTTTATTTTTATGCGGCTGGCTGCTATCAGCGGCCAGTACGCCAGCATAAAGTCATCACAATGAGCCAGTCATCCATGAGCAGCTCAATCCATCGAGTGACAGATGCCATCAACAATAAAATGTTTCGTCTCCATGTGCGTTTCCCAGTGACACACCTTGAGGGGCAAGCAGCACTATCGCAGTTTAGGACAGCTCGTGAGCCGTTTGATGGTTCTATTGGTTCAATTGACGTCGCCATCGTCGGACCACCGTAGCACGAAGAGGCATGTGTGAACTATCATGGTTACCATTCTATATATTTACCAAATAGTAAATTGAAGCTTGTCCGTAAAATAATCCATTGCACTTATAATAATAATCATAACACTTTATTTTTAGATATGTGATCCAGATTTGAAAATTTTGCATGTCAATGCAAGGCACCCTGGGGCTCGCCATGAAGCCTTTATATGGAATGCTTTTGCTGTTCGCAACGTCATGCAAAGGTTTTTTGAACGTGGTGACCGACAAACTTTTTTAATTGGTACACTTTTATAAAAATTTACACAATTTGACTTGTAAACAATTATATTCTTGCAGGCGACACCATTGAAAAACCAGCCTGAAGGTACACCAAAGTACCATTACAACGAAGATTTGTGCAAAGCTCGAAATTGCGTCAACAGGCTGTTCGGTGTTCTTTAGGGCAGGTGGCACAGCCTTTCAAAACAAAGAGAACTCATGTACGAACCCGGTTTTGCAGGAAAAATTGTAAATGTATGTGCAGCTCTTCACAACTTGATCCTAAATACTTCAATAGGAAATGAAGCTATGAATGATTTGTTGCCAAATGGAAAAATGGCAGCTGCAGCAATTGATGATAGCTTTATTGATGTTGGTTATCACTTATCAGTTGCGAAACGTATCCAAAACCGTTTAATTGTACAGAAACTTTCATAAAAAACAAAAAATTTCAATTAATTCATTTATTTTTTATAGTAATATTTTTATAAAATATTATGTAAATGTTAAATAAACAAAACATTTATAAAAAATATAGCTTAAAAAATATTCAGGCACATTTTAAATTTGTATAAAATGTGTGTATTAAAATTTATATAATAAACATATTTATATAAACAAGATTACGCCAGTATTCCAGAAACTCGACCTTTTCGAAATACCACCCCCAAGCGACGCCGGGTATTCCAGCTAGCATTTTTCTTTAAAAGATATTCGGTCAACTCCTTTTCCCTACTCTGGCTCATTTAAAAGAAATTATCAAAATCGGTTGAGAAACACCCTGAATGCCATACCATCCCGAGCAACTTCGGGCATTCCAGCTAGCATTTTTATTTAAAAATTTGTCGATGTTCCTCCCTACTCTGATTCGTTTAAAAAAAAAACATCATCAAAATCGGTTGGGAAACATAGGAGAAAATGGTACTGAACTGTTTTTCATTAGCCAAATTATATCTTAAAATTTTTCCGTTGGACCAAAGATAATGCGGGTTTTATGGATTGTTTTAACTTTTTTCATATTATTTTCACTAAAATTTAAATGAATTTTTTCCCATACTACTATAAAGGTTAGAACTCGTTTTACTTTTTGCTATAGCTAACTTCCCCATCTAAGGACAAAGGGGATTCTTGGCCACAAGGCCTTTCAATCTCAGCCGCAAGGCTTTATTTCATACTCTGCCACAAGGCAGTGTTTCAATATAGTCAAATATTGAATAAGCCACAAGGCTGGATTTGAGTTAATAGAAAAGACTTCTTTTTATTGATGTGATTCTAAGACTGATTTTATTTAACCCCAACTCGGGTTCTTACAATAAAAATATTGAGTGAAAAGTGACAATATTTTCTTTTCACTCAAAATAATATTTATTCTAAATAAGTTCTTACACATATACAATTAAAAGTCATGAAATCTAAATACAATTCCCTATAGGAACAAACTAACTTGTTTTTTAAAACAACTAATTAAATAACTAATTTAAAATAAACCAGTATATGAACTACTTTTAATTATATTAAGGCGGCAACTACTCTGATGTTGGCATGTTTTAATTGCAAATTTTTATTAGATTACAAGTTTATATATATTTAACCATGTTATTTCATCAAATATTATTAACTTAGGCCATCAGTAATAGTTTTCAGTTGGTTATTTAAAAGCAATTAAAAAATAATTTAAATGTAACTAATTTAACAAGTAGTTCAAAATATATGCAGACGAAAGTCAATTGACTTATTTAGCGGACATCACCATACAAAATAAGTTAGTTCGTTCTATGGAAAAAAGTCAGAATTTCAACTAGTTGTGGTTGACAAAAAACTACTTTATCAACTACTTTTAAATTAGTTGATTTTCCTACAGGGTTATTACACATCTGCTTACTATTACTTTTTACTTACTTACACATCTGTTTGTAATAATATCCATCACAACCCACTTACAGGTTACAAACTCCAATGACTTACTTTTGGCAGCGATTTGTCAATGAGTATATATATACCAGAGAATTTTTTTCGCTCTTGAGTTTTAACTCAGTCAATTTGAGGTTAACAAATAAAGGGACACCGAAAAATGTTCGAAAACAGCGCAGTCGGTATTTGTGCGTCGAAAGATTTTATCTTCGAAAACAGCGCTCTCGGTATGTGCGCATGCGCCGACATTATTGTTGTGCGCTCTCAGAATCTATGAAAGTGGTTTGGCTGCTTTTTTCCTTTTATTGAAATAGATTCTGCACAATGTTTACATTTTTGGGTGGACAGACTTGCATGGATTTCTTTCAATATGCCGATTGGATATTTGCAAGATTCTGGCATTTGTGTGAACTTATGAAATGATTTTTTTTCAATATTTTTATGTGAATTACTTTTTTTTAGGTCAAATAGGAAATTTTTCATTCATTTCAAGTCTAATTTAATCGAATTTAATTTGAATAAATTTTTCATTTAATCCAATTTTTATTTTCAAATAAATTGAATTAAATGGAGTTTAATGTTACATTTTTAAGCTTAAGATAAGTTCTTAATTATCTGAATTTAATCGAACTTATTGTAATTTTAACTATTTTTTTACCACATTTTTTGCCTGGGTTGATTGTTGCATGCATTTATTTCAATATGAAAATATTGAGTATGAAAATGATTTTTTTCCCAATATTTCTATCTAATTTCAGTTTTTTTAGGTCAAATAGGAATTTCTTTCATTTAATCCAATTTATATTTTCAAATAAATTGGATTAAATGAATTTTAATGTTACATTTTTTAGCTGCTTTTGCTTGCAAAGATTTTATTTCAACTTGTCAATAAGATATTTGCAAGTTTTAAATGTTTTCAATCCACTTACAGGTATTTTTTAAATTATTAAATTTTGTTTTTTTTTAATATTTGTAATTACTTCGAACCCGGGCACTTTTATTACAAGGCAAATACGTTAACCAGTGTCCGCCACAACTTAACAAATAACAGCAAGTTTGATGAAATTAAATCAAAATTTTCCTAAACAAATTTAAATACGCTGAAAAGAACGTGTTGTAAGGAAAACATATCCTTTTTTGTTCAACTTCCCAATTAGATATTTGCAACTTTCAAAGGTTTTCAATTAACTTGCAGGTATTTAATTGGCAAATTGTTGTTGTCCCCAATATAACTTAAATCTACATACAAGCACATAATCTTCTTAGAATTAAGTGCATGTATTCGTACCAATTTGTAGCAATGCAGCTGCATGGTTCTCACGGAAAGTGTCAACTTAGCATTTGACGCTTGCGTGGGAACAATGCCACTGGACAACGGACAAACTTGGTTATTTGAGTGGGCCATACGTGACTCCACCAACCCCAGATTCAACAGTCCCTGTTGAACTAGGAATTACATTCAAATCAATATTAACTTCTTTCTTCTGTTGCTTACATTTGTTTAAATAAAAATATAATATTACAATAAAAGTTAACACCATTAAAAACATTGTTATATTAAGCCCATAAGATACATTTTTATGATATTTTAATTCGTTAATAAATTTTATATTTTCACCTTGATTACTTTTAATATCTTCAAAAGTTATTTGTTTTTCGAATGTAGCAGTAAGCTCATCATTAGGGTAAAAATATTTTTCATGTTCAATACTTTTCCAATTTTGGAATGTATTATTATTTATTTCAATGTTACAGTTTGAAAAATTTATAAGATAATGCATATATTACAATCTTTCTGTCGTCACAATTTTGTTTTAATCGTATATTTACTGCATTTTTTACTAATAATGTTTCCCTAGCCAACTCCAAAATAGTTGTTTTATTATTCCATCTTAATTTACAGGTATTTTGACAGATACAATTCGTACTTTGCTTAAGTTCTTTCAGTATCGCATTTTCTTTGTAAGTGTACATTTTATTGTTTACTGTGACAATATATTCGTTTGTTTCATCTATTTCTATAAAATTTTTATTAGGTAATGGAGTTATTAGTTTTATGTCTGTTAGGATGTAATTTCGTGGAATTTTTAGTGCTAGTATAAGTGAATTGTCTTTGTAAGTCATCAGTCCTAGTCTGATGAGTTTCAGTTTGTAAAAATCTATTTTATAATTT
The DNA here is from genome assembly GCA_914767935.1 of Coremacera marginata. Lineage (NCBI taxonomy): Eukaryota > Metazoa > Arthropoda > Insecta > Diptera > Sciomyzidae > Coremacera > Coremacera marginata. The sequence continues at coordinate 123,942,237 of OU612043.1, forward strand.
TCGATTTCTTGTGGTGTAAGGATTCCCGGGTGTACTAGACCGTGTTTGGCAGATGCAATGTTATCTTGAATATGGTTAACTTTATCTTCAATAAATTTTAGTTTCAGCATTTGGTCAGTGTATAGAAGTCTCCTAGCAATTTCGTTATGTCGTTGTTTTACCTCGCTTAAAACGTCTTTTACTTTAATCCGGTCTTGTTCAATGGCTTTTTTCAAAATAGTAATCGTTTCATTAAAGTGTTTATTGATACAAATTTGTTTATTGATCGTTGTTATGGCATTGTGGCTATTCTCTTCGGTTATTTTTAAATGTTCTAAAATTTCCTGCCTGTCATCATCGTCCATGAGGCCAAAAAGCCATTTGTCAAAAGTACCTGCAACGTTTATGAGTCCCCTCTTTTTCCTCAGATTAACATAAGGAGTTTTGACATAATTTTAGATTTTATTATTTTGATTTCTATTTCTAATAGGTCTTTGTTGTCAACATCTAGACGAGCTAGATTCTTTTGAATTTGGTCAACAATGTCATTAAATGGCGCAGTAGCGGCCATTATTTGTATTAGAAAGAGGATTTTCATTGGAATCATAATTTTTCCTGAAATTTAAAAGTCCGTTTAAAATTAGATTTGAAAATATTTTCCACTATTAGTTCAACTTAGAATACTCTAAATGTATTTCAATTGTTTCGGAAACAGTTTTTGTTTTTCAATCAATATTTTGGAATTTCTTCTTCCTTCTAACCTGTGTTTTGTATATTTTTTTGAATTTGTTCTGATTGGATTTTATATAGTTATCCTCAATTTTGTAATCAGAAATTTTCTTGTACTTTGGATTCGCTTTGCCAACTTTATTGTTTTTCACAAACCTATTTTCAAAATTTATATTGACTCTATTTGTATTGTTATTAATTTTATTAATTTTTTTTTGTTTTATTTAAGTGGATTTTTTTTTGAAATTTGCTTAAGTTCGTTTTCCGAAATAACATTATTTAAAAAATCGATCGGTTTCATTCTTGTCGTCGAATTAATCGAGTTATTGTAAAAAGTTACTGCCTTAAATACTTGTTCATGGATATCGTCAGCATTATTCAAATCTGCATTGAAAAGTCGAACATGTTCGTTAAATGTTTCGTGCAGTCTTTTTACGTCTGCGTTACCAGTTTTTAAGTATGGTGTAGTAATGTGAATGTCAATATCGCTTTCTCTAAGAAATTGTTTTATTGAAGCTGTATCCAGTTCGTTATCTGTAATAAGAAGTTTTGGTTTCCCTAAGTATTGAGTTCTAGTTTTAATTCCTTCTATTATTGAAATCCATGTTCTATCCTTTAAATGATATGCAGTTGCGTATTTAGTTAATTTGTCTATACTCTTAAGATACATAATATTTCTTTTAGGGAACCAAATATCGAAATGAACTATGTCATTATGCTTTTCGGGAGTATCTGTAATATTAAGACTGTACTTAATTGGTCTCCTGTCGAGTTTTGCTAAATTGCACGTTCCACAATTATTTATATATTTTTGGATTTCTTTTTGCAAATTCGGGCAATAGCAGTATGTTTTCATTTCTGCAAAAATTTCGTTTATCCCCCTATGGTTATTTTTTAAATGTTCACTTTCTATCATATTTAATAATTTGTCCTTGTCAGCTATGTCTTCTAATATTTGATTAGATTTCATTATTTTTAGGCTTTTATTGCTTGCAAAATATTCTCTATAAAATTTCTGAAATTTAAGGTAAAGTTTATTGTTAGAGCAAAATACTACTATCAATCCTTTTTCAGGCATATTTTCTCGCATGACTTTTAAAATGTCACTTTGTGGTTTTAACTTAAGGGTGAGCCTTATTTTTTTTTAAACAATATCTTTGAGCGACATGACTGAATAAGAGAGTCCTCAAGTATCCACTGATTTTTTAAGAGGTTAATTGGTTTTTCTGTAATTGGAATAAAATAAGTACTGTCAGTCTCTGCACTGTGCACAGTCTCAATATCCTCTTCGAATAATTCATTTAAATTTATTAATACGTCTTGGGTTTCTGATTCTTCGTTAACGATTCTACTCAGTCCGTCTGCTATTACATTTTCTTTACCTTTTATGTATTCTATATTAAAGTCAAATTCGTTAAGTTTAATCTTCCACCGCTGTAACTTAGAGTTGGGCTCTTTTAAATTATTTAACCATACAAGTGGGCGATGGTCTGTCTTGATCGTAAATTTACGGCCGAACAGATATGGCCGAAAGTATTTCGTTGCCCAAACTATAGCCAAGAGTTCTTTCTCTATGGTACTATAATTCTTTTCGTGACCATTAAGTGAGCGACTTGCATAGCACATTGCTTTATTACCCTGTATGAGAACTGCTCCTGGGGAACAGGGGGCGAACCTTCACATGGCAACGTGTCTGACCGCCTCAACCTGGCGAGGCCAGCATTATCCATGTCGAAATCGTCTCAAGTCGACTCAAACCTCCACGTGGTGTTCCCTGGGCAACGGCAAACTGGCATCCGTCAGTTTGACGGCTAATTTGAGCGGCGGGTCACTCCATAGACCTTAAACATGGAATGTGCGCAGGGTTTGGGTCCCGCCACATTACTACTGCCCAATGAAAACTAAACCAGCCTCGGATAAGAACCCCAATTACGTTCACGACCACCGCAAACGAAAAACGGACAATGATTTACGGATATGCACCTGGAATGTCCGAACCCTTTATAGGGAAGGTGCCATTATCCAACTGGCGGAAGCCCTCAAAACGATAAAGGCTGACATCACCGCCATCCAGGAAATGCGATGGAAAGGGCAAGGCTGCTCTAAACAAGCACACTGTGATATCTACTACAGCTGCCATGCGGAGAGGCGCGAATTTGGATGTGGATTCGTTGTTACCTGTTTCCCGGTTCACACCTGTCAACGAAAGATTGGCCACGATCCGCATCAAGGCAAAATTTTTCTCCATCAGCCTTATTTGCGCGCACGCCCCGACGGAGGAAAAGGACGAAGCTGTCAAAGACGCTTTCTACAATAGTCTTGAGGACGTATAAGACCACCTTCCGGTCCATGACGTGAAAATAGTCCTCGGCGATTTTAATGCGAAAGTCGGAAGGGAAGGCATTTTTGGCCCCACTGTCGGTCAGTTCAGTCTTCATGAGACCTCCACGAACAACGGTCTAAGACTGATTGACTTCGCCGCGGCGCGAAACATGGTAGTTAGTAGCACCAGATTTAAGCACCTCGACGTCCACAAGGCCACCTGGCTGTCCCCTGATCAAAAAACGCGAAACCAAATTGATCATGTTGTAATCGACGGAAGGCATGCCTCTAGTGTTCTAGATGTGCGTACATTTCGGGGGGTCAACATTGACTCCGACCATTATCTTGTTGCAGCCAAGATCCGCATGCGATTATGCAATGCGAAGAACATACGCACAGGAATGCAACGAAAGCTAGATGTCGCTAAGCTGCAATTAAAACGGACTGCCGAAGCCTACTCCGCTCAACTCTCGGTTAAGCTCAACCAACCAACCTCTGGACCCGACGACGCCGGCGGACTTTAGGCGCATATATCCCACTCCATGCGCGCTGCCGCTGAAGAAGTCATTGGTTTCCGGCGCCCGCAACCTCGGAACCAATGGTATGATCAGGAGTGTCGCATTGCGACTGCAGTAAAAAACGCCGCATATAGAAAAACGCTGCAGTCAGCTGCAACGCGAGCCGTGCGAGAAAACTACCGCGAAAAGAGGAAGGAAGAGAGGCGCCTTTTCAGACACAAGAAAAGAGAGCAGGAAAAGCGTGAGCGTGAGGAACTAGAGGTATACCAGGGCAAGAAGGATGCACGAATATTCTATCAGCAGGTTAAGCGTCTAACCCAAGGTTTCAAGCCCGGAGCATCCACTTGTAGAGACGAAAATTAAGATCTGAATACGGATACGCAGTGTGTGCTGAGATTGTGGAGACGGCACTTCTCCAATTTACTTACTGGCGACGATTCCACCAATGCCGCCCATGGAGAGAGCAGTTCAGAGCTACGAATCGACGATGACGGAGTGGAAGTATCACCACCTAGCCATGAAGAGGTTCGAGTTGCTATCCAACGACTCAAAAACAACAAAGCAGCGGGTGCTGACGGCCTGTCAGCTGAATTGTTTAAAACCGGCGGCGATGAATTGATAAGGCGCATGCATCAGCTCATCAGCAAAATATGGCTAGAAGAAAGCATGTCCGACGATTGGAACCTCAGCGTACTGTGCCCTATACTTAAGAAAGGAGACCCAACAATCTGCGCAAGTTATAGAGGTATCAGTCTTATTTCCATCGCATATAGGGTTCTCTCAAGCGTACTGTGTGAAAGATTAAAGCCGATTACAAAATCACTGATTGGACCTTATCAGTGTGGCTTTCGACCTGGTAAGTCCACCATAGACCAGATTTTCACGCTACGACAAATCCTGGAGAAAACCCACGAAAATCAAATTGACACACACCATCTCTTTGTCGATTTTAAAGCTGCGTTCGATAGCCCGAGAAGGGATTGCCTATACGCAACAATGTCTGAGTTCGGTATACCTGCAAAGTTGATTAGACTTTGCAGAATGACGTTGAGCAACACACGCAGCTCACGCAGCACACGCAAGGTAGGAAATGACCTCTCCGAAACCTTCAATACCGAAAGAGGTTTCAGGCAAGGCGATCCACTGTCTTGCGATCTCTTTAACATCATCATGGAGGGGATCGTACGAAAGGCCGGTGTGCATCGTAATGGCACCATTTTCTACAAAGGCGTCCAGCTCCTTGCGTACGGTGATGATATTGATATTGTCGGCAGAACCAAGAGAGATGTTACCGCTGCTTTCGCCGCTATCGAAAAGGAATCAGCCAAAGTGGGTTTGACGATAAATGAGGGCAAAACAAAATATTTTTCGTTGAAATATTAGGTAAATCTTTTCGGAAATGGCAGTGTGCTGTATTTGTTCGATGATCTAGGCACATTCACGATATGTGGGAAATTAATGCTGTCGTTTACTGTATTAGGTTGGAGAAATTGCTGATTTATTAATTTTCCATTGTCCGGTGTTAGATAGGATTGCCAATACAGCGTGTGTGCTGTTTTGTTTTATATTCTTTTTGATTTTATTTTTATTTATATATTTTGTACATATTTTATTTTAGAACAATCTTTTGTTTGAATATATTTTCTAAACTGAAAATCAAAGATGAAAATTTTTCATATATAAAATTTTAATTTCAAGGAAAACTTAATTCTATAAACGTCATTAAAAGCAAAGTGAATTTGTGTCAAGTGCTTGTGCCAAGTGTAATATCGTGTTTCTATATTGTGGTGGTAGTATTGAGTCACCACACAGACAATTGACAACCTATGATCGCCGTTTGTGTAAATATAGCCTGCTGTACCTTGTTAGGTGCATCATGGATAACTACAATAATCGATGAAAGCAAGTTTCGTATGTCATTTGATCCGAGAGAGAGAGTGTAAAAATATTACTTGTTTTTTGAGCAACAAGTAATGGTCTTACGCAATCTCTTTGCTGAATTCTTCTACATGGGATGTGCTTAGCTTAAAGTACTTGATGGAGTCAAAGAAGCAAATGCATTTGTGCAGCCCTTTAGTATATAATCTTCCTTTTTTTCTTACCTTTTTTATTTTTTGATTTGAATATGAATTCTTATGTGTATTAATAATAATAATTTAGTTAAATAAAAAAAAAACTTAAATAAAAAAAAATGTATATATACATAAACAAATTGTGTTTTTTCATATTATGTACAGCATTACATTCATATACACAACTTAGAGCGTCATATATCAAATACATGTATTACACAGTGATTCAACACATGTTCTTAATAAGCCATGCAACCTATGAATTAACCCATTTTTGTCCAGCGTTGACGCAACGGTTTACTTTTCTTAACCTGGAGGTCATACAGTGATAGATTTTTGAGGATCTCCAAAAAGAATATAAAATTTTAAGAATTAATCTAATCGACCTGTTTTCGCTCAAGGCTGAACAATTACATTTACTTACATTTTCAAGCTTGGAAAATTTGGGTACTTTCCATTTTTTTTTATCTCTAATTTAAACCTCTAAAAAATAAAGTAAAATTTAATTCTTATACGATCGTCTTTCTTGGGCTTTATATTTAACTTTTGTGAACTTTTATGAAGTTTGACTGACATACGTGGCTCCCGCGGGTTGGCACAACGCTGGTCTTTAACGAAATGCGTTTTTGTATGTTTTTTGTTGTTTGTGAAATTCTTGACATCAATATTGGTGCAAAATGCTCGACTTTGCTTGTAGAATATCGTTCAATATCGATCAATTTGAAAATTAGAAATCTCGAGGTTGCAACTCTATTTTTACATATTTTTTTTTAATTTATTGATTTTTTTTTTTCTAAATTAGACCAAACTAAACATTTTTGGAAACTTTCATCATTCAAGCTCAACGGGAACATGGGTCAGTCCATAATGGGTTAAGAAATCGTTTGCAACGACATGCTTGACTTGGCGTTGTCATGATTTAGTTTGGTCGTTAGCATAGCTTGGCGTGAATTGCTTTTTGGTTCGATGAGTTTTTTGAATTGAAACATGCATTTGTGCTAGCCTTTAATTTATAAGAACCCTAATATATTCAGGGCAAGGTAAAAAACCCCTGAAAAATAAACCAAGAAATGATTTATTCGGTCAAAACTTAATTAATGTTTTTCTAACATTTTGGTTTCAACAATCCTCTGTTTTATTTTTCAAGGAGTTTTTACCCTGCCCTTGTATATACATGATATATTCAATAGCTATTAATTAACACACACATGATTTATTTTTTTAGCTACGTTTTTATAGAGTTACTGGAACTTCGTTGAAATTTCCACGGCTTAAAATACTTATAGTTACTATATCTATTGGATGTTTGCTTTGTGCTGTACTTTTTCTTCTATCTCTTTCTCTTTTATTGGATGGTAAGTATTCATATTCGTTACCAGCCTTTAACTATATCCTTAAGCGAGAAATACTTAACAAATTTTTCGATTTCTTATTGATGAAATCAATAACTCAACTATCGAAGAATATAAATCCTGAATATGGTATACCAGCTTGAATAAAAAAGCTCTAACGAACACTAACTGATTAAACTTTTAACGCCTTTTACTCGAAACTCGTTATTCCAAGCTGGCGGTACTAATAAAACAAAAAAATATTAATCGGATTGACTCATTTTTTTTTAATGTATGAATACAAAATATTACTGTCGATGATCTCAAAACAAAAAAAAAAATATGATCTGAGTGATAATTACACTAGGCGCCAAAATCCAAAAAAATTTCTCTGATCCACATGCCACTAATTTTTTTCTTATGTACTTTGGCCTTCTAAACACGAATATCATAATAAAAAAATTTTCTATGGATAGGTTTTTGAGATATGATTTTTTGAAAAAATTACCCCGTTTTCCAGGGGTAACAAGCTTTGTCATTTGGTTCAGTAAATTTGACAGAATTAGAAGAAATTCGGCGAATTTTTTTTTTTTTTAAAAAAATCAAGTCGAATAATGTTTCAAAAATCTAAAAAAAATCGAAACCACAAAAAAAATCTCAGTTTATCATTTTTAACATAAAGATAGTTCTCTGAAGAAAAAAAAACTGCCTTTGAGGAAAATTCATGGTAGAATAATGAAGTTATAGACCATTGAGTGAAGGTACCGAAATTCTACTTTTTTATGATTTTTTTCATTTAATGCCAGTAATTTTAAAATAAACACATATGAAATTAATTTTTAATTAAAAACTTTTATTTTTAACAAAATATTAAATATCTACATAAATCCTTAAAAAGTACTGAATAAAAAGAATACCAAAAAAAATATCGACTTTAATAGGAAAGGAAATAAGATGCAGATGTTGAATTAGAAAGCGATAAAATAAGTTCAGAAAAGTATTCGAAAATTAAATTGTTTGGCGTCTGTTTGGCGTTTGACTGTCTGAACGAAATCGTAACTTTTTCGTAACATTTTCGGTAAGACTCGTTACGAAATTGTTACGATATTTCGTTACGAAGTCGTGTCAACCCCTTCATACGATTTTCGTCACGATTTCGCAACGAAATCGGATTTCGAAATCGGAAAGATTTCGAAATATTCTTAACGAAATCGTAACAAACGTTTCGCAATACGATATTTGCGTAACGAAATTGTAACGATTTCTTTAAGACAGCTCGAAATAGTTATGAATTAGTTGGAATTTCGACAAAGTCGTCAACTATGGTTTGCTGGGTAAGCTTATTGGACCCAAAACTTTTGAAAAAGCATTCCTTTGAATGGTTTTTTTTTTCATTTTTAAAAGTGTAAAAAATAGATGAATCACGAAATTTAACACATTATGGCGTATTCCACGTAAAGCGAATAACTAAAAAGTTTGACTATTTTATTTTGTTGTTTTCTTTGTATATAAGATTTTAAAATTTCGATCTTGGCACAAAAATATAGCCCTGTGCGAAGTTTTTTCAAAAATAACAGATTTCGGAAAATCACTTTAAATCTAAGTATGCTTTTTTTCAAAAAAAATTCTCAATAGAAAAAATTTTTGTAAAACATTTTATACAGTTCAATTCTATAGTGATTTGATGATTTTTTTAATCATGTTACCAAATATTCATAAAAAGTTTTAAAATTGTTTTTATTATATTAAAAAATTTGAAAGCAATTTGGAAGTTCAAAAAATTTTGTTTCTAGTTTTTATTAATTTGCAACTAATTTAAATATAAATCCGCGACCGATTAAATTTTTCAAAATCTAAGAAAAGTTACTGTTTCATTCTTTTTATAAAAATTTATCTAACTGAGTAATTATTCTAATATTAACATGATCCTATTTTCATGTGATATCTTATATAATAAATTGGGTATAAGATCCTGGTGCTGTGCAAAAACCAGTTTTCGAATTACGGTTTTTGAAAAATTGTCTGAAATTTAAATATGACCTTAATCGGAGTCGATTTCTCTTCTAAAAAATATATATAGTAATTGTTATTGGAATTGAATCATGAGAAAATGATACTATTATATTTTTAAAGATTTTTAAATATTTTCTTTTGAATATTATTTAAATTGTCGAAATCGTTTTCGAGAACAATAATATTTTAGCCCTTAACGATAACTCGAACTAGGGTTCACACAGGTTCAAATAGTTGTACACAAGCTGGGGATCAATAAAAGCATAAAATAGCCAGAAAGAAACCAAATCTAAAGACTAAAATTTTTTTTCTCCCGTTTATGTGAAATGTCCATTAAAGTTGTGAATACAGCTTCACCAGCTAAACTTATTAAAAAATGTTTGCATTTTTCATAGCTGATTTTAGTTTTGATTTTAATAAACTGCAAGAAATCTAACCCATTTTTACCGTTCACACTAGTATTGTTGAATTAGTAAAATTTTGTCACAGACATTTTTACTTTTTGTGCTAATTTTCGAAATAATACGTATTAAAAAAAAATCAAAATTCTGAATTTTGACCATTTTTCAACAAACCATAGGCAAAAATCAAAAAACTTAGCAATCAAAATTGATTTGTAAAAAAAATATTAAATAAACTCTTCTCATCTCTCTTATGGTCATTTAAAAATAGGCATATTCACAAATAGTCTTAAAAGAAAACGGATTTGCTTGAAAATTTTCATATCCTTTCTTTCAGTTATTATTGGTATCTACTTATAAATTTTTTATCAAATCCCCCCCCCCCCCACCCCCTAAGGTAAATCCTGGCTACGGGCCTGATGTAAATATATAGTTTTTGTAATAAAGTAGTTTTTAACTGTTACTTATACGGTTTAAGTTATTCCTATTACCTTCGTAATTACATTAATCGTTACAATTGTTTATTTTCATAAATTCATTAATAAATTATTTTAAAACTACACACAGTAGCGATTAGACATGTTTTTTGCATCGGTCCGTCTAAAGTTGTAAAATATTTTATTTTATCGTGTCTTGCTGCTGTTTGTGCGGTAAAATAAATAACAAACAGTGGCAATTTTATGAACAATTATTTTTTAAATTTAATATCAACACGAATTAATTTGCAAAGCCAGCTTTAAGTCGGAATCAATATTCGTTGTGTTTTTGTCGCCTTGTCGTTGCGTGTTCCTCAACATTGTTTTGCTTACTATTGCTGCATTGGGCGTTCAGCTATATGGCAGCTTTCGTCTTCATTTCTGTGCTGCAACAACAAAAAGTACTTGGTGTGGAAAAAAGATTGAAAGCACACGCGAAGCAGGAGATTAAAGAATTTGAGGAGCGTATTCGGCAACATACTGACAGTCTGTTCAGTAGACTTTCTTCAGACCTAGCACGCGTTGTCAGCGGACTTGCTGGTGAGATATGCTTACTCGATAGCAAAGTTAGCAAGTGTAACACTAAAATACATTCTCTTGAGGTAACGCAGCGTCTACACCAGACAATTTGTCATTAACTATCCCAATACACTCACATATTTTTTACTAACACACTCACATTTTCTCAGTCGGCAGCTCAATTGTCTCAATTGTCAGGCAGACAATTGAGCTGACAACGATTTGACGTAAGCTGACAATTTTTGAAGTTTCCTTGGAAAAAATGCTGGGAAATGTTAAAAAAGCTTTAAAAAAACACTTTGAAACAGTAACGCAGTGTGAAAGTTGGAAGTTAAGTTCTCCGCACAAAACTAAATTTTTTCGTTGGCCAATGATCTCCCGGTGCATTAGTTAAATTTTTTTAAAAAAGTTAAAAAGTTTTCTCAAAGTCCAAGTGCCACGCAAATTTCTTGCTTCTTTCGCTGGCCAACGCCCTCCAATTGCCATCACCACCAGCACAAATCAGTGCAGCGCAAATTTACTTCTTATTTCGCTCGCCAACGTTCTCCAACTGCCACCACCAGCAGCATAAGTAAGTTTTGCTAATAAGTGTTTTATTAAATAACAATTTAATAAGTGTTTAACAATTTAATAGTGCAGCGTAATTTTTGTTAACATCTTCGAAGTGCCACCACCAGCAACAGAAGCAAATGCAACGAAAGGAGCAAGAAAAATGCGTTGCACTTGCTGTGTTGCTGGTGGTGGCATTTGGAGGATGTTAACAAAAATTAACGTTGCAGTTGCTGTGTTGCTGGTGGTGTTACTTGGAGGATGTTAACAAAAATTAAAGCTGCACTTACTTGTTCTGCTTGTGGTGAAACTTGGAGATCATTGGCCAGCGAAAAAAAATTTAAATTTTGTGCGTAAAACTATACTTTTTAATCCCACAACTTTCACATCGAAAAACGGCGTTATATTTTTCATTCTTCCGCTTTCAAAGGAAACGTCAAATAACGAAACAAATTTCATTTATTGTCTTGCAATTGTTAGGTCCACCTACGTCATAATCAGACAATTTCTTTGCAGCTGACAATAATTTGACCACTAATACAGATTATGAAATATTTATGACAATTGTCTAGTGAAGATGCAGCGTAAGTGCTCTAACCACGCACTGTGATAATCTCTCTCAACAGCTAAGTGAATATAGAGTCAATAACAGCAACAATAACAACAACAGCCGAGTTGACCATTCTTCCGACGCTGTTCTCTTCGGACTGCCTCTGCTAACAGATGAAAACCTAAAGAGTGCATTCAGTTCTATTTGTCGCTCCATCGATTTCCACTCGCCACTTGTAAGAGACATATTTCGTTCAAAGCCAAAATCTAACTACACAAGCTTATTAGATTTTATCAAATTATTATTAAATTTTTCACGCCTTACGATAGGATTAGAGTACTGAAGGTTTTTGGAGACTACCGTCGGCAAACAAAGAGTGCGATAAATTTAAGAGGGGCAGGCATTGACTCTGACAATAATGTATTTTTGCACGAGAGTATATGTGCTGAAACAAGAAGAGTTCTTAGGCTGCAATTACCTGTAAACGAAAAAAAAAACATTTTCAACGTTTTTACACTACTTGGCTCTGTGCACATCAGAATGCGCACATCAGAAGAAATGCATACTGTCATCGGTGCTGCTGTACGCGAAAATGAATGCTGATGATCTGTTTTTATTTATTTTATTTTTGGGATTAATTATTTCAATTTTTATTTCATTTTTTATTTCATTATATTTCATTATTATGTTTCTTCTTCTCTGTCTCTTTATATATCTTTTTCCTCTAGCATACTTATGGTTGTGGTAATTGTTCAAATAATTTTCTGTGGTTCCTTAGTACCTAAGACAGTACTAGCGATACCCAAAAAACCCTGATTGGCGTGCTGTGTATGTTAAGCTTGCTGTTGTTCGGCATTATTTTGAAAATTCAGCTGTTCATATTATTTGTGTCTCTGAAACCTGATTTCATAAAGACATAAATGATTCCTGTTTGAATATAAATAATTTTAAGCTTTATCGAAATTATCGTACTTATAGAAAAGGCGGAGGTGTTGCAATCTATTGTAAAGATAATTTAAATGTGAATCTGTAAAGAATGTCCAGTGGTTCTGAGATATCATTTATAAATGTCGAAATTTGTGTTAATTGTGCTAAGGTGATTGTGTCTTGTTTGTATACTCTCTACTTTAACTGTTGTTTTCTACTCATCAATCAATTGTTTCTACTCTGTCAGATTGAGAAATTGGCTATGAACATTATGTTATGTGTTGTGATTTTAATATAAACATGTTATGTAAAGATAATCTTGTTAGTTGCTTTATCGATAAGCTTTCTGAAGTTGGCCTTTAAACCTTTAATACAACATACTTACTTGCTATGCGAATAACGTGTCTCAAAGCTTCTCAGATATTTTTGTTGTCTCGGATATTTCTTCTTGCTGTTTGATCAATTGTCCTGTGTTTCTGACCATGATCTCATTTTTTGTTATTTACGTGTTAATATAACACAAGTTATCATTGAAAAAACAAATTCTTTTCGGGATTATAAGACCATTGATTATGTCTCTTTGTTTAGTGAAGTGTCTTCTATTAACCGGCCCGAGTACAGGTTAATCAGTTCTGTTAATGAGAAGCTAGGGTATTTTATGAATAAAATTTTTCAACTTTATGACTTGCATGTTCTCTGAGTCACTCGCCGAGTCACTAACATAAGTTGTTCCTTGTTCACAAATAATGTAAAATTATCCATAAAAAAGCGTAAAACAACTTACACTCTTTGGAAAAGGAATCCCACAACATCAAATTGGGAACAACACAAAAGAGCGAGAAACATAGCTAACTCTACGGTCAGAACAGCAAAGCGCATATTTTTCATGTCCAAATAAAGTTTATCGCAACCATTTAAAAAGCTTTGGAGCAATCTAAAGCAAGCTGGTGTATGCAGTGTGGAATCCAATGGTTGTAAGGTTCATCCTAATACCCTAAACGATTACTTTATTGCCAGCTCCACATCGCCAGATAATGTGATTGTCTTTAACCCGAGGCCTTTAAGTCCTGGATCTTCAAGAAATTTTGAGTTTGTTGCTATTAATGAATGTGATGTTAGTAAAATAAAATCCAACGCAACGGGTGAAGATGGACTATCAATTAAATTTATAAAAATTATTTTATCATACATCCTCAGACCGCTAACCCATATATTCAATCATGTTTTACAAGTTAGTGCTTCCCTGATGTCTGGAAAGCAACGAAAATTATTCCCATAGCGAAAAAAGCTAATGCTTGCGATCCGTCTGATTATCGTCCTGTTAGTCTATTATCATCCTTGTCAAAATTTTTTGAGTCTCTCATGGCCATACAAATCTCGGAACACATAAAAAAATTCGACCTTTTGTCTCTATATCAGTCTGGTTTTCGACCAGGGCATAGTTGCTTTACAGCTGAAATAAAAATCTTAGATGACATCAGAGTGTCCTATGATTTGGGGCGCATAAGCTTGCTTTGTCCCTTAGATTTTTCGAAGGCGTTTGATTCTGTTGATCACTCAATACTGTGTTAAAAACCGTTAACTTTGGATTCTTAAGCATAACGGTCCGTCTGTTAAATAGTTACTTGGTGGGAAGGTATCAAAGAGTCTGTTTGCTTTCTGTTATGTATCCTGTGGGGTGCCTCAAGACTCAGTTCTTGGTCCGTTATTATTTTCAATGTTCATCAACGATATTCTCATCAGATGTCGACATGTTAGCATGTAAGTTAATTAATAACCTTCCCTACAAAACGTAAAGTGCAACACGCTTATAACATTTATGCTGACGATATGTCTGCAGCTCATCCGCTCCAAAGCATATTGTGGGATCGCAACGTCAGCAACTTACCTGGCTAAGTAACAAACAACAATCAACGTTGGCAGAGACCGCAGCGGAGACTGTGGCAGCTTTTAGGGTAGAGATAGAATAAGATTCATTGTAAACTTTTAATCGTAAATTACTGGTCAACGAATAAAGGTAGTTCGGCCAAAGAATATATTTTTTTAATCTTTCTTTTTTAATCTTTTTTAATCTTTGATGAATGGGGATTTAAATGAAATAACTAAATGGGCTAATGAAAATAAACTTAGGCTAAGTCCACTTAAATCACTTGTTTTACCTATTTGCAAGACTAGTTATTCTGTTTCCAATATAGCAGCTATATATTTAAACGGTGTTGGGCTGGACTTTGTTGACAAAGTTAAAAATCTAGGATATATTTGGGCCTGTTTAATTAACGACTTGTTATTTTTACGCCAGCTTACGTAAGCGCATATTTCTTTGTTGTTGTTTTGCATGCAAACGCAAATACGCAAACACGCGTAAATAAAAGTAGCCCTTAGGCGTGTTTTCTGTGCCTCGTATTTTTATGCCCTATCTACACCATATATAACAGGGTTGCAAAATCATTGAATACGGCAAACACATACTGAGGTGCTCACAGTTGCAAAAATAAAAATGCTATAAATACCCTTTATTAATTTACGTTTAAACTGTTAATAGTCCAATTAACTCGTCACATTCTTGTGAGGATCACATAAATTCTGTTGTTTGTAAGGTCTATTATGCACTTGAGAACCTGAGGTGGACCTCATTATTTGTACCTGTCGATACTAGGAAAAGCTAGTGCTCCAGCTTATAGTTCCTTTCATTTCATACTCAGATATTGCCTATAACAAAAT
>OU612043.1:123957543-124085117 GCA_914767935.1 Coremacera marginata
TTATTATTATTATTATTATTATTATTATTATTATTATTATTATTATTATTATTATTATTATTATTATTATTATTATTATTATTATTATTATTATTATTATTATTATTTATTATTATTATTATTATTATTATTATTATAATTATTATCATTATTATTATTATTATTATTATTATTATTATTATTATTATTATTATATATTATTATTATTATTATTATTATTATTATTATTATTATTATTATTATTATTATTATTATTATTATTATTATTATTATTATTATTATTATTATTATTATTATTATTATTATTATTATTATTATTATTATTATTATTATTATTATTATTATTATTATTATTATTATTATTATTATTATTATTATTATTATTATTTATTATTATTATTATTATTATTATTATTATTATTATTATTATTATTATTATTATTATTATTATTATTATTATTATTATTATTATTATTATTATTATTATTATTATTATTATTATTATTATTATTATTATTATTATTATTATTATTATTATTATTATTATTATTATTATTATTATTATTATTATTATTATTATTATTATTATTATTATTATTATTATTATTATTATTATTATTATTATTATTATTATTATTATTTATTATTATTATTATTATTATTATTATTATTAATTATTATTATTATTATTATTATTATTATTATTATTATTATTATTATTATTATTATTATTATTATTATTATTATTATTATTATTATTATTTTATTATTATTATTATTATTATTATTATTATTATTATTATTATTATTATTATTATTATTATTATTATTATTATTATTATTATTATTATTATTATTATTATTATTATTATTATTATTATTATTATTATTATTATTATTATTATTATTATTATTATTATTATTATTATTATTATTATTATTATTATTATTATTATTATTATTATTATTATTATTATTATTATTATTATTATTATTATTATTATTATTATTATTATTATTATTATTATTATTATTATTATTATTATTATTATTATTATTATTATTATTATTATTATTATTATTATTATTATTATTATTATTATTATTATTATTATTAATTATTATTATTATTATTATAATTATTATTATTATTATTATTATTATTATTATTATTATTATTATTATTATTATTATTATTATTATTATTATTATTATTATTATTATTATTATTATTATTATTATTATTATTATTATTATTATTATTATTATTATTATTATTATTATTATTTATTTATTGGCAGTTCTCAGTGATACAAGATATAAAATCGCTCTACAAACACTAAACATTAAAAAGGTATGTGGCAATGAATAATATTGATACGGATAAAACATAGAACTTAAAAACCAAAATACACGATTACGATACAAAAAATTAAAATTTCTGACAATATAAAGAAAAAATTTGGAAAAAAAAGAATAAAGTTTTAACTCAATACTATAAAAAGGACTTAAAGACAACAGCGCAACATACCATTTACTTTACCTGAGGCACAAGTGATGGGATCGTTCCATGATAATTTATTATTAAAAATAAAACCTTAATTCCTAACCTTGCACACATATTCAATAATCGAATTGTTAATTACTAAAGCAGGAAGACTATTATAATTTATAGGTTTTTTAAAGATTACTAAGCACTTAGATTTTCTTGGATTAATTTTAAGCCCATTTTCTGCGGCACAGTTCCCAATTCGCTGGAGTTCTTGATTTAGGATATTCACTCCACTACAAAGGTCAATTTTATCACACGATACATAAAGCTGAATATCATCAGCGTACATATGAGTGGAACATTGGTTCAGGATAGACGGAAAATCTTTTACACAAATAGAAAACAGAAAGGGTCCCAAAACCGACCCCTGAGGGACACCTTTATTAACTCGAACTAAGTCAGAGGACGTATCACCAGAACAAACACTGAAAACGATCGCACAGATATGACCAAATTAATTTTATCGCTGGTTGAGAAAATCCATACCTATTTTTGAGCTTATGGCAGAATATAAGATGATTTATACAATTGAAAGCTTTTGAGCAATCTAAGAGAACCAGGAAAGTAGGTTTGTTCGCTTCAATATTTTGGCGAATAGTTTCAGAAACATCTTTAACTGCAGTTTTTCAGCTACGTTTTGGTCTGAATCCAGACTGTCTGTCCGTAAGTAGTCGATTTATAGTAAAATATGAGCTCATTTGCTTATAAACAAGGTTTTTAAGTGCTTTTGAAAGAAATGGTAGCATAGCAATAGGGCGAAATTCATCGCCCGATTCAGGGATTGGAATTATTTTGGCCAATTTCCATTTTTTGGAAACACGGATTTAGTTAAAATTGTATTAAATATGTGTGTAATAACAGGTACGAGCTTAGGTAAAAACAATTTATCGAATTGGACTCTACAGAAATCAGACTAGAGAGCACTTCACTTTCAGAAAGACACATAAAACTAAAACTAGATGTAGATATTGCACTTCGGAAAGGATTATCACAGAAAGAATTCTTGTCAGACTCGATTATATATTAGATGGGTTGCCTTGTTAGCTCTATAGTATCACAGTTTTGGTTTCCTACAAAATTATTATTGAGAATATTGAAATCAGCGTTAACTTTGTCAGTACAAGTATTATTTAGGACAATTTATCAATAGTTCGCCAAGTGGCTTTACTGTTAGCAGCATTTGAAAATTTTTCGAAAAAATGCTGTGATTTTCCTTGTCTTATAGCACTAACAGCTTGCTTGTTTGACTGAGGGAACCATCATAGTGATTAAACCATGGCCGACTTGAATTCCTTATAAGCATAGTTTTTAGAGGCACATGTATTTAAAAAAGATTTAAAAGATTGGTGTTTAAAAATCCACTTGGTCATCTACTAATATCACAGAAAAAATTCTTTGCTAGTCTACTCTGTCAAAGTCGGCGTCAAGTTGTTGAAGTTGTATGTATGTTTGTAAAGTCTCGGTATGTCATTATATTGTCAGCTGAGTGTTGAAAGAGATTAAAAGTCAAGAAAATTAAATCATGATGAGAAAAAAGAGGAACAGAAAGTTGATTATAAAACAAAGCATGGCTTTTGTCACTTACAAAGAAAACATCTAGAAGCGTGCTGGAAGTATACGTAAAGTGAGTCACAGTCGATTCATTTACTGCGTAGAGTCCAAGACTATCAAACTTGCTTTTTATGGTGTTTTCGGTGAGCAGATCACTATTTAAATCTCCAGCAATTATTACTTTTGCGTACTTTATGGATAGATTTTCTATAATATCAACGAGAGGAGTTACATCAATTCGCCTATTAGGCCTGTAAGCTGCACCTATCAAAGATTTTTCATAAGTGGTTACTACTTCCAAAAATAAGTATTCCATGGTGGAGTTTTCATAATTTTTTTACACAATTTTACAATAAATGTTAGCCTTCACAAATATAGCAACTCCACCTCCGTAACTTTGACGGTCGGAGCGATAAGCACGATATCCCCGCAAAGCAATAAATGAGTCAAGTAGGCCATAACTAAACCATGTTTCAGAAATCTACACGATATCAACAACTGAGTTCTCAAATATTTGCCTAAACTCATCTATCTTGCAATAAAGACTGCACATTCAAATGACATATATTTAACCCCTGCTTTTGCTTACCGAATATACTCAACATAGTTCGAATATTGTCTCTGGAATTTCTCTGGTTATTTAAATTCAGAACCATCAACAAGAATATTTGAAAATGATCTACCAACGCACATAAAGGAATTCATACACATTAAACAAAAATTATCGACATGGCAAGCCTGTTTATAAACATAGATTATTACAAAATAACATATATAAATATTTATAATAATAATAATTAAGAGCATTTTAGTAGACATTTTAGAATTTAGTAACATTTTAGTAGACAGCCTCTTGACCACGAAAAAGTTGTATGTATTGTCATTTACATTATTTAACATATTAATACAGGTCACCTCAACTGATTGGTCTCCCTGTTGACGCTTGCTGAACACTCAACCACGCATAGTGAAGACGGCCCACAATTGTTTATTTCTCTTGAGACGAATCGCAGCATTGGCTGCATTCTGCCAAGGCGAGCGCTGTTGTAGCGATGGATCATTTTACTCTGGATTTCTCTGAATGCGTTGCTATGACGAACGTCAGATCTGTTGACAACTGACGTTTGACGTAGCTTGTTCGCTTGTTTTGTTTTGTTGAATTTAAAACCTAATTTTTTTTTGCTAAGAGGCTTACTTAATGCAAAACATAGTGCTAGAAATGCTAATGGATGGTGGTCTTGATATGGCTGTTAAGGAGCACATTTCGGACCTCATTCAATCATTGCAAGGAGCAAAGGATAGTTAAAAACAATAAAATTAGCACAAGCCACGAAAATTTACATTTATTTTAAGCGTTTCATTTGAGTGTTTGCAAACTCATGTTGCAAACAGTATTGTCCGTTGTGCTTTGAAGTTTAACAATTATGCCAGCATCAGTTGTAACTGTGTTTTTTTTGTTTTTTACCTATAACAAGTAAATATAATAAGCAGGGCTCGGATTTTGTTGACATGTCATCTCGTTTCATGTCATTTTTAGCCATTTATGTTTTTTAGGTCTATTTCCATAGTTTTAGGGCATATTTTGAGTCAATTTTACGGATTTTAACATAATTTCTTATAATTTTTAGTTATTTCTTTTTGGTAATATTTCGTTAGTACTTTTGAAATCCTTCAAGTCAAAGAAGTTAGAGAAGCTCAAATATTGTTTTCCAATTAAAAAAAAACAAAATTAGAAATTTTCAGTTCATACCACGAGCCATTAGAAACTTGTCGATGCTGGTGAGACTGCTATTAAGAATGTATTTAGAAAATTTGATCAAGTATTTAATAAAAGCTCCTGGTATGAAGTTGAAATATCAAGGGGAAAAAATGAAGACATGTGCAACTAAAAGAACATTCGGATATTTCAAATTCGGAAACGATATTTCAACTTTTACATATGCGCTCTTGTCTGTGCTGAAGTGGAAATAAGTTTTTTCGATATAGATTGGATGCTTTTAAGGGTACCACAATGCGAGCCCTGATAATAAGTACTTTGTATCTGAGGAATAAATATGATAAGCTTACTTATCCATCGCTGCAATATTATAAAGCTGCCAAAGGAAAACCGCGCAAAGGGAAATAGTTCTTAAAGCTTATATTTTTCTTCTTTTTATATGTGCTATTTAAAATAGTGTGGAATTGAAACCAGAATAGAATTGACAAAAGAAATTGTTGGTCTTAAAGCCATTAGTTTTTAAATTAACTACTTGTTAAAGAACAAGAAATAATTTTTAGAAAACTTAGTGAAAAATTCATTTAACCAAAGGCGGAATGTACCTAAAATGAAGTGTTGTACCTAATGTACCTTTCTGGTCAAAAACGTCGGAAAAAGGTACAATTCTACCTACTTTTTTATCCCTGATTCAAACATTTCACAACACGCACAGCACAATTGATCATAACAAGCTCGTTCAAAGTCCTTTCAAGGGCTGAAAAGGCCGTTTTTTTTTTCGTTCGTTTTTGTATAGTAGATAAGTTAAATTTTCTACTAAAATCCATGCACGCGGTAAAAATTATGAAAGTTTGTGGAACAGAATGAAGAATCACTAAATTTCAGTTCAGTATCTCACAAACTAAAACAGCTCAAAGCAAAAACCGTTATTTTATGATATTTTTTTATAAAGTCTCACGTTTAATTATATAAGGGATATTAAAATATCGGTTTTAAATCAGCTTGGTGAACTATTTCCTTGCAAAAAAATATACTAGTATTACATACCATTTGAAGAAAAGTCGATTATCGAGTTTACAAAATTTTGATTATCGAGGCCGCCATTTTGTTTTTTTTCGGCGGAAAAAATTATCCTAGTTCAGGCGATAGCCACTTAAACAAGGATTAATTTGTTTTTTTTCCCCCCCTCAGATGTTCCAGACTACTGATATCCTCTACACCATCAATTTTTGACATTTTTTAAAAAAATCAAGTAATGTCGAAAACCGTTTTGTATTCTTTAAATGTTAATAAATATATGTGAAAAATTTAAAAACGATATATTTTTCCTTCTATGAAAAAATTCCCAAAAAAAAATTTTGTTTTTAAATGTGTAACCTATATACCCTCGTAACAAAAACAATAAAAAACTACAAAAATGAAAGAAATATATACATTTAAATAATTCTTTTAATGAAGACACTACCACAGTCATGGCTATTTCTAATTACTCATTGCTTTTGCATCCCATTGCTTTTGCATGGAAGCTGATGAGAACAGCCACTGAAGTTATGTTGTGCTTCATCTTCTGACAGACTGCATTCGTTTTTCCCATACAGCAAAACAATCCAATCTCACTCTGTTCATTACGAAAGAAAACAAGAAATGAAGAGCCGTCGAGCAACGACTGCAGTGAGGGATGATAAGCAATATATTTTGTACAACTTTAAGGGAGTATTCCTGGTTATAAGGCTGTTTTTGGACCCTTTTTGAAAACTTCTCACTTGAAAACGCAAAGAGTTATTTAAATTCTTTTTTTTTATTGTATTAAGAACATATTAAATTAAATAAAAATTTTTTTTTCCTTTTTACGGGGGCTGTATATATGTAATACTTACATATATCAATCTGCAATGCCAGCCCCATAAAGAACTCATTCCTCTTCTTCACAAAATGAGGACTCAGCGACTCTTTGCGCTCTTCGGGCAGTTCTACCTTCTTTTGATGCGGATAGAGCTCTGGCTTCGGATTTTTTCAAACGTGCCGAGACATGGCGAAATCATATGTGACGTTGCCAATCGGGATGCCCATTAGGTTCATTATTTGAAGTATTGGCAAAAAACCTTCGTTAAATATGATAGTTGCAATATAATAGCCAATCTCAATAGTGCGTGTCCTCATCTATTTCGTGTTGGTTACCACGAAACTGGCGTTTCAACAAGGGACGAGTATTTCGATTGCTACCAATGTTTCATTTATTTTTATTTCTATTACTTTTTATATCCAGTGTCTTTAGCACAAACAAAAATTTTTATCAAAACTGTACTTTTAAAAACTGTATGCGCGCTCGCGTTCGGTTTATAACTCAATTCAAAGTGAGCTAAACGCTGCCAACATTCGAATACCTAAGCTCTAAAATGTGTATTTATACAAACAAGTTATTACCTACTAAAGAACGCGTTGAACGAAATTCGGTGGCTGCTTCAATCTGTTGTAACGAACCCCTGGGTCGTTACAACCTTTTTCAGCTGAGGTATCCTCAGCGGCTGTCCAGGGTCCTTACAAGACGATCTATGGGGTTTTGTAGATCGCTTGACCTTGTTGGAAGGTCCTTTGTTCTTCTTTGTTTTATGTATGATGCGGTGGATGTCGATGTCGTGGACGTTATACTTGTCCAGCGGTTCCCTTTTGGGGCTCTTCACGAAAGGTCGCTTTGTATGTTTGCCTTCACAGATTGGCTAGTGAAGGTGACCTCTGCGATGGTGAAGGTGCCCTGGGTGATGACTGCTGGTGCTTCTGACGTGACTGTACCTTGCTAAGCGGTACTCTCCGTTATTCGTTGCTGGCTCTATATCAGTTGGTGGCGTGATGCGTAATTATTGCCGTACCTCTTCTTTAGTTGTCCTATGTGTGTGTGTTTCAATAACGTGTTGACCTTGAATTCCTAGTAGCGCTCCGCTGGCATTGCTTCGTTCGGAGGTGTGTTGCACTCGTTGAGAGCGGAGGTGAGCGATTCAACTCAAGGTAGGTAGGTAGGTAGTGGTGAATGTGGCAGCTGAGCGTGACCGATTGGCCTCATGCCTCAGTGACACAGTTCAGAGGAGGGAAAATACTCTGCGGTGAGTATTCTCGTTGAGAGTGTTGATGAGAGTGGCAGTTAAGCGTGACCGATTGGCCTCATGCCTTAATGACACAACTCAAGGGGGGTGGATACGCTAAAAGCGAGTAACTCGTTGAGAGCAGTTGTGAGTGTGGCAACTGAGCGTGACCGATTGGCCTCATGCCTCAGTGACACGACTCGAGCGGAGAGAGAGGATAGGAACGGGAGCAAGGCACGTCCAGATGGTCTGCTAGCAACAGCCAGACTAAACTCCAAAAGAAAAATAAACTGCTTGGTTACTTCGAAGTGAAAGACGTCCGTTCGGTTCTGAAGCTCGAATACAACTCAACTTTATTAAATTCTTCAATTTATAACTAAGTGCTGGCTGCTGCCAGTGGTGCACATAAAATACATTTTATGATTTCTTAAGTACTATAGTAGGGTAATATGTATTAAGTAGTAGGTACTAATAGTACAAATGTTCTAGCGTAACGTAACGTATTGTATGTTCAAAATAAGAATATTTATATACACAAATATAAACTATAAAATATTTAATTCATTGTCTTATTAATAACTGCAGTAATTCACTTATCTTGAGTGGTATCTTCTGATGGCGCTATGCTGTATAGCTCGTGGTGTATGTCGCTTGGTTTGTTATGTGTGAGGCCGGTACGCTGGGCTGCGGCGCGTAAATAAATGATGAATAATGTGTGGGCCTATTTGCCTGGGAAATAGGTTCGTCACACTGTTGCATTCAAAAAGTAGCCAAATTAAGCAAATCGCATTTTGGCGAAAACATTGCTGGACAAAAAAGGCCATATCTCCTAAAGTATTTCGAATTTCAAAAAACCCTTTTAGGACGATGTTCTTGATAAGAAAAATCGAACAAAAATTTTTGCCAACCAGGAATACTCCCTTAATTCATGCGACATAGCTGAGAATTCATGAGTTCCTGCGTGATTTCCTGGGTGAATTCATGAATGCGTTGGTAAATTCGAGCGACTGCAATTAGTGTGTGTTTCGAGAAATATATGTGGAAAGAAAATATGTATATTTTAAGGTGTCATTTATTTAATATTCTTTGCTGCATTACTTTTGTTTAAGAATATTATTTAAGACTAGCTGAATACCCGGCTTTACTCGGGAGTTGATATAAATAATTTTCGATTTCATTCGTCGATTTGAAAAAATTCTTCACAAACTTTAGAAGGAATTTTGTGTGCATCTTTCTAACCGGCAACTTTGACGAAATGAGCAAAATGTAGCTTCACAATCTGAAAATTATGAGAAAAGGTAAGGGAAATCGTGATTTATGTGTGCGTGCCGCCGATCGCTTGCAAAAATATATTTTCAAGTCTTATATTGTATTCGATAGATTGCACATTTAAAAAAAAAAAACAGAGCAAAAACGAATTTTTGGAAATTCGCGAGGAAACTGGACAAAAATTAAATAAGCATTGAAAATAGAAACTGCAATGTCAAAAGAAAGCCAACTTACGACGCAACTAACTTGCGTATGTGCTTATGCGTACTCAAATACCACAGAATTCAGCATCAGCTGTCCTGATTTGCGAAAAAATAAAGTGGAATATAAATTCACATAAAGAAGAAAAGAATATATTTATCACCCATCGCGCTTCACTACGCCTTACTGTATTTTGTAGTACAGCGCCCTCTGGGGTTCAAGATATAGCAAAATACATATCGCCAAAAGACTCATCACACCCGAAAACCACTTATAAAAATCATACTTATCAGATGAGTTGTTTTCAGTTTTTTGCGGTATTTGTACAACAGCGCCCTCTGGTTTTCTAGATAGAATACAAAAATAACGCCAAAGCCCTTTCCATACTCGATAATCAAATCCTATATATCCGATATACAAATTTTTATCTACATCGGATGAGCGGTTTTTAAGTGTTTTACGATTTCTTAAGTGATTTGTACTACAGCACCATCTGGTGTTTAAGATAGCGCAGAAAAAAAAGTCCAAGATACCCACTGTATCCGAAAACTCCTATGTAAAAATGTTCACGCAAATCGGATGTACAGCTAGGAGTTTTTCGAGATTTTTAAAACATTTGTACTGCAGTGCCCTCTGGTGTTCAATATAGAACAAAATAGATAAGTCATAAAAACTACCATATCCGAAAACCCCTAAATACAAATTTTCATGTAAATCAGATGAATGGTTTCGGAGATAAGCTTTAATAACAAAACTTGTGGAACCTGCTCGCAGCGCCACCTACCGGGTCCAATTGTGAATCTGAACCATCCAGGGATCCACTTAAACACACACAAAAAATGTCATCAAAATCGGTGCAGCCGTTTAGGAACAGTTTAATAACATACACATGTACAAATTGTGCAACAGCGCCCTCTATTTTTCGAGACAAACCAAAAGAGATAACGCCAAAACAGTTGCCGTACACGAAAATCCTTTAATAAAATTTTTCATACAAATCGGATGAGCATCTTTCTACTTTTTCACGATTTCTTAAGTGATTTGTACTACAGCGTCCTCTGGTGCTCGATATAGTACAAAAAAGATAAGTCCAACACAGTCAGCATATTAGAAAAACCCTATTTACCCATTTTCATGAAAATCGGATAAAAAGCTTTGAAGTTTTTTAAAATAGTTGTACACAGCACCCTCTGGTGTTCAAGATAGAACAGAGTCATAAGTCACAAAAACTCATCGTATCCGAAAACCTCTATATACGAATTTTCATGCAAGTCGGATAAACGGTTTCAAAGATAAAATATAAAAACAAAATGCCTTAAACACGATTGCAGCGCCACCTACTGGGTCCAATTGTGAATCTGAACCATCCAGGGATCCACTCAAACACACACAAAAAATTTCATCAAAATCAGTGCAGCCGTTAAGGGACAGTTTAATAATATACACACGTACAAATTTGACAACAGCGCCCTCTAGTTTCGAGAAAGAGAAAAAAAGATAGCACCAGAAACCTTGCCGTACTCGAAAATCGATATTTACAAATTTTCATCCAAATCGGATGAGCAGTTTTGGGGATTTTCAAGATTTCCTAAGATTTGTACTAAGGCGCCCTCTGGATTTCAAA
The DNA here is from genome assembly GCA_914767935.1 of Coremacera marginata. Taxonomy (NCBI): domain Eukaryota; kingdom Metazoa; phylum Arthropoda; class Insecta; order Diptera; family Sciomyzidae; genus Coremacera; species Coremacera marginata. The sequence goes on from OU612043.1 coordinate 123,968,532, forward strand.
ATAGCAAAAAAAAAAAATAAGTCCAAAACACTCATCGTATCAGAAAACCCCTATTTTCCAATTTTCATCAATTCGGATGCAGGGCTTAGGAGTTTTTCGAGGTTTTTCAAAATATTTGTACTACAGCGCCCTCTGGTGTTCGAGAGAGAATAGAATAGATAAGTCAAAAAAACTCAGCGTGTCGGAGAACCTCTACATACAAAATTTCATGCAAATCAGATGAGCGGTTTTGGACTTTTCGAGGTTTTTCAAAATATTTATACTACAGCGCCCTCTGGTGGTCAAGATAGAACCAAGTAAATAAGTCGTAAAAACTCACTGTATCCGAAAACCTCTACTTACAAATTTTCATGCAAATCGGTTAAACGGCTTAGTAGTTTTTTGACGTTTTTTTCAAATATTTGTACCACAGCGCCCTCTGGTGTTCAAGATAGAACAGAGTAGATAAGTCATGAAAACTCACCGCATCCGAAAATCTCTATATACCAGTTTTCATCTAACTTAGATAAATGGCTTAGGAGTTTTACGACGTTTTTTAAAATATTTGTACTACAGCGCCCTCTGGTTTTCAAGATAGCACAAAAAAGTTAAGTCCAAAAACCCTCTCAAGGCTTTGGTATAAAAATTAGCTTAGCGGTTTCGGAGTCTTTACGTGATATACACATATACCCACATACGTATATACATTAAGTCGCCTCATGCTCCTTAGAAAAAAAAGTTGCTTAGTCCGGTTCTTCAAAATAATCCATGGCTTATGTTACGATGATCCCCAAAAAATTTCGACTAAAATATTGCCTGGTATGGTAGTTAAAAAAAAAAAAACAAACGGTCAGAAATAAGAGTAATATAAAGATCTTTTGCATCAAAAAATCTTAATTTTTTGCCGTTGCACCAAAGAGAGTGCGGATTTTTATGGATTGTTTTAACTTTTTGCATCTTATTTTCACTAAAATTGATATTAATTTTGTCCTATACTACTTTTAGACAAATAAATTGTAAAATGTAAAAAATGTGTACATTTTTTTGTAATTTCATTTACTTTAATTCTTCACTTTACACTATATTTTATCATCAATAGATAATTTATTTGACGAAAAGTAACATGGCAAGAAAAAAAAAATTTTAATTTGAATTTTAGTGAAAATAATATAAGAAAAAGTTAAAAAATTAATGAAAATCCGCATTACCTCTGATCCGACTGAAAAAATTAAAAACTGATTGGTGCAGATAACTATTAAGTCTGACCGTTTGTTATTAAGAACATAAGAAGATCGGTCAATGTCCTTTCAAGGGCTAAAATGGCCACTTCGTTTTTGTTTTTTTTTTTTTATTTCAAATTATCCCAGGACACGGATGGCTATCGCTACTGTCAAAATATTTGGGGAATCATCATAACATAAAGCGTTATTTTGAGAAACCGACCCAAACACCTTTTTTTTGTGAGGAGCCTTAGTATACAAACATGCATTTTTTACTGATAGATAGATGAGCAGAAGAAGAAGGCATGGCAACATTTTTATATATAGTGACCGCCACTTGGTCCCATTGCACCTACATATCAAGTTTCACTATCAAAACATGTACAGCTCAGAAATTACAATGATTTCTGAAAAGTCGGCGTAGATAAAGTGCGACACGCCCATTTTTTTAAGGATTCTGACAGTAACCATATGAACTAATCTACCAAATTTTATTCTTTTACTGTAAATTTTGATTTATATACTTTTTACGGATTTGTGGGTGTGACAAAATTTATATAAAAAGTGATCGCCACTTTTACGTTCACATCTCAGGAATTACAATTATTTCTAACCGATAACCCTGGCAACTAGTGCTTACTTAGTTATAATTTTTAAATTGTAATTAACTATAATACATAAATAAATTAAATAAAATTATTGCTGAAGAGTGGGCACAGATATAGTGCTAACATGCACATTTTTTGCAAAGCTGTCGAGAGTAAGCGTGTGAACTTAATTACCAAATTTTAGTATTTAACGATGAGAATCGTCTGATTTATAGAAGTTCTATTGATTTGTGGGTAAAAAGAGTGGCGGCCGTGGCGTAGTGGGTAGAGTGTGTGGTCCATATGGGAGAGAACCCTGGTTCGAATTCCACCTGACACAGAAAGTTTTTTAAATTGAATTAATTTTTCTGTTCGGCCGTCACCTCTTTGCTGACAATGGCAAACCTCAGAGAGTAAAAACTGCCATGAAAAGCTTTTTGAGAACATAAGCCGTTCGGAGTCGGCATAAAACTTGTAGGTCCAGTTCTTGATCATTTGTGTTCAAACATTCCACAACACGCACAACACAATTAATCATAAGAAGCTCGGTCAAAGTCCTTTCAAGGGCTGAAATTGGCCATTTCGCGTTGTTTTTTTTTATTTGCGGGTGGTACAAGTTAGCGTGGCAAATTTTATATATATATATATACTGACCGCCACTTAGAGCACCTGCATATGAAGTGTTACTATCAAAACGCGTACAACGCAGGAAAAAGCATGATTTCGAAAAAGTGGGCGTAGATATGGTGTGCCCACGCCCATTTTTTAACAGTTGCCGACAGTTACCTTATGTACAAAATTACCAATTATTAGTCTTCTACGGTAAAAGCCGTCTAATGTAAAGCATTTTTACTGATTTGTGGGCGTTAAAAGTGGACGGGACAACATTTGTATATACATATATGTATAGTGACTGTCACTTGGATCCATAGCAACTGCATACTAAGATTCCCTAACAAAATCGTGTACAACTCAGGAATAAGCAAGATTTCGATAAAGTGGGCGTAGATATAGAGCGGCCGTGGCCATTTTATGTACATTAGCCGACAGTAACCATACGAACTAAATTACCAAATCTTAGTCTTCTACGGCAAAAGCCATCTGATATAAAGCATTTTTAAAAATTTGTGGGCGGTAAAAGTGGGCGTGACAATATTTATATTTACATATGACTGCCACTTAGACCTATAGCACCTAAATACCAAGATTCACTATGAAAACGTGTACAACTCAGGGAAAAAGCATGATTTCGATAAAGTGGGCGTAGATATAGTGCGGCCATGCCCATTTTTTATACATTGGCCGAGAGTAATCATATAAACTAAATTATCAAATCTTAGTCTTCTACGGCAAAAGCTGTCTGATATAAAGCATTTTTACTGATTTGTGGGCGGTAAAAGTGGGCGTGACAACGTTTATATTTACATAGTGACTGCCACTTGTATCCATAGCACCTTCGTACCAAGATTCACTATCAAAACTTGAACATCTCAGGAATTAAAATGATTGCTTAAAAGTGAGCGTAGACATAGTGTAACCACGCCCATTTTTTTTTGCAGTCACCGAAAGTAACTATCTGAACAAAATTACCAAATATTACTTTTATATGATTAAAACCGTCTGATATATAGCATTTTTTTTTGGTTTGTGGGCGATAGAGCCAATTTGGGTTGTATGGGAGGTACCACGCCCCCTTATCCAATCCACACCAAACTTCACAGGAACACTTCCAGAATGTTGCTTCAGTATTCCTAAAAATTTCATAAAATTTGGTTCGGTGGTTTTGGAGTCTATACGTGATATACACACATACCCACATACATACATTCATTTTTATATATATAAATTAAAATATAAATAAAATATATATATATAAAAATATAGAAGAAGATAGATAGATGTCTGTTTGTTGTGAAATTTATTTTGAAAACAACGTGCAAAAATTATATATTGGACATTTAAGAAGGACATATTTTAAGAATTTTGAATTGCTTTTAAGAAGATAGAAGATAGACTTGTAAATATAAAATGCCTGCATACTGAAAAATAAAAAAATGTCATATACAAATTAGTTCTAACACTCATTTTCTTGTGTGACTATGAATTAATTATAATTAAAAATCATATGCTCGATGTTTTTGTTTATTATGTTTAAAATATGGAATTTTTCTGTAAGCTAAAAATATCTGATAGCAGTTTAATACAATTTTATTTGGTGGGCTTAAAACACGTACATATCGTGTACCTAATTTTTTTTTTTTGTGTACATTTTTTTCATCAGACAGTATGAAAATTTTTTTATAAAATGATTATTTTTTTACAATTATCAAGATGTAAAAATTATTCAAAATTTTACCATAAATACAAAAATATTTATGTTTCAATTTGTTACAAACATAATAAAAAACCCAAAAAAAATATATATATTATGATCAATATAATTTTAAATATATTGATAATATTTTTTTAAAAAATTATAAAAATAATTGGAGTTTGCGAAAAAAACATAAACCACCTATTTTGATGTAAAATTTGGAGAAGAAGCAAATTATCTGGAGATATTACTGCAGGTATCATATTATTTAAATTTTTACAGTTTAAACAATGATCTTTCGCGTCATTTAAAAAAATATTAATATCTAATAATTTGGCCACCCACGTCATAACAGGTTTTAAAGCAGTATACTATTTATACGACGCACAGTGTAATAATTGCGACGAAAACTAACTTGAACTTTTTTTTTTTTAATATTATGACTTACTATATATAAACCGACAGATAATTCTTCAACTAAGAGAATTCTGCAAAAGTTTTGAAATTACGTGAAGATTTGGATACACAGCATGAGCTGAAAATTGATTATTTTTTCTGTGAATGTACCAATTTTCATCTTTGCATATACCTTCTACAGATAAAATATCATAACTCTCGAACGAGATGTTCAAAGTAAATAAAATTGCATATTTTTGAAAAATATAGAATCTAATGCTTTTGATAATATTTCTTTTTAAAGAAATCCCTTAATTAGATCAGATATAAAATAAGATTGAAAAATAAAATTTTTCTAAAAATTATTAAAAAATCTGAAAATTTCAGCAATGAAAGTTTCAAAATTTTCAAAAATAGTGCTGTCGATATAAGAGACACCGATATAAGAGTGGCCCCTATTTTGGTTTTTTTTATATATGACATGTGCATAGCTCTGGATTGTTTCTTTATGCTGCAAAAGTAATATTTGAAAATTAAAAAAAAAAAATTGATATTTAAACGTGCCTGTAACGACCTCTATATTGAAAATTTGATTAATATGGGAAAACAGTGCTGTTTTCCCAAAAAAATCCCGATTACATTTTTCTAAGCAAAAATCTTCCAAATACTGGTAAGCACTTCGTTTTTAATTTTATTTAATCTTTAAAATGAGTTATCAAACATGAAAATCGGACTAAAATATCCAGAGTTAAGATTTTTTACTTTTGAAAAAAAATCTCATTTTTTTTTAAGAAATTTGTAAAAAACCAAACTTTAAAATGAAATTGAAGTGTTTTCTAAGACTATACCTTATACTTATAAGGTTATACTTCTTTTTTGCTAGAAGTATAACTTTTGGGAATTATCGAGTTTGAGTATTTTTATGAAAAAAGTTTCCCAAAAACCCAAAATAAAAAATTTTTAAAAATCAAAACAGAAATTAACTAGGCATAGTTCCGAGCTATTTTCTGCAAAAAATCGGATAAATAAAAATATATAGCTTTTAACAGCTATTGACTTTTTTTCAAAATATCCTTAAAGTGCCTTTTTCTGCCAAATCGAACACAGAAAAAACATAAAAAAATCAAAAAACATAGATTTCTCATTTGAAATGTTTGATGAAATGTTTGAAATGTCAATTCAACAATTCTTAAAAATTTATTTTATTTTTCCCTTGAACAATTTGGAATTCTGAGTATATTTCTGGATTGATTTTTCAAAATTTGTAGTTTGAATTTTGGGAATTTTTTTTTATAAAAATACTCAAACTCGATATTTCCAAAGAGATATACTTTTAGCAAAGGATTTGGTAATGACCAAATTATTCAACGTAATCGCGTCATTTTGTATATCTGTATTAGGTATAGTTTTAGAAAATATTTACATGGCATTTCATTAAATTTTTTTGAGATTTGGATTTCTGCAATTTGTTTCCAAAAGTAAAAATTCATAACTCTGGTAATTTAAGTCCGATTTCATGTTTGATAACTAATTTTAAAGAAAAATAAAATTTAGATCGAAGTGTTTGCGAGTTTTAAAAAAATTTGAGCTTAAAAAAATGTAATTGGGTTTTTTTTTAAACAGCACTGTTTTCTCATGTAATCAAATTTTCAATAAAGATATCACTACATGCACGTTTAAATATCAATATATTTTTTTGAAAAATTTTACAATTTACTTCTTACTTGCAAAGGAACAATCGAGGCCCATGCACATTTTGAATTTATAAAAAAAAATTTGTTCCATTCAGCTAAGGTCCATTCTAATATATCATATATGTATATATATATAAGTTAAGAACAAATAGATCAAAATAAGCACCAAATCTTATACCTATTGTCTGCAGTATTTCCGTGGGAGCAGCGCTAAAGTTATGTCTCGCAACAATTATAATAGCAACAACTATAGCCATGAGAACGACGGCAGAGCGAAAGGTAGCATAAGTTAATGCATTAAGATATAAAAGATTTTATGTTAGTTTAAGTCCAAAAGTAATCAACTAAAGAGCCTTAACTCTCTAAAAAAATATATATTTAAGTATTATTCATATAAAAAAATTTAAATTATAATTTATAATATTTTAATATAAGTATCATATATATTAAAAAACATACAAAATAACTTAAGAGTTCTAAAACATGAAGCGTATGGCCATGCATTATGATGCAAGATTTATTTAATTTCCTTGAGTTATTTCTACAATTTAAATGAGATGAATGCATCCACTATACCTAGGATGCCAGATCCTCAAAGGCTATTGTCGGGACAAGTCCAGAAAATTACGAAATTTCTTAGAGGTCGTCCGGACAAAAAAATTACATTTGTGTACTAGTGTTTGCATAAGCATGTACATAAGTTGAATCTTAATAATATGTTAAGCAATATCATCATAAATTAAAACTTAATAATTACAACAAAACAGTTCACAACAATTAAAAAAATTTATGTTTCATAAAATTAAAATAACGTATTAATTGGGGAGCAGTACAGGAAAACCGGCTGAGATCATTTGTTTCTTAAATTTTACAGCAGATACCAAAATATACATGTAGTTTCTTAGTCTTTGTATTACTTTAAGGAGTTTAAGTAATATTTGATACGTGAGTTTTGGTCAGTGGATCCCGTGATGGTTGAAAATGACGAATCAAAAAAGTCACTTATATTCAATGTGGATTTGTTCTGCTGTTCCTCAATAAAAAATATATTTATTTAGGGGGAGGTTTCAATGAAACTCGGCCAAGCAACTCAATTGCCTTTTTTCCATTTTTTGATAGTTTATGATATCTAGTATATGTTTCCAAAGTGGTTTGGCCTATAACGATTGCATAATTAAGTTATCGGATAAGAAAGGAACCCATCTTTTTAACGAAAGTTATGAGTATCTCATCAATGAATATTTCACAAGAAATGAGTATTTCACATCAATCTTTTTGAAATGCACGCCCGTATTCCCTACCAAACTGTTGTAAAATAGCTATCTCAGACACCACTATATGTTGCTAGATGCGCTGTAGCATTGAAAGAACGACAAGCTAATACTTACTTACTTACTTACTTAGATGGCGCCTACAACCGTAAGTCGGTTTCCGCCTGTTGTAAGAAAGTGCGCCAGCCATTTCTGTTTTGCGCATGCTGGCGCCAGTTGGTAGCTCCGAGCTTCGTCAGGTTTTCCTATACTTGATCCTTCCAACGGAGATGCGGTCGTCCTCTTCTGCGTTGACCGTCGCTGGGTACCGAAACGAATATTTTGTTCGCTGGAGCGTGGTTTTCCATCCGCTCAACATAACCTAGCCAGCGAAGCCGCTCGATTTTTATGCGCTTTACTATGTCAATGTCGGCGTATAGCTCATACAGCTTATCGTTCCATCGTATTCGGTACTCGCCATTGACGCAGATTGGTTCGTAGATTTTTCGAAGGATCTTTATCTCGAAAGCTCCCAAAGTCTTTTCATCAGAGCTGCTCAAAGTACAGGTTTGTGCTGCATATAACAGAACGGGCATGATAAGTGACTTATAGAGCGTGACTTTTGTTCGTCAAGAGAGGGCTTTGCTTCTCAATTGCCTACTGAGCCCAAAGTAACACCTGTTGGCAAGAGTTATCCTTCGTTTGATCTCTGTACTGATATCGTTGGTGGAGTTAATGCTGGAACCGAGGTAGACGAAGTCCTTCACAACCTCGAAGGAGGTTTTGTCAACAGTAACGTGGGTGCCAATACTCTGGGACTGTTTGTTTGTTGACACCAGATATTTCGTCTTATCTGCGTTTACTGCAAGACCCATGCGACTCGACCCTTTTTCTAATTTGAAGAATGCTGCACTGACTTCGCGTGTGTTATGGCCAATGATATCAATATCATCGGCATACGCTAGCAGCATAACACTCTTATAGAATATTGTGCCGCTTTGTCTCAGATCAGCAGCTCGAATAATCTTCTCTATGATTAGGTCCTTCCCGATTTTTACTAAACTGCTGGTGTTTATCAGTGTCGTCCTGCATAGACGGATTAATTTTGCAGGTATACCAAATTCAGACATGGTGGAATATAGATGATTCCTTATTGGATTGGTGAAAGCAGCTTTATAGTCGACAAAAAGGTGGTGGCTTCTCTGTGGTCTTTTCCAAGATTTGTCGTAGCGTGAATATCTGGTCGGTGGTAGATTTTCCAGGTCTGAAGCCAAACCAAAGCCCGATCAGTTGGTTTATGATGGGCTTCAGTCTTTCACATAATACGCTAGACAGAACCTTATAGGCGATATTTAGGAGGCTTATCCCACGGTAGTTGGCGCAAATAGTGGGATCGCCTTTCTTGTGGATTGGGCAGAGTACACTGAGGTTCTAATCGTTTGGAATGCATTCTTCCGACCATATTCTGCATAGAAGCTCGTAAATGCATTTAAATAGAGCTTCGCCTCCGTTCTTAAGCAGCTCAGCGGATAGACTATCGGCTCCCTCAGTGTTGTTGTTCTTAAGACGTATTATTGCTGTGAAGACTTCATTATAGTCGGACAGCGGAACTTCAACGCTGTCATCCATAATTGGGGTTTCCGGGATAATCATCTCTATTGGCGGGATTGTTGTCGTCATCGCCTAGAGAAGTGTTCCCTCCAGTCAGTGTACTCTGGATATCTGTCACTAGATTCCCGTTTTTATCCTTGCAGAAAGAGGCCTTGGTTTTAGAGCCATCGGCCAGGCGTCTTATCTTTTCGAAAAATGATCGGACCTAGTTGCTGTCACCATACATCTCAATCTTCTCACACTCACACTTTTCTGCCTCTCTTTTTTCCGCCTGAAAAGACGTCTCGTCTCTATTCTTGTCTCTGTATCGCTCCTTAGCAGCACGCGTTACAACCAACTGCAGGGTGGCTTTGTAGTCGGCGTTTTTCTCTGCAGTGGCGTCGTAACACTCTTGGCCGTGGCACTGGTTTCGGAGGGGACGGTGGTAGCCAATAACCTCTTCGGCAGCAGTACACAGAGAGTGGGAGATGAGTGCCCACTGTGTGCATATATCGTTGATCGGAGGAGTGCTTTCTTGAAGCAGGAGTGAGAGTCGAGTGGCAAAGGCTTCGGCTGTCCGTTTTGACTGCAGCTTGTCGACGTCTAGCTTTCTCTGTGTAGGATTGCTCGTAATCTTTGAATCGCACTGACGTGTACGGACCTTAGCTGCGACAAGATAATCATCCGAGTCCATGTTAGCACTACGGATCGTGCGTACATCTAATATACTGGAAGAGTGCCTTCCGTCAATCAAAACGTGATCAATATGGTTGCGCGTTTTTTTGACAGGGGACAACCAGGTGGCCTTCTGAATATTGAGATGCTTGAATCTAGTGCTACTTATAGCCATGTTTCGTGCTGCGGCGAAGTCAATCAGCATCATTCCATTATCGGATGTGTTGTCGTGGAGGCTGAACGTTCTGACTGTTGAACCAAAGATGTTTTCCTTCCCACCTTAGCGTTGAAGTCACCAAGCACCAATTTTCGCGTCATGACGGGGGCAGCGCTCGTAGAAAGTATCTTTGATCTCATCGTCCTTGTCCTCTGTCGGAGCATGCGCACATATTAGGCTTATATGAAAGAATTTAGCCTTGATGCGGATTATGGCAAGTCGTTCGTTCACAGGAGTGAATCGCAGGTCGTGATGCCGTAATCTCTTGCCAACTACAAATCCGCACCCAAACTCGTACTTCTCCGCATGGCCGCTGTAGTAGATATCACAGGATGCTTGCCGAGAGCAACCCTGTCCCTTCCATCGCATTTCTTGGATTGCAGTTATATCAGCTTTGTAATAACTTGACAAGCTAATAACACGAAAAAATCGTTAACCAAATTTTAAAACGTGTTTTCTGAAAAAGAATGTTTTCCAAACTCGGGCCGAGTCACCGCTTCCGTGAACGTACAACTCGTCAAGTAAAATTGTGTTAACTGAATGAAATTTAATGATGAGTTGAAGACGATTCCGTGACGAGTTGTACGTTCACAGAAGCGGCGATTCGGCCCCTGGTCTTCCCAATATGGATTATGGAGATAATCCACTGGTCTTTACGATATGGAGAACTACCTAATAGGCTGGCTTGATTTTTTTTTATCTTAAAGTAAATAAAATGTATTGGATCATATACCTAAATTCAGATAATATAGGCCAGTTTTAAAAATGGTACTAAAATGCACATGTCCGCCATTTTTGTAATTTTCAACTATGTGTTGATATTATAGGTATAAGCTCCAATAAATATAACAAAATTTTTAAAATTTTTTGTTTTTTTTTTTTATTTGATGACCTTTTTTTCAACGTAATGTTTGACGGAATATTATCACTTCACATTACACTTTCATTAACCAAAACAAATATTTGCCTATACATTAAGACCCAATAAATAACTGCCAAAAAACTCAAGGTGTTCATTAACTTCCTTCTATGGAAAAAAATTAAGAATATCACCGTGGCTTTCGACCTCTACATGAGAACCTGCCCTTAACATATTTTTGATTTGCACTAGTTGTTTTAAACATTTATTTTCATTATGTTTTCTATTTAATAAGTTGTTGAAATGAAGAAAATATTGATTTATATTTAGTCTTACTAAATGCTCAGATTTAATTAGCCTAAAAGCCTTTCTACTTCAAAGACCCTTTTACACAAGTCAAGACTTGAAATCATTTTTCAGCTTTTGTAGACTGTAGCTGTGAAATGGGAGCTTACAATTGCTTTCCTACAGTAAATTTTTTCAATGCCAGTTTTTTAATATTCCGGGACAAATTGTCCGATGGAGGGACACGGGACGAACACTTCAATAACGGGACAATTCCGACGAATCCCGCTCACCTGGTAATCCAAACTATACCCAAAGCTATGAATGCATCCACTATACCCATCGCTTTGGCATTAACATGCCTCAGTCATGCCATCGTTTCTCAGCATAACATTCATTCATTCCACACAAGCAATAAACCGTATTAATTAAATACAATTGTAACCATTTTTTTATCAGAAAAAAAAACGATAATAACGATTTTAGAAAATACCTATTCCTTCAATTTTTGAGGGTGCTTTACACGATGCAATAGTTGAAAAATCTCAAAAATTTGATTTTCTATTTTTAGTTGACTATTAAAATAATTTCAGTTTTTTCTTTAATTTTTAACAGTTTGAAACATTTTTTCTTAGTGTCTGAAACACAATTAAAGGTGGTAAGATTGTTTCAATTTTCCAAATCTGGCTAATATTGTGACTTCGATTTTTTTCTTGCAGAATGGCTGCCCAAAAAGGAAGACTTCAAATTACTAATTTTTTTCTAATTTTTTTTCTAATTAGTTACCAGAAGGGAAAAATATTAAAATTACAATTTTTTTTTTTTACATAATTTACTTAATCAAAAATTTTATTTTGCTTTTTAAAAAAAAAATTAAAAAATGTAAGATTTACTTTTTGAGCCGCCATTTTGAGAAAAATCGTAGTGAAAAATCAACTACATTTGGAAAATTTAAATGCCGTCCATCTTTTATTATGTTTCCGACTGTAAAAAAAATTTCTTTCCCACTGTAAAATTTTATTGAAATAAATAAATCTCCCAAAAAACTCATTTCTTTTTTAAATTGTCAATTAGCAATCTGAAATCAAATTTTAAAGATTATTTAATTATTGCATTGTGCAAAGCACATTCGGTAATAGTAAAAATAGGAATTTTCTAAAATATTTTCGGACTTTGCGTTCAAATTTTCTGCTGAAAGTTTCAGATAGGGGTTAAATAAAAAAACGATTGAAAGAAATATGCAATACTGCAGCGTTTTTCCCTACAACTTAATTTTAAAAACTAATACGTATCTTAAATTTTAATTTTATCAAAATATTGCTACAAAAATATTTTTGAGGAATTTTTTTATATAAAATTTGAGGAATTTTTGGGGAATTTGGGTTTTAAAAAGTGGCAATACTGGTTCTCATTCTCAATGAACTTCATGTCTCTTTCTCATGCGCTCATTGCGTCTCATCACGAAAGAATTGAATCATGGTATAATGATTTAGAAGGTAGGAGTGACAACTGGCTATTTTTTCAGAGCGTCGACCAACACTTGTCAAAATCAATATAAAATTTAATTTTTCATCTGCTTTGCTGCTTATATATTTCCTCTTTTTCTATGCGGTGTTGACATGTGCTGGTCGACAAAAGAACTGCCACTCCTACCTTAAAATGATTATATCATGAATTGAATGAGACCATGGTGTAAAAAAACCATGTGGTAGTGAATTTTTCACCTCTCACAAAAATTGTCCCCGCATCTGTCAAAAACAGCAGAAATAAATGGCTGCGTTCAGCATGTACAACCATGATTCAATCATTGGCTGCATTCAGCGGAAAATTTTGCTACGTAGCTGTTGAACAACTTCCGGGCTGAATGGCATGTAACATAACGACCTAAACACATTGATTGTGGCTGCAACGACAAGCTGTCAAATTGGGAACGATTCTATATCGACGGCAAAGCCGCAGCGGTAAGGGCGGCATTAAACCAGTTTCTCTCCATAAGAAATACATGTGAAAAATTTTGACAGATGCTGCACGGCCGCAGCCGCAGTCAATGTGTCTAGGCTATAAAGCGCTCGCACAACATGTTCCCTGAGCGGTAGCCAGTTTGACATGTCGAAAAAAAAATAATTCAGAAGTAAGTATCACAGAATGCAGGCATTATAAGGCTGTTATGTATGCAAAAGACTTACTTACTTAGGTGGTCGTTACAACCCGTGTCCGGGTTTCGGCCGACCTCATCAGCTCTCGCCAGGCGCCTCTGCTTTGCGCGCGCCTTTTCCAATCGGATACACCAAGTGCGGTAAGGGCTTCCTCAGCCTGGTCCATCCATCGGAGGCATGGTCTCCCTTGTCGTCGGTGGCCAGCGACCCTCGCCTCAAGCACCTTTTTCGCTGGAGCTTCGTCGTCCATACGATGGACTTGACCCAGCCAACGTAGTCGCTGCACAGTTATATGCCGAACTACGTCAATATCATCGTAGAGCTCGTAAGCAAAAGAAAAAGCACATAAATATTAAAGTGAAACAATACTTTTTTTTCTAAGCAATAAAATGAAGTGTCATAATGTTATATAAATAATCATGTTGGCTTAATCGCGTTTACGATTTGTACTGAGAAAATTTTATAAATATTTATCAGTCTGCACTGACGTAAATTCACAAACAAAATGTGTTGCAACGAGTAGACGTGTTTTTCAATCGCTCGTCAATAACTTAATATTTAAAGTGTTAAACTAAACCTGAAATTGCCTACCGCGGTGAACTGCATCGAATTGTTTGCCTCTTAATTCAATCGATTAAGTGTTATTTACCAAAAATTCATTGCTTGAAACTTTTGTGCAATTTTAATTGTTGCGCTAAATCATTAGTTTCGTTTTGTTCCGACGTTTTATATATCTAAACGAATACACTATGCCGACTAGAGCTAAAGCTTTGAGCGCAAAAAATTTTCTCTAATCTCCTACGCAAGGTGCCTCCAATGAGTATATATATATAGCAGAGAATTTTTTTCGCTCTTGAGTTTTAACTCGTTGAAATCCTGGTTCACAAATAAAGGGTCACCAAAAATGTTCGAAAACAGCGCAGTCGGTATTTGTGCTTCGAAAGATCTTATCTTCGAAAACAGCGCTATCGGTATGTGCGCAGGCGCCGCCATGATTGTTGTGCGCTCTCAGAATCTATGAAAGTGGTTTGACTGCTTTTTTCCTTTTATTGAAATAGATTCTGCACAATTCTTACATTTTTGGCTGGACGGACTTGCATGGACTTATTTCAATATGCCAATTGGATATTTGCAAGATTCAGGTATTTATGAAACTATGAAATGATTTTTTTTCAATATTTTTATGTTAATTCGTTTTTTTTAGATCAAATAGGAAATTTTTCATTCATTTCAAATTTAATTTAATCTAATTTAATTTGAATAAATTTTTCATTTAATCCAATTTTTATTTTCAAATAAATTGAATTAAATGGAGTTTAATGTTACATTTTTTAGCTTTAGATAAGTTCTTAATTATCTGAATTTAATCGAACTTATTGTAATTTTAACTTTTTTTTACCACATTTTTTGCCTGGGTTGATTGTTTGTTGAATGCATTTATTTCAATATGAAAATATTGAGTATGAAAATGATTTTTTTCCCAATATTTCTATCTAATTTCATTTTTTTTAGGTCAAATAGGAATTTCTTTCATTTAATCCAATTTATATTTTCAAATAAATTGGATTAAATGAATTTTACGAGGGGTGCCTTTTATATTTCGGGATTAGAGAACAAAAACAAATATTAATCATCGAAAATCACTTTATTGTTTTTCAAAATATTCTCCATTAAGATCTATACACTTTTGCATGCGTTTGAACCAATTGTCGAAGCACTTTTGCCACTCTGATTGAGGTATCTCCAAAACATGCATTCTGAATGCCGCAACCGCTTCTTCGGGCGTCGAAAATCGTTGTCCACGCAGTTTATTCTTCACGGTTGGGAATAAAAAGAAGTCATTCGGTGCCAAGTCAGGACTATACGGCGGATGACCCATCAAATCGATGTTTTGGGTGCTCAAAAATGCAGTTGTTTGAGCCGATGTGTGAGAGCTCGCATTGTCGTGGTGAAGAGTGATCCGTCTTCGGCGGTTGGTTTTCCTGATTTCTTGGAAGACAACTGGCAAACAAATGGTTGTGTACCACTCAGAGTTGACTGTTCTGAGTTGTTCTAGTGGTACGGTTGCGACATGTCCATATTTTCCGAAAAAACAGGCGACCATTTGGTTGGAAGTGCTTCGTGCGCGAACAACTTTTGTTGGATTTGGCTCATTTTGAAACACCCATACAGTCGACTGCTGTTTACTTTCGGGCTCATACGCGTAAATCCACGATTCATCACCTGTCACGATGTCATAGACGTGTTTCGAAGCACCGCGATCGTATTTTTTGAGCATTTCCTTCGACCAATCGGCACGAGCCTTTTTTTGAGCGATTGACAAATTGTGTGGGATCCAACGCGAACAAATTTTTTTGACAGTCAAATGTTTATGCAATATTGAATGTATGCTGGTCCCACTTATGCCTAAGGTTGCCTCAATCTCACGATAGGTAACATGACGATCTTGCAATATCAGTTCGCGCACAGCATCAATGGTTTTCGGAACAACAGCTGATTTCGGACGACCTTCACGAAATTCGTCTTGGAGTGAACTACGACCACGATTGAATTCACCATACCATCGATAAACACTGGTCCTTGATGGAGCTTCACCGCCAAAAATTGAATTAAGTTCATCCATGCACTGTTGCTGTGTTAATTCACGTCGAAATTTGTAAAAAATAATCGCACAAAAATGTTCACGATTTAATTCCATTTTTAGACCGAGATGAATCTTTTAAGTTACTATAAACAACACAAATAGCGCTCGTATGTCAAAACGTTCTGAGTACGTATAAGCCAACAAATGTCAAACTTTGCGATAGATCTTTCAGTTGACAGATTGCAACACGAGGGCTGCCAAATCCCGAAATATAAAAGGCACCCTACGTAATGTTACATTTTTTAGCTGCTTTTGCTTGCAAAGATTTTATTTCAACTTGTCAATAAGATATTTGCAAGTTTTAAATGTTTTCAATCCACTTACAGGTATTTTAGAAATTATTAAATGTTCTTTTTTTTAATATTTGTAATTACCTCTAAGTTAAACCAGCAAATTTATAAAAAAAAAGAAAAAATGCGCCGCCACCGGACTTCGAACCCGGGCACTTTTATTACAAGGCAAATACGTTAACCAGTGTCCGCCACAACTTAACAAATAACAGCAAGTTTGATGAAATTAAATCAAAATTTTCCTAAACAAATTTAAATACGCTGAAAAGAACGTGTTGTAAGGAAAACATAACCTTTTTTGTTTAACTTCACAATTAGATATTTGCAACTTTCAAAGGTTTTCAATTAACTTGCAGGTATTTAATTGGCAAATTGAAGTATGGAATATTAAATGTTATTTTTTTAATGTTTCTTACCTATGTGTTATTTATTTCAAGTCAAATAGAAAATGCTTCTATTTCTAATTAGAAAATTTATAAATTTATTTATTTATTTATTTACAAGTACTAAAATATTTTTCTACGATGAAACAAACAAAAAAAGACAAATTCATTGAAAAAGTTTGTTATTGTTTTTGTACGCATGCGTGTGTGTGGGTAGCTGAAATGGAAGAAAGAAATTTGCATGCACTTTTTTATATTCTATAGTTTTTGAAAAATGTTTGAAATATTATTATATATTATCCACATTTATTCTTTTATATTTGAATAAATATGCATTGGATTTAATAAAACATTTTAAATTTTATATAAATAAAATTGTGTATATATTTTCCACATATTTACACATATTTTGTAAAGTAAGCTTTTGAAAAGTGTTTAAAATATTTTGAATATAATTTATTGCTCAATATTTGATTATAATAAATAATAAATATAATAATAAATAAATGAAATTTAAAATATATATGTTTTTCTCCTTCTTTTTATTTTGATTCGTTCTATTTGAAAATTAATTTCACTAGAAAATTAGAAAGAAGTGTACAATGTTTTTTTAAGTGCACTTGTTATATCTTGGAAGTAAAAGTTTTCTTTTTTTCATAAATTTTATCAATCACAAAAAATTATCATAAAAGTTCTGAAAAAATACTTTTCTTAAAAAAAAACTTTTTCATATTAAAAAGTCGGTTCCGTTATGCATTTGAAATGAATTCCAAAAAAATCAAAATGAGCTAATCCGAAAATTTTCCGAAATTCCGTTTCTAAAACGATGCGACTATTTTAAAAATCTCGTTTCGAAAACATTTTGATTATTTTAAAAATCTCGTGTTAAATTGTTATACCTTGCAAGTTGAAGATTTATTCCACCACTTTTTAAAAACATGTTTGAAATATTTACAATATATTTTTCACATTTATTCCAATATATTTGAAAATATAATATAAAAATTGCATGGAGTGAAGTATAACATATAATATATAATAAATTGGATTAAATGCAACATTTTTTATTTGACCGAAAAAAATTTAATATAATTACAAACATTGAAAAAATAAGAATTAATTTTTCCATACTTCAATTTGCCAATTAAATACCTGCAAGTTGATTGAAATCCTTTGAAACTTGCAAATATCTAATTTGGAAATTCTCCAATTTTTTTAAATTTACAAAAACTTACAAACATTTAAGCATTGAAGTAAGTATCTATATCTATTGATAATATCTAAGGTGTTATATAAATATATAACTATATTAAAAAATTTCGATTGCCAACACAACACAACTTTGAAATTTCTAAAATTCTAGCAAGAACAAAAAATCCTAGGTAACTATACCAACAACAAGCACAGCAGTTGATGAATTCCTAGCTTACCATATATATAATAAATTGGATTAAATGCAACATTTTTTATTTGACCGAAAAAAATTTAATATAATTACAAACATTGAAAAAATAAGAACTAATTTTTCCATACTTCAATTTGCCAATTAAATACCTGCAAGTTGATTGAAATCCTTTGAAACTTGCAAATATCTAATTTGGAAATTCTTCAATTTTTTTAAATTTACAAAAACTTACAAACATTTAAGCATTGAAGTAAGTATCTATATCTATTGATAATATCTAAGGTGTTATATAAATATATAACTATATTAAAAAATTTCGATTGCCAACACAACACAACTTTGAAATTTCTAAAATTCTAGCAAGAACAAAAAATCCTAGGTAACTATACCAACAACAAGCACAGCAATTGATGAATTCCTAGCTTACCATAGAATAGCAACAACAAACAGACAAGCTGAATATAAAAAAGTGCATGCAAATTTCTTTCTTCCATTTCAGCTACCCACACACACGCATGCGTACAAAAACAATAACAAACTTATTTAATGAATTTGTCTTTTTTTGTTTGTATCATCGTAGAAAAATATTTTAGTACTTGTAAATAAATAAATAAATAAATTTATAAATTTTCTAATTAGAAATAGAAGCATTTTCTATTTGACTTGAAATAAATAACATATAGGTAAGAAACATTAAAAAAATAACATTTAATATTCCATACTTCAATTTGCCAATTAAATACCTGCAAGTTAATTGAAAACCTTTGAAAGTTGCAAATATCTAATTGGGAAGTTGAACAAAAAAGGAAATGTTTTCCTCACAACACGTTCTTTTCAGCGTATTTAAATTTCATATGGAAATAAATGCATGCAAGCAATGTGGTAAAAAAAAGTTTATTCGTTGCAATTTGTTTAAAATTACAATAAGTTCGATTAAATTCAGATAATTAAGAACTTATCTAAAGCTAAAAAATGTAACATTAAACTCCATTTAATCCAATTTATTTGAAAATAAAAATTGGATTAAATGAAAAATTTATTCAAATTAAATTAGATTAAATTAATCCTGAAATTAATGAAAAATTTCCTATTTGACCTAAAAAAAAGGAATTTACATAAAAATATTGCAAAAACATCATTTCATAATTTCATACAAATGCCGGAATCTTGCAAATATCCAATCGGCATATTGAAATAAGTCCATGCAAGTCCGTCCAGCCAAAAATGTAAACATTGTGCAGAATCTATTTCAATAAAAGGAAAAAAGCAGTCAAACCACTTTCATAGATTCTGAGAGCGCACAACAATCATGGCGGCGCCTGCGCACATACCGAGAGCGCTGTTTTCGAAGATAAAATCTTTCGAAGCACAAATACCGACTGCACTGTTTTCGAACATTTTTGGTGACCCTTTATTTGTGAACCAGGATTTCAATGAGTTAAAACTCAAGAGCGAAAAAAATTCTCTGCTATATACATATATACTTATTGATAAAAAGCTGTAACCAACTTTCTGCTGTTGTTGCGGGTGAGCTGGATGATACCAAATCTAGAAATGAGCATTAATATTAGGTATATACATGTATACGTAATTTATGCTAAGTTCAATTTATTTTCTTCTTTGCGTATACTCTTTTTGAAGCGAAGCTTTTTACTCCTCCTTCTGTGATTTGCTTAGAGCGAAATCTGAAAAATTTTCGACAGATTTTTTCTTGGAAATTTGATGGTTTCCTTGTTGCTAGCGCTTATTACAACAAGAAAATTTAATGCTTTAATATTAAATACTAAAAATATTTTGTGGCCGCCCGTGGGGATCGAACACGTGTCCTCTTGAATGAGAGTCCAATACACTATCCACCATGCTACAAAGATCTGTTAGAAACAGTTGTTAATTCAATATTAATTATAACAGAAGATATGCTGCACAGTCTTTTGATAAACTCAGACCCAATCATAATATTTATTATTAAGACCACTATATTCTCATTAAATGTTCCACACTTGTTTATAGGGGACAAAAAACTTGAACTTGTTAATAATGTTGTAAGCCTTGGCTTTCAAATCAACTCAACGCTAACATGCATTGATCATGTCAATAGCATAGTACGCAAAATATATTACATTCTGCGAAACCTTAGAATGTCTGCAGATTTTACACCCGTTGAAATAAGACGTAAGCTCGTGATACAACTAATTTTACCAATAATTTGTTACTCGATTAGATTCGTGCTCCGAACATAAATTGCAAGTAGTATTCAATCATACAACAAGATATACCTACGCCATTCGAAGTTTGGCCATTTATCACAATTTAGAAATGCTATTCTTGGTTGTAGCATTACTAGCTACACAAACGCCGGAAACTGTGTTTTTCTTCATAAGCTCATTCAATCTAAAACTCCACTGTACCTCTTTGAGAAAATACAATTTTGTCAGTCGGCTCGTAGTAAAATGGTAATAGTTCCAAATTTTAAGTATCTTAACTCAACAAGACTTTTTTTCATTAACGCCATAAGATTATGGAATTCGTTGCCTAATCACTTAAAATGCATTGAAGGAATTGGAAGCTTTAGGCAGGCTATATTTAAATTTTTTAGGTAACTACTTCATGTATGGTACTCTCTTTTTTTTTCTAATAAATCTGATTCTTATCTTTTCTAAACTCTCCTATAAATTTAATACCTTTTTTATTAACTTAAATATAAGTAAAACTTTATTCTGTTAAATATATTTATCTTATAACGTCAAGGGTCATTTTAATTCATCTTAGCTAGCTAAATATGTTTCTTGAAGTATTTAAGGGAAAATCAAAATTCATTTGGAATATTTTATTCTTAACTCATCACTTTGTATTGTAAAAGAACTTGTTCTTATTATACTTAAATAATTAAATTAAATTAAATTTATTTGGTGATAAATTTAATTGAATCTTTTGTTTAATAAATGGATATAAATATTTCGGAAAAATATGAATTTTTTATTTTTCCCAAGTATGGAACTTATATATCTTAAATAAATTTGAAAATTTAAAATTTTAACAAACAAAATATATATTTAATATGTCATAAATATAAAAGGAATTCAATAATAATTAGAATTTACTATGATATTTGAAAAATCAATGGAATTTTCATAGCACAATGACCATGCGTACAATCTGTATATGTAAACCTGCGTAGTAGTAATACAATTTTTTGTAGTTACCCTGTAGTAATTTGTAGTAAATTAAATGCTTTAATATTAAATACTAAAAATATTTTGTGGCCGCCCGTGGGGATCGAACACGTGTCCTCTTGAATGAGAGTCCAATACACTATCCACCATGCTACAAAGATCTGTTAGAAACAGTTGTTAATTCAATATTAATTATAACAGAAGATATGCTGCACAGTCTTTTGATAAACTCAGACCCAATCATAATATTTATTATTAAGACCACTATATTCTCATTAAATGTTCCACACTTGTTTATAGGGGACAAAAAACTTGAACTTGTTAATAATGTTGTAAGCCTTGGCTTTCAAATCAACTCAACGCTAACATGCATTGATCATGTCAATAGCATAGTACGCAAAATATATTACATTCTGCGAAACCTTAGAATGTCTGCAGATTTTACACCCGTTGAAATAAGACGTAAGCTCGTGATACAACTAATTTTACCAATAATTTGTTACTCGATTAGATTCGTGCTCCGAACATAAATTGCAAGTAGTATTCAATCATACAACAAGATATACCTACGCCATTCGAAGTTTGGCCATTTATCACAATTTAGAAATGCTATTCTTGGTTGTAGCATTACTAGCTACACAAACGCCGGAAACTGTGTTTTTCTTCATAAGCTCATTCAATCTAAAACTCCACTGTACCTCTTTGAGAAAATACAATTTTGTCAGTCGGCTCGTAGTAAAATGGTAATAGTTCCAAATTTTAAGTATCTTAACTCAACAAGACTTTTTTTCATTAACGCCATAAGATTATGGAATTCGTTGCCTAATCACTTAAAATGCATTGAAGGAATTGGAAGCTTTAGGCAGGCTATATTTAAATTTTTTAGGTAACTACTTCATGTATGGTACTCTCTTTTTTTTTCTAATAAATCTGATTCTTATCTTTTCTAAACTCTCCTATAAATTTAATACCTTTTTTATTAACTTAAATATAAGTAAAACTTTATTCTGTTAAATATATTTATCTTATAACGTCAAGGGTCATTTTAATTCATCTTAGCTAGCTAAATATGTTTCTTGAAGTATTTAAGGGAAAATCAAAATTCATTTGGAATATTTTATTCTTAACTCATCACTTTGTATTGTAAAAGAACTTGTTCTTATTATACTTAAATAATTAAATTAAATTAAATTTATTTGGTGATAAATTTAATTGAATCTTTTGTTTAATAAATGGATATAAATATTTCGGAAAAATATGAATTTTTTATTTTTCCCAAGTATGGAACTTATATATCTTAAATAAATTTGAAAATTTAAAATTTTAACAAACAAAATATATATTTAATATGTCATAAATATAAAAGGAATTCAATAATAATTAGAATTTACTATGATATTTGAAAAATCAATGGAATTTTCATAGCACAATGACCATGCGTACAATCTGTATATGTAAACCTGCGTAGTAGTAATACAATTTTTTGTAGTTACCCTATAGGAATAAACTAACTTGTTTTTAAAAACAACTAATTAAAAAACTAGTTTAAAATAAACCAGTATTTGAACTACTTTGAATTATATTAAGGCGGCAACTACTCTGATTTTGACATGTTTTAATTGCAAATTTTTATTTGATTACAAGTTTATATATATTTAACCATGTTATTTAATCAAATATTATCTTTAGGCCATCAGTAATAGTTTGCAATTGGTTATTTTAAAGCAATTAGAAAAATAGTTTAAATGTAACTAATTTAACAAGTAGTTGAAAATATATGCAGACGAAAGTCAATTGACTTATTTAGCGGACATCGCCATACAAAATAAGTTAGTTCGTTCTATGGAAAAAAGTCAGAATTTCAACTAGTTGTGGTTGACAAAAAACTACTTTATCAATTACTTTTAAATTAGTTGATTTTCCTACAGGGTACGTACTGGCTCTACAGCACATCTCTGTAATACATCTGTATTGTTTATTGAATTTATCTCGTTGAAGATAAACACAAAACAAAAACAAACGACAAAAATTAAAGCAACTGATATGCATATATAAATGTAAATTTTACATACGTATTAATAACAACAACAATACAAGAAGTTACTGAGAAATATTCGTAAAATGATTCATTCCAAGAAACAACACGATGTTGCGTTCGTGATTTCGGCACGAACTAAAGCAACAAGCATAAGAACGTCAGCAGCAGCTGAAGCATCAATACATGATTTTTCTTATTATGTATAAGTTTAGTTTTTCTTTATTATCTTTATTCGTTCAACACTTGCTTAGGACTAACTTTACAATTGAAAAACTTACTTTACTAGCTGTTTAGTGATTGGAGCTTTGCTGATCTTGCATATTTGCAGTATCCAACGAAAGCTTTTTTTAAAAAGAATGGAAAGGGAGCAAATGTGTTGGAATGATTTCCAACACGCGAATTGAAATTTAATACTTTGTAAACAAAATTCCGTTTATGAAGCATTGCTTGCGAACGGCAGTTTGTTTATTTCATTTTCTGTGGATGACTTAACTCCTCCACCACTAGTTTTCGAATTCTCCTGAATTTGGCTTAAAATTTTAATATTTAAATTTTGTTTGTTCCGTTTCCAATAAATTATTATGACAATAATTATCAATATTATTATTATAATTAATGTCGAGCCTAATCCGTAATTTATATTTTTATGGTATTTTACTTCTTTTATTGTTTTCAAATTATTTTCGTAGCTTAAGTCTATTTTACTGAAATTTACATTTAAATCATAATTTTGTGTTTCATTAAGTTTACCATTCGGTATTACAAACTTGTTGACAAAAACAGCAATATTATTGCTATAAATTCTGTATCCAATTTGAATTGTACAGTTATTGAATGTTATAAAATAATTACCTTTAAGGTTCACAATTCTTTCATCACAAGTACTATTAAGTTTTGAATTTTTTATATTTTTTATTAATAAAACATTGCTATCGATTTCTATAAATTCTTCGTTGGTTTTTTTTCTTAATTTACAATTATTCAGTACAATACAATTTTTACTTAACTTTAATTCTTTTAGCAATTTATTTTCTTGGAAACTATAAACTTTATCATTATTTTTTATAATGTATTCCATGTTTTCATTAATTTCTTCTCCTGATGCATTAGGTATTGGCACTAGTAGTTTCTTGTTAAATTTCTGTGTTTCAGATGGAATTTTTATTGCAAAAATGATAGCGTCATTAGTAAATTTAGCTAATCCTAGTCTTATATTTGAAAGTTTGTTAAAGTCAATATCATATGCTTCTATTTCGTCCTTTGTTAGTATGTTGGGGTTAAGAATACCGAATCTAGCAGATGCAATATTTTCCTGTATATGCTGTACCTGTTCTTTAATAATATTTAAATTAAAAATTTGTTCTATCACTAACGATCTCATAAGTATTTGTTTGTCTTCTGTATTAATTGCATTAAGTTTTCCTGTTATTTGAATACGGTCAGCATCTATTGCATTTTTAATAAGCTTAATGCTTTCATTGAAGTTACTATTAATTTTTATTTGTTGATTAACGGCTGCAATTGTATTGTGGTTATTTTTGTCTATAATTGACAAATGATTTTTTATTTCCTGTCTGTCGTCGTTGTCCATTGTTCCGTACAACCAACGACTTAAGGTTCCTCCTAAGTTAATTAAGCCTCTTTTGAGTCTATGTGGCATTATTGTTCTTATTTTTTCTTTGATTGAATTTATTTCATTTTTTATTAAAAATTCTTTGTCTTCTAATTTTATAGAATCCATTGAAACCTCAAGGTTTTTTACTAATTTTAAAATTTCATTCGGATAGAAAATATGTAAAATTATATTATACTTTGTTATTAAATCTACTTCCTCAATTTGAACTTCTTCATATCCAAATTTGCCATCCAATCTTTCAATTACGATTGTCTCCATCGATCCTTGCACTATTATGCATATAATTACTGTCATCATTACCTGAAATATCATAATTTTCATATTTGTATTTTCGTTTAACTTGATCCTTATAATATTTTATTCCTTTTAAATCTTTATAATAATCTCCTTCTATAATTTTGGGCCCTATTTCCTTATATTTTGGTAATAATTTAAATCCTTTCGAAATAACATTCCTTGATTTTACAAAAGCGTGGTTTTTGTCTGCCAAATCGATATCATTCCTATTTAAATTAGCTTTTTGAACGTACTTTAATTTTTTGTTGTGAATTTTGTTTGCTATAATTTCGTATTCTTCTGGTTTAATGTTTCCATTTAAAAAATCTATAGGTCTTTTACCTGTTGTTGGATGAATAGTTTGGTTATAAATTGATAGTGCTGTTAATACTAAGTCAGTTAAATTTTTATTCTTTGTTTCATCTCTAGCTTTAAATATTCTTATATGTTCGTTTAAAGTAGTATGATATCTTTCGATATCTGAATTACCTGTGTGTCTTTGAGCTGTAGTAGTATGAACTTCGATATTGTTTTCTCTAAAATAATCTTTTACTTGTGATACTGTAAATCCTGGTTCCCCGTCAATTATAATTTTCTTTGGTATCCCTATTGTTGCTATTCTCGACTTTATTGCTGGTAACAAGTGTACCCATGACCTACTTTTAATCCTATGCATGGTAACATGTTTTGTAAATTTTTCAATAACAGACACATACATTGTTTGCCTATCTGCGATCCAAATATCAACATGTAAGATCTCATTTGGTTTTTTCGGTGTTTCCGTTAATTTAAATGGTGGTTTGTATGGATTTCTTTCATATTTTGAAGTATTACAAACAGTACAGTTATTTATGATTTTCCTTATCATTTCCTTTAGGTTAGGTACATAGTAAGTATCTTTTAGTTCCGAGTATGTTTCATTTATACCCCTGTGGTTAAATGAATTATGCTTTTTAATTATAATTTCTGTCGCTTTTTCATCTTCTTCGATATCTGTTAAGAATGTCGAACTTTTTACTATCTTTAATGAGCTGCTTCTTATAAAGTATTTTAAGTATACATTTTGAAACTGTGCAAATAAACTATCATCATTTGAAAATATTCCGACACTACCTTTAGTTGGCAAGAATTTTTCTACACTGTCGACAATTTCTTCTTCTTTGAACACATTTAAATTAATAATTAATCTCTTTTTATTGAAAGGCCTATATAACTTGTAACTATTCATTTCGTCAGTTGTTTTGTTTAAAATAATTTGAGTTTTAAATACATTAACCGGAATATAAACTATTGGAATATGATTCGTACTGTCTTCATCAGAACTATGTATTGTTGCCGCTGTTGAGATATTGTCAATATTTTCTATCTCATTATTATGAATTTCTATTCTTGATAGTCCGTCTGCTACCTGATTATCTTTGCCTTTAACATACTCTATATCATAGTCAAATTCTTCCAATTTGATTTTCCATCTTTGTAATTTGCTATTTGGTTCTTTTAACGATCCTAACCTAAAGGTCTGTGATCAGTTCTAATAGTAAATTTCCGTCCATACAGGTACGGTCTAAAATATTTTACTGCCCATATAATGGCCAAAAGTTCCTTTTCAATCGTTGAATAATTATTCTCATGATTATTGAGGGTTCGACTAGCGTAGCAAATGGGGTGGCCATCATGGGATAGAACCGCCCCTAATGCATAGTTTGACGCATCCGTCGTTAAAATAAATTTTTTTTCAAAGTCTGGAAATCGTAGTATTGGCTCTGAGGTTATAAGTGTTTTTAAATCTTCGAAACTCTCTATATAATCTGGGTCATTTAAATCTATCTTTCTATCTTTTTTTAAATAATTTGTCATAGGTTTGGCTATCATAGAATAATCCTTGATAAACTTCCTATAAAAACCTGTAATGCCTAAGAATGATTTTATTTGTTTGGTTGTTTTTGGAAGTTTGTATTTTAATATGGTCTCTATCTTGTTTGGGTTTGGTTTGATCCCTTTTGTAGTGATAATGTGCCCTAAGAATTCGGTTTCTCTTTTAAGAAACTCACTTTTATCCAACTGAACCTTTAGATTACATTCTTTCAGTTTTTGTAATATTTTTCGTAAGGAGACGATGTGTTCATTCAAGCTAGTCGAGAAAATAATTATGTCATCCAAGTATACCAGGCAAATTGTACCTAAAAATTCGGATAAGACTGAATTCATCAGCCTTTGAAAAGTTGCCGGGGCATTTTTCAACCCAAACGGCATGCGTGTGAATTCGTAATGACCGAATTCCGTGGAGAACGCAGTTTTTTTTACGTCATTTTTTTCTATTTCTACTTGGTGAAACCCTTTCGCCAGGTCTAGGGTTGTGAAATACATTGATCTCCCTAGTTTGTCAAAAATATCCTCCATGTTAGGAATTGGATACTTGTCATTAATTGTAACTTGATTTAACCTTCTATAATCCACTACCATCCTCCATTTTTGTTTACCGGAAGCATCAAGCTTCTTTGGTACTATCCATATTGGTGACGAATATGGCGAATTACTAGGTCGAATAATGCCTTGGTTTAGCATCTCGTTAATTTGCCTTTTGATTTCGTCTTTATGTATTGCTGGGTACCTGTAACTTTTAGCGTATATTGGAGTTTCAGTGGTTGTTTTAATCGAATGTTTAATAACATGCGTGAATGTTAGGTCTGTTCCTTCTTGAAAAAATACATTTGAAAATTCTTTGACTACTTCCAATGTTCTAAATTTTTCTTCATTATTTAAATGATCAGTTCTTATTTGGTTTCGAATGCTAATTTCATCGTGAAAATTTATTTCTTCCTTAAAAAAATTCATAAATTCTTCATATTCTTCCTCTGACTTATCAAAATATAATTTAATCTTAGCATTGTCAGTTTCTAACATTTTCATCTTGTAATTGATAATAATATTTAATGGCTTTAAAATATTATTTCCTATAAGACCATTGTATTCAGAATGAAATTGGTATTCCAAGAACTCAGCATTATCATTTAACTGGTTAAATTCTTTAAAAAGTGGTATCTTTACTTTTTTAAAAATATTAATTTTATTATCTATAGTTTTTAACTGAATTGGTTTTTCTAATGGCATTTGCCATGTGGGATTGCAAATTCCTGGGTTCACTATACTCGATGTTGCACCAGTATCTAATAAAAATCTTAACTTTCGTATTGGGGTACTGATTATTATATAGGGTAAGATTGATGTTCCGAGGCTTTTAATTGAAAATTTTCTTCAACGTTATAAATTCTCCTATTTATTGTGGATGGATCTACGTCCATTGGTTCTGTCGTGTTGTTATTATAATTTTGTGTATTTGTTCTACCGAGATTAGAGCTTTGATTTCTAAATCTACCTGAGTTTTCACTATTACGATTATAATTAAATCTAGGATTGTAGCTGTGATTGTTTCTAAATGTTCTAGAATTGTTAGTGTTATAATGTGTTTCTTGGCTATGATTAGTATTGTGTCGTGTACTGTAAATATTATTATTGTTGTTGTAATGTGATTGATTGTTAGTATTTTGTTGATTTATATTTTGCTTATAAGAATTATTTTTATTGTGTTTATAGCCATTATCATAAGTTCTATTTTGTTGGTTGCTTTTAAAATTATTTGAAGTATTCTGCTTTAAACTTTGATTACTTTGTAAAAAAGCATATCCAGTTTCATGCAGAATTGTCATTGCTTCTTCCAAATCATTTGGATTTCTACAACATAGAATTCCCTTCATTGGTTCCGGTATTTTACTTACGAATAATCTAAGTGCTGTTTTACAATTTTGCTTAAGTTCTATTTCACAGCCTGTCTCTATTTTAGTTTTAGTATTTAATCTTCGCAACATTGCGTTAATATCGTTATAATATTCAAAACAATTTGTTTTAAATGATAATGATCTAAGTTCGTCATAAAGTTGATCAACACTTAATTTGTCTCCGAAGTTGTAATATAACATTTTCTTTAAATCCTCCCAATTTTTAATTGAGTTATGGATTTCAATAGCTTCGAGCGCCTTTCCAACTAGTCTACTTTTAATTATATCAAAAAATATAAGCTGACTTATCTCATTATAAACAGATAAAAGTGGAAATATTCTATCTACTAATTCTACGAAAATATTTAGTTTTTCTGCGTTTCCATCAAAACTTGGTAAGTTATTCAAGTATTTGATTGGGTCAATATTTACTTGCGCTTGCGTCATGTTTGTTTCGTTGATCGCTCGTTGATTATTGTTGATTGTTTGGTTGTGACTTTCCTGTTTTTGTTCTTGTTGTTGAAATTCTTCTACTTGTTGTTCTGATTTCTTGTTGATTGTTACGATGTGTCTGTCCTCTGGTTGTTTCTGTTTCTGATATTCTTCTTCTTGTAGCTTATTGAGGTGGTCCACTTGATAGGAAAATTCCACTTGACGTCGATTATCCACGGACACTTCTCTAAGTTTTTTTCTGCGTGCTTCCAGGTTTACTGATTAACAATTTTTTGTTTTTGTACTGAATTGTTAATTTTTGTTCACAAGTTTATGTTGATTTGTTAAAATTATATTTTTAACAAAACTTTTGTTTATTTTTAAGATCCGTCGCCGACTGCGCCAGTTTAGTTTTTCTTTATTATCTTTATTCGTTCAACACTTGCTTAGGACTAACTTTACAATTGAAAAACTTACTTTACTAGCTGTTTAGTGATTGGAGCTTTGCTGATCTTGCAAATTTGCAGTATCCAACGAAAGCTTTTTTTAAAAAGAATGGAAAGGGAGCAAATGTGTTGGAATGATTTCCAACACGCGAATTGAAATTTAATACTTTGTAAACAAAATTCCGTTTATGAAGCATTGCTTGCGAACGGCAGTTTGTTTATTTCATTTTCTGTGGATGACTTAACTTATATATAAGATATAACTGAGTTTTGATACTTTATCTTTATACGATTAATAATTAATGCGCTTGAAAAAATTTGTGAAAAAGACTCATCAAGAATGAAAATCGCGCTGTAATTCTACGTCAAAAATATTTTTACGTTCCTGAAAAAATGACATCCACGGTTGTGTGGTCTTCTCGAAAGAAGTTAAATCCCGAAACACTTAAAAGACATATTAGCACAACCATTAACCATAAAATATAGATTTATATGTAATAGATAAAAAAGTTCTGCGTTGACAGAACAAAACAAGCTATATTTTGTCAAAAGAGGAAAAAAGTACAATTTTTTGATTTTCCAAAATACAAATGTAAAAATCACTATTTTCATAATTTTGCTTAAGAACTATTTTAAACTATTTTAAAAACATTTTTCCAATAAATTTTACATTTAAACTGACTTTATAATCTATTACTTATTTTAACTCAAATATTAAAAAAACATATACATAACATATGTAACAGAGGTTTGCATAAGACCATTCGTCATTACTTGCCACTCGAAAAACATTCGCCGTCAGCCACAATCGCGCATAAAAATTAATGCATGCATGGTGCTCGAGTTCGTAAACAACGATTGCTGCTAAGCACATCTTTTCACGATTGCGAAGCAAAGCAAAGGCACCATCCAGACAATGCAGACATTCGGCAAATTCGCTTAAAGCTCGAGTGTCTGTCGCAGCTCGAGTGTCTGCCACAGCTCGAGTGTCTGCCGCAGCTGGAGTTTCTGCTGCTGCATGAGTTTTTGTTTTCGTACTTCACTGCCGTTTTCTATCAGCGTATTGGTAAACAAACTACTGTTCTGATTTCAATATACATTCAAGAAGAAGAAGAGACAAATTTATTATTTATTTATTTTAGATTTTTACGAAAATATCTTTATTTAACGCACCAGTTCAATATTTTGTATAATCATTTATTTTTCAATTAATTTTTAATAAAACATATAATTTTAGAGATAAGATTCAGTTCAATTAAAGTTCAGTTTAAGATTTTTTCAGTTAACAATCAATACAAATTTTTTTTTTTAATGATGTTAGTAAAAAAGTCTTTATTACAGAGACAAAACAAACTTAAAAAGTACTTGTAGTAGCTCAGTATATGGATAAACAAACAAAAATAAAAATATTTTTTCTTAAAATTTCTGAAAAAATATATTAGAAGAAATGTGCATTCCGAACTTTCGAGCTACCCGGGTAGTTTAGAATTTTATATGTTTTTATTTGGGAGTGAAAGAGCTTTTATTTTGCGGAGTTGATGCTTGTGTCTGGTTTCTGTTTGTTTTTTATTTTTTTTTTTTTGTTTTGTAAAACTTTTGAAGTGGGAAAGTGTGATGAAGAGCCGGACAGAGGTGAAAGGAAAGGAAACAAAGAACATGCCTTAATTTTTAAGGTTGCGAACACAGTGAACGCTTGTTTCTGATCAGATTAGATTTTCACATTGAAGCAACGTGCACAAAGAAACCTAGTCATGCATCTCTTTTCTCTAATGTGTTTTCTAATCTGACATGCCTGCTTGTCTGAATCAGAGTTCACTTTGTTCCCAACCTAATAAAAGAAAGAGTTCTGAACTATCAACCGTTGCACAGTGTGCGATAAGACCAATCTGGGCGGACAAAATTCTAAATTATTGTGATGATTCCCGGCTTTATCCTAATCCTAAAAATAATTGTTCTGGAGTTGGTGTCTATCTCAAACACACTATTAATTGCAGGGCATTTCATTAGTTGCCTATAGAGGGAAATTAACACTTTATGCTTTGACTTTGAAACACTAAATTGTATTAGAACAACATAAAATTTTATAACATTCTTCTCTGTTATTACAAATAATGCATGTTTAGAAGAATTTGCAGGCTTTTCGCTTTTCAAAGTAAAACCTATTTATTTTTCATCGAAAAAGCTGTAAAAATACAAAAACATACAAAATAAGAGCATTTTTCGACTTTTGGGGACTTTTCGTTAAAATACCCATATTCAAAAAATTTTCGAATGGAAATCAGAAAAATTTTTCTAGAATTATTCCGAGAGAGAAATAACTTTTTTTCCAATTTTTATACTGTTTTTCGTAATCGGGACGCTAGGCACTAAAGTATTTTTGAAAAAAAGTCAAGTTTCAACAGGTATTCCTTTTTTCCCGAATTTCGGTTTTTTCAATTTCTTGCAGAAAGTAGCTCAAGACTATGTTTAAATCATCTGTCCTGTTTTTTCCATATTTTGCCTTTTTGGATTTTTGGAACTTTTTTTTGTAAAAATACTAAAACTCGATATTTTCAAAAAGGTACACTTCTAGCAAAGAAAAATCATAACGACCAGGTTATTTAACATATTTACACAATTTTTATGTATCGCCATTTGGTATAATTTAAGAAAATATTTCCAAAAGATTTCATTGAAATTTTTTCAAAATTGGAATTTTTAGATTTTTTTTTAATACAACAAGAACAAAAATTACTTTTTTTTTTCGAAAGTAAAAAATCACAACTCTGGAGGATTTCGTCCAATTTTTATGTTTGAGAGCTTATTTAAAATAAAAATTATGTATAAAATGAACTGCGAACCAGTTTTTTTCAAAATTTACACTTATACAAAAGTTATCTGGGCTTTTTGAAAAAATTAGCACTTTTTTGCCACATAACCAAGTACTGACATGAACCGATGCAAGAAGGCACGGGTTGCCGTGGTACACCAGGTACCAGGCACACTAACATTTTTTACATTTATTTCAACATCATACGCAAGAATTGAGGCGGTAACACATGAAAAAACAACTTCGATTTTTTTGGGAGACCCCAATACATATGCATACAAACTTTTTGCCAGTCCATCAAAGTGTAGCTTAATTTATAGTTTCATAGTTAAGCTACATTTGCATCGCTAATTTAAATGAAACTTTGATAAATAAGCGACTTATTTTATTTTGAATTAATCAACATAATTTCAAAACAGTTTGTCATTGCAAAAGAAGTTAAAATGTTAACAACTTTAATCAGTGCACTTAATACAAAAACTACTCTCTTGACGCTTACAAATAATTTGGAAAAATTATTTATTTTTATGTCTGCCGTTTTAAATATATCGGATAAGGCAGCATTTTAAAATTTTTTACATGTAATTTAATTGTTTGGAAGTTTCTTTTCTACATTTGTCCTTGTAGATTGATAAAATGTCACACTGTGCGCTGTTCTGATTTGTGTTTTCAAGTTCTTTTGATATTGTTTCGAATTTTTTGTTATTGATCATAGCGTTGTTCGTGGAATTATATGCAAAAATAACATTTTATTATTATTGTTTTGCATCTATCATCAATTTTGTCTTCTTTGTTATTAAAAAACAAACACATGTACAAGCAACAATAACACAAATTGCACTTGAAGCATTAACATTTTCAACTCAACAACAACAATTGCATGCGCAATAACAAAAACCTCACACGCCGGTGCAAATACTAAGAGCCCCGTTAGCAATAGATATGCTTGACTTGGTTTATTTATTGCTCCAATGTGAAAATTTGATTTGATCTGCCTGCCTGTCTGAACTGGCCTTCACTATGATCGCAACCTTAGAAGCTAACAACGAAATGTCTCTTTTTGTATTAAAAATCACCGCAAGTTTTATGTTTCCTTTTCCTTCACACTCTTCCTATTCCAAAATTTTTAAAACAAACAAAAAAAAAAAATTAAAACAAACAGAAACCAGTCACAACCCGGGCTGCCCGGCTACTCGAAATACTTGAAATTCGAGAGCCCTATATATAATGCAAATATATGTAGCTACTGAATCAATATGTAGTTACATAAATTGTATTACTAGCTGTTGGGATGTTAAAGTTAGCATATTTATTTATTTACTAGCTTATACCCAGCGCGCTTCGCTGCGCTCAGCGCTTATATCCTATAAAAGAGGGTGTAGCTTTAGTAAAGCCATACTTTTATAGTAAGTTCGTACCGAGTTTTATTGATGTGTGACTTATTTCGAAAACTATACCGAATATTTGGGGTGCTGAAAAGTTCACGACCCTCGTCCAACGGCCATAAAATGTTATCAGTGGAACGGCATGTGTAAATTGAGGTCGAATACTGAATTCCGAGGCTGTGCGACCTACAAAAAAAAAAACTAAAACTGTTCGATATCGAAAATTTTAGGTGTTTTTAAGCTGCCTTTTACGATCGGCACCAGACTTCATAGGAACCCTCTAAAGGCTGTGGTATAAAAATTGGCTTAGCGGTTTCGGAGTCTTTACGTGATATACACATATACCCACATACGTATATACATTAAGTCGCCTCACGCTCCTTAGAAAAAAAAGTTGCTTAGTCCGGTTCTTCAAAATAATCCATGGCTTATGTTACGATGATCCCCAAAAATTTTCGACTAAAAATATTGCCTGGTATGGTAGTTAAAAAAAAAAAAAAACAAACGGTCAGAAATAAGAGTAATAAAAAGTTCTTTTGCATCAAAAAATCTTAATTTTGTTCCGTTGGACCAGAGAGAATGCGGATTTTTATGGATTGTTTTAACTTTTTTCATATTATTTTCACTAAAATTGAAATGAATTTTTTTCCATACTACTTTTAGTCAAATAAATTGTAAAATGTAAAAAATGTGTACATTTTTTGTAATTTCATTTAATTTAATTCTTCACCTTACAGTATATTTTATCATTAATAGATAATTTATTTGACCAAAAGTAATATGGCAAGACAAAAAATAAATAAATTTTAATTTGAATTTTAGTGAAAATAATATAAAAAAAAAAGTTAAAAAATTAATGAAAATCCGCATTACCTCCGATCCGACTGAAAAAATTAAAAACTGTTTGGTGCAGATAACTATTAAGTCTGACCGTTTGTTATTAAGGACATAAGAAGATCGGTCAATGTCCTTTCAAGGGCTGAAATGGCCATTTCGTTTTTGTTTTTTTTTTTTATTTGAAACTATCCCAGCACATGGATGGCTATCGCTACTGTCGAAATATTTGGGGAATCATCATAACATAAAGCGTTATTTTGAGCAACCGACCCAAACACCTTTTTTTTGTGAGGAGCCTTAGCATACAAAAATACATTTTTTACTGATAGATAGATGAGCAGAAAAAGAAGGCATGGCAACATTTATATATATAGTTATATATATAGTGACTGCCACTTGGTCCCATTGCACCTACATATCAAGTTTCACTATCAAAACATGTACAGCTCAGAAATTACAATGATTTCTCAAAAGTCGGCGTAGATAACGTGGGCACCCATTTTTTTAAGGGTTCTGACAGTAACCATATGAACTAATCTACCAAATTTTATTCTTTTACTGTAAATTTTGATTTATATACTTTTTACGGATTTGTGGGTGTGACAAAATTTATATAAAAAGTGACCGCCACTTGGACCCATAGCACCTACTTACCAAGTTTGACTATCAAAACGTTCACATCTCAGGAATTAAAATTATTTCTAACCGATAGCCCTGGCAACTAGTGCTTACTTAGTTATTATTGTTAAAATGTAATTAACTATAATACATAAATAAATAAATAAATTAAATAAAATTAATGCTGAAGAGTGGGCACAGATATAGTGCTACCATGCACATTTTTTTGCAAATCTGTCGAGAGTAAGCGTATGAACTTAATTACCAAATTTTAGTATTAAGCGATGAGAATCGTCTGATTTATAGAAGTTCTATTGATTTGTGGGTAAAAAAAGTGGCGGCCGTGGCGTAGTGGGTAGAGTGTGTGGTCCATATGGGAGACAACCCTTGTTCGAATTCCACCTCACACAGAAAGTTTTTCAACTGAATTAATTTTTCTGTTCGGTCGGCCGTCACCTCTCTGCTGACAATGGCAAACCTCAGAGAGTAAAAACTGCCATGAAAAGTTTCTTGAGAACATAAGCCGTTCGGAGTCGGCATAAAACTTGTAGGTCCAGTTCTCGATCATTTGTGCTCAAACATTCCACAACACGCACAACACAATTAATCATAAGAAGCTCGGTCAAAGTCCTTTCAAGAACTGAAATTGGCTATTTCGCGTTGTTTTTTTTTTATTTGCGGGTGGTACAAGTTGGCGTGGCAAATTATATATATCTATATATATATATTTATACTGACCGCTTCTTAGAGCACCTGCATATGAAGTGTTTTTATCAAAACGCGTACATCGCAGGAAAAAGCATGATTTCGAAAAAGTGGGCGTAGATATGGTGCGACCACGCCCATTGTTGAACAGTTGCCGACAGTGACCTTATGTACAAAATTACCAATTCTTAGTCTTCTACGGTAAAAGCCGTCTAATATAAAGCACTTTTACTGATTTGTGGGCGTTAAAAGTGGACGGGAGAACATTTGTGTATACATATATATATATAGTGACTGTCACTTGGACACATAGCACCTGCATACAAAGATTGACTATCAAAACGTGTACAACTCAGGAATAAGCAAGATTTCGAAAAAGTGGGCGTAGATATAGTGCGGCCATGTCCATTTTTTGTACACTTGGCTGACAGTAATCATTTAAACTAAATTACCAAATCTTAGTCTTCTAGGGCAAAAGCCGTCTGATATAAAGCATTTTTACTGATTTGTGGGCGGTAAAAGTGGGCGTGACCACGTTTATATTTACATAGTGACTGCCACTTGGATCCATAGCACCTGCATACCAAGATTGACTATCAAAACGTGTACAACTCAGGAATAAGCAAGATTTCGAAAAAGTGGGCGTAGATATAGTGCGGCCATGCCCATTTTTTGTACACTTGGCTGACAGTCATCATTTAAACTAAATTACCAAATCTTAGTCTTCTACGGCAAAAGCCATCTGGTAGAAAGCATTTTTACTGATTTTTGGGCGGTAAAAGTGGGCGTGACAATGTTTATATTTCCATAGTGACTGCCACTTGGACCCATAGCACCTGCATACCAAGATTGACTATCAAAACGTGTACAACTCAGGAATAAGCAAGATTTCGAAAAAGTGGGCGTAGATATAGTGCGGCCATGCCCATTTTTTGTACACTTGGCTGACAGTAATCATTTAAACTAAATTACCAAATCTTAGTCTTCTACGGCAAAAGTCATCTGATATAAAGCATTTTTACTGATTTTTGGGCGGTAAAAGTGGGCGTGACAACGTTTATATTTCCATAGTGACTGCCACTTGGACCCATAGCACCTGCATAAATTACCAAATCTTAGTCTTCTACGGCAAAAGCCATCTGATATAAAGCATTTTTACTGATTTTTGGGCGGTAAAAGTGGGCGTGACAACGTTTATATTTCCATAGTGACTGCCACTTGGACCCATAGCACCTGCATACCAAGATTGACTATCAAAACGCGTACAACTCTGGAATAAGCAAGATTTCGATATATTGCTATAGATATATTGCGGCCATGCCCATTTTTGTACACTGGCGGAGAGTAATCATATAAACTAAATTATCAAATCTTAGTCTTCTACGGCAAAAGCCATCTGATATAAAGCATTTTTACTGATTTGTGGACGGTAAAAGTGGGCGTGACAATGTTTATATTTACATAGTGACTGCCACTTGTATCCATAGCATCTTCGTACCAAGATTCACTATCAAAACTTGAACATTTCAGAAATTAAAATGATTGCTGAAAAGTGGGCGTAGATAGTGGCCACGCCAATTTTTTGTACAGTCACCGGAAGTAACTATCTGAACAAAATTAGCAAATCTTAGTTTTATATGATTAAAACCGTCTGATATATAGCATTTTTTTTTTTTGTTTGTGGGCGATAGAGCCCACAAGTTTAGCTAAGTTTATCATCGCTATCATATAAAGGCTACTGATGAGTTGGTGTAGCGGCCAACGAAACAGCTGTCTAGTCTGCTGTATGATTGCCACTCTATACAAAGGGTATTGTTGTTGTTGTTGGTTGTTTTCTTCAGAAAGCAACATAGACCTTGAGCTCAAAAATAAAACTCTTAATTAATAATTATAAAATTATTATTTATAAAAATAACACAAAAAAAAATAATAATATTTATGGGAACATATTGGTATATTTAAAAAGAGACATATTTTAAATTCGGCTCGTGGCAAGTTTTTT
The DNA here is from genome assembly GCA_914767935.1 of Coremacera marginata. Lineage (NCBI taxonomy): Eukaryota > Metazoa > Arthropoda > Insecta > Diptera > Sciomyzidae > Coremacera > Coremacera marginata. The sequence goes on from OU612043.1 coordinate 124,006,609, forward strand.
CGAATACGCACTTGTATATAAAAAAATGTTGTTTACATATATCGGTTGGATTTCTTAAAAAAATGTTTTTTGTCATTATAATTTTTTTGTGTTAAGAAAAGATTCTGAGTCGAAAGAAAACTTTTCCAACTTCAGAAGATTTTCTTGGCAACTTTAAGCTGCACCCAATAAAATATTGACCTACTGTAGTTTCCAAAGCGCTTAAGGGAGTAATATCCTGAGAAAATTCTCATAACATTCAGGGGGGCAGTTTCATAAATCAGAAAGGAACCTTCATTGGAAGGTTTAAAGTTCCATTCCAACATTAGGTCATTATCGTCATCACAATTTTTATTGAGAATATAAATTATGTGTCAGGAACTTCATTGACAATAATCGTGCAGAGAGGTACTGAACTTCTCTCATGAACAGTTCGAAGTTGTTGCCTAGTTGCGATTTAAAAACAGAAAACTATTTTTCAACGGAATCTTGGTTTAATCTTCTAAGCATAAAAAATTTTACTTTTTACTCCTGGAAGAGATCATTAACTAAAGATTTTCATTCATTGATTTTAAGATGAAAATTAAAGCACTGAAGTTACCAAAAATTATATTCTACAGAGGATCTATATATCTATATGTATATATATGTACATATATGTCTATATTTAAATATACAAATATGTTCACATAATTATTATTATTATCTATATATTAATATTATAAATGTATTTAATGTTATACATACTTACGCTTAAATTTTTTGTGAATTTTCTAGTTCAATGATCATTCAAAACATAAAAAACCTTCAACTAAATGTAACTGAAATAAAATTATGTTTGAACGGTACAATTGTAGTTATTACAAATTTAATTAAAATAATTAATGAAATTGTTATGAAAATCTAAAATTGCTGTGAAATGTAGTTAATAAATTAAGAAATGTTTTCACCTGTTATATGTTATTTTCCTTTAATCCTCGCCTCTTTAATTGACGGTTGATGAACAAATTTGCATTAAGAATTTCATAAATAGCTAAAAAATTATAAATAAAAAATTTTCTTCAAAATTGGAGGAAAAATTTTTTAAAAAAATCATAATTTTATTCCATTAGCAGCTGAAATTTTATAAACCAAAAATATTTCTTTAATTTCGGATAAAAACTTTTTGAAAAAAAATCTCATTTTTATGAGATTTTTTATGGAGCAAAAATCTTTCTTCAAAATCAGAGGAAACATTTTTAACAAGAAAAAATCTGTAATTTTTAGCAGCGAAAAATTTATAAACCAAAAATATTTCTCCAATTTCGGAAGAAAACTTTTGAAAAAAATATATCTTTAGCAGCTAAAAATTTATGGAGCAAACATTTTTCTTCAAAATCATTTTTTTTAACCAGCGAAAAATTTATGAGCCAAAAATATTTCTTCAATTTTGGGAGAAAACTTAAGAAAAAAATAAATCATTTCTTTAGCAGCTAAAAATTTATAAAGCAAACATTTTTCTACAAAATCAGAGGAAAAATGTTTAACAAGAAAAAATTTAGCATTTCCTTAGCAGCTAAAAATTTATAAACTAAAAATATTTCTTCAAAACGGGAAGAAGACTTTTTGCAAAAAAAATATCATTTCTTTAGCAGATAAAAATTAATGGAGCAAAAATATTTCTTCGAAATCGGAAGAAAACTTTTGAAAAAAAAAATATAGTTTCCTTAGCAGCTTAAAATTTATGGAGCAAAAATTTTTCTTCAAAATCATTTTGTAGCAGAGAAAACTTTATAGCCAAAAATATTTCTTCAATTTCGGAAGAAAACTTTTAAAAAAAATAAGTCATTTCCAAAAGAAAAAATTTTTCTTCGAAATCAAAAGAGAAATGTTTGAACGAAGTATTTAATATAAATTTCAATAAATTCTTAAAATATCTAAAACCTAAACAAAACGCAACGCTCAGCTAGAAACAAAGCACACTTACCTACACATATGCAAATAATAATAGCAAACAAAACACATGCAAATAATAACTGTATCAAAGAGATACTTTTATTCTCGCAAAACCTGTTTTGAGCGGATTTTGGCTTGCATGCATGGAATTTGTAGTTTTGGAAATGTCGCCGAAGCTGGCCGCTATAATTCACCGTAGTACCTTCAATTCTCGCTGCTTCGAAGCTTAACTATACACAAGCAGAGATTCACTATCGTAACTTCGCCACCTTCATGCATTCTCTTCACTATATATACTTTTTGCATTTGCTCTCTCCCTGTCAAAATTTTTTGACAGACCCGGGGCAATTTAAAGTGTGGTGAAAAATTCGCTACCACCTGGGTTTCCTACACCATGAATGAGACTATGACGCAAATTTCAGTGAGAGCCTCGTGGGTAGCTGTTTTTGCATTCACGCAGATGTCTAATATGTATTACGCATTAATAACATCAACACAAGTAAAAAAAAAAACGAAATGGCCATTTCAGCCCTTGAAAGGACTTTGACCGAGCTTCTTATGATCAATTGTGTTGTGTGTGATGTGAAATGTTTGAACACAAATGATCGAGAACTGGACCTACATGTTTTACGCCGACTCCGAACGGCTTATGTTCTCAAGAAGCTTTTCATGGCAGTTTTTACTCTCTGAGGTTTGCCATTGTCTGCAGAGAGGTGACGGCCGAACAGAAAAATTAATTCAATTGAAAAAACTTTCTGTGTCGGATGGAGGATTCGAACCTGGGCTCTCTGGCGTAGGAGTCACACACTCTACCCACTACGCCACGGCCGCCACTCAACACAAGTAGTTACTGAAAAATACTCGTAAAACAGATCTTGATTTATATAATTAAAATGGTTTATGTGTAGCAACACTGCGTTTTTAAAATATCTAATATAAACCATAGTAAAGGGTGATTTTTTAAGAGCTTGATAACTTTTTTTTAAAAAAAAACGCATAAAATTTGCAAAATCTCATCGGTTCTTTATTTGAAACGTTAGATTGGTCCATGACATTTACTTTTTGAAGATAATTTCATTTAAATGTTGACCGCGGCTGCGTCTTAGGTGGTCCATTCGGAAAGTCCAATTTTGGGCAACTTTTTCGAGCATTTCGGCCGGAATAGCCCGAATTTCTTCGGAAATGTTGTCTTCCAAAGCTGGAATAGTTGCTGGCTTATTTCTGTAGACTTTAGACTTGACGTAGCCCCACAAAAAATAGTCTAAAGGCGTCAAATCGCATGATCTTGGTGGCCAACTTACCGGTCCATTTCTTGAGATTAATTGTTCTCCGAAGTTTTCCCTCAAAATGGCCAACTTTTTGTTGCCAAAAATGGAAGAACTGAACTTGGTTGACATGTGGTTTCAACAAGATGGCGCTACATGCCACACAGCTCGCGATTCTATGGCCATATAGAAGAGATATGGAGATAAATAAAGTAATAAAAAAATTTTCCTATACAAAAATAAAACTCCAAGAAATCAGAGAAAATCAAAAGTTTTATATATGTACTATTAAAAAAATCCGCATTTATGCTTTTTTTTATGTATGTATTATAACAACTCTTTCTGAACACATTTCTAAAGATGTTTGCTGGGAAATGTGAAAATTAATAATATTATGACATTTTTCCTAGAGCATGAAGGCGAAAATGAGCTTATTTATATGGTAAAATAACAAATTTCTTACAAAGTTTCAAAAGCAATAACAAAAAAAAAAAAAATAGATAATAGGTAGAAAAATTAGTTTGATAAAATATGTTATTTTAATTTTATGCACATTGGACAGTCAGGAAAAATAAATTAAAAAGTTTTAGTAAACTTTTAAAAGAAACTCATCCAATTTACAGTGAGCATTACCCATGGTATTATATGCCAATGACTGTTCATAAAATACTAGTTCATGGTTCATTTCAGTATTACTATTGGGTTTCTTACTGAAGACGCACTCGAGGCCAGATATAAAGAAGTCCGAAGATTTCAATTAAAAAACACCAGGCAAAACTCAAGAGATTCAAGTAATAGTGACCTTTTGTCCTATTTATTACTGCCGTCTGAGCCTCTTATATATAGATATATAGAGCGCAAAACGTGCAGTAGAAAACAGAGCAAAATGATAAAGATATACATATATCCTTTTCTTGAAAAAGAAACAGAGAGAGAACTTGGAGATGAAAATATGGAAAATAGTAAACTATCACAAATATATTTCACTGAATTCGTGTCATATGATTCATCATAAAATTTTAGTAAATGAAGCAATTTTTTATATTTCAATATAAAGGTCCCTTTTCCAACAATGGCTTGTCCATATGACGTTTGTGTTCAGTATTCAATACGACTCAATCATGAATAGACTTACTCCTGCACAACGTTTATTAATTGTGGAAACCTACTACCAAAATCAGTCATCAGTAAGAGACTGTTATAGAGTTCTTCAACACAATTTTTCGTTATGAGCGTCCAACTGAGCGCACTATTCGTAACACTATCACCAAATTTCGAACCAATTTCACACTATTGGACATTCATCATTCAACCAGAGTGCAAAGAGCCCTTACGGGAATACTGCTGCAGTAGCAGAGAGTATTCGTGAAAACTGTGAACAATCGATTCGTCGCCAATCTCAGGCTTTGGGTATCTTTATTATGGATCATTGTAGCTTATATTCAGGCGTGATCTTGGTCTGAAGGCCTATAAAATACAGCTCGTACAAGAATTGAAGAATTCGAACTTCGAATTGATCCATTACTTTATCGAAAAGTTAGTTGGCCACCAGGCTGGCAAAAATCCTCTACCTAACCCTCCGCGTGGGTGCCGGCTGGAAATAACTGCTACAGTGTCTCAATCCGGGACGGCGGTTAGCTAAGGGGAGGATGCAGCCACAGTGCACTGACTCTCAATAGTTCTAGTGCTGTTGGCGCGTGTCCTTCCCATCGGTTTGAGGTATGGGCTGAATCAAGGTGTTATGCGACCCGTGCCGAGGATTTACTAGGCTGGAGGCCCATCAAAAATAGTCCAGGCACTCACGGAGCGTATCGGATACCAGGCGCCCTCCGATACTATTTAGCCTTACCCGCACACAGGGACCTCTGTGGGGGTGGACCTTCCATTGTCCTACACTCATGGGAATCAAATAGAAGCAAATAAACAAAAATTACAATAACAAAAAACAATTAAAAAAGAAGAGTCTGGTACTCATAAAAAACCGGAAGGGAACTCTATTCCCGTATCCACCCGATTGGTGGAAAAAGCCAAAGCTGCAAGCTGCGGCGCTATCTCGGTGGGTGGGTTAGTCCCGCCTGAAGCCACATCAAAACCAAGAACTGCAGAGCCGGTTATTGAAACAGCCGCTAAGGCACTGGGTGAGGACCTTGGCCCGAGCACTTCGGGACAAGCCACGGCAAGATTAAATTCGGGCCGTGGAACGTCGGGAGCAAAGGCCGGGAACAAGCCCGAACCTGGTGTGGTTGATGATCGGCCCTCAGGCGCTCTCGGAAAGAGCAAGCGCTACCGTCCGTCAAAACTGGCCTGGTACGAAAGGTGTGCCAAAGCTTAACTGCAAAAGAGCCAGAACAAGGAAGCGGAAACCCTCCCGAAGAGCGCCCCTCATAAGGGTGAAATTGCAATCAAAAGGCAAAGATCTTCGGAGGAGACACCAGCTGCAAAAAGGCCGAAACCGCACAGTCGTTACACTGAAGCTAGGTCGTTTAGCGAAGTGGTCAAGGGGAAAGGAAGGGTGCTGGCCGTCATTGACAATGGGAGAGCGGACGGGGCACTCCCCCGGGACAAATGGAGGTGGGTAGAAGTCGCACTAGCCGATGCCTTCTTCCAAGTCCTGGAGGAGCACCCTGGTCCAAACCCCCACTGTCACGATGCCGGCTGGTACAGTTTTGGCCACATAAAACTGATAGCTTGCGATGACGACAGGTCGGCTGATTTTTATAAAGCAGCCATCAGCAAAGTCGGCGAGGTTTGGCCTGGGGCTAAGCTGCAAGCGATTGAGAGAAGCGAAATACCGCAGTGTCCCAGGGCTAGAGTCTGGATTCCCAGCAAGCCCAATGATGCGGAAGCGATTCTTCGCATATTCCGGACATGTAATCCAGACATGGCCACAGAAGGGTGGGCTATCGGCAAGCTGGATTAGCCTGTGGGACCCTCAAGGCAGGTACTTCTGCTGCTTAACGCCGAGTCACTGTAGCCGTTGAAGGAGAAGAAGGGAGTCCCCTGGTTTGCTCTCTCCAAGGTCCTCCTGAAAGTGTACAACAGGGACAGAAAGTCCGTACTGGGTTCTTCAACCGAAGCTCCACCAAGTCAGGCGGAAGCAGAGGTTGCTGAGCCCCCGTGTTGCACACTGGATGGTGATCTCGAAGAGACCATGTCGGTGGACTCGGTTGACCTCATCGGGGTGTCTGGCCTCTACTGTGAGGATGCTCTTCTCTCGGAGGAGCTATCCGAGGAGGAAGAGGCCAACACAACGGTCGTGGAAAGCCACAAATCTGGAGTGGATGAAGGTGCTCCAGATTAACCTTCACCACTCAAAACTCGCCTCGGCGAATCTTTTAGTCCACCTTCATAAAGGTGGATTTGATGTAGTCCTCATCCAGGAACCCTGGGTATGTGGTCGCAGGAACTGCAGCTTGAGGACGAAGGTAGCTAAGATGTTGGTAGCTAACAACGTAAGTATGCCTAGAACATGTATCTTAGTCAAGAACGGTATAAATTTATTTCTAATTTCTAGATACTCTGACAGAGATCTGGTTGCAGCCAGTCTAGAGCTTGATGGAAACACCTATTGGCTGGCTGCACCCTACTTCTCGCATGACGAAAGCCCGCCTCCAGAGAGTTTCAGGAAGATGGTGGACGACGCTGGCGGAATATGTCGAGGGGTCATTGTCTCGGCTAACGCCAATGCGCACAACTCCGTGTGGGGAAGTACAAACACGAACGAAAGGGGTGAGTTATTTTTTGAGTATTTGATTAGTACAAACCTTTATATATGTAATAGGGGTGAAGACCCAACCTTTGTTATTAAAAATAGAAGTGAGGTCTTAGATATTACTTTAGCCTCAGACTTCATTTTCGACAAAATTGGTGAGTGGAAGGTGTCTGAGAACAGTCTTATTCCGACCACCGCTATATTGAGTATACCTTTTTTAACACGTCTCCTAAACCAATCTCCTCTATTTACATTAGGAGATCGGACTGGGGAATCTACAGGAGGGCCTTGGCAAAATCTTTGCCATCAGGTCCGATTGAAAAACCAAAATCGGCAATGGACTTAGAAAATCTAGTCGATGTTTTAAACAAAGCAAAGAATCGCTCACTGGCATCCTCCTGCCCAAAAAGGGGATTCAAAGGGAAGCTTAAACCAAAATGGTGGTCTTCTGAACTGAATGGCCTAAGAACTAAATGCAGGAAGCTCTTCAACGCGGCAAAATGCTCGAAAGCGGAACATGATTGGGCTGCCTACAAGGTAGCCCTTAAATATTCAAAACTGAAACAAGGAAAGCTAAAAGATCCTCTTGGAAACAATTCTGTGAAGGAATTGAAGACTTTTCAGAGGCATCCAGGCTGCGGAAAATTCTTGCTACCACACCATGCACACCCGGCTACCTCAAAAGGTCGGACGGCTCATGGACAATGTCTAGCGAGGAATCTCTTAACCTTCTTTTAGACATGCACTTCCCTGGTAGCAGCGCGCCCTTGTTTGCGCCCCTGCCTCACCTTAGCTGTTCCCAGCATAAGGTCGAAGACATCGTCTCTGATAGGAAGTTAAAATGGGCGGTAAACAGCATCAAACTTTATAAATCACCGGGACCTGACGGCATTTACCCTATTGAATTACAAGAGGCTATGCATACAATAATACCTTGGCTTCGTATTGGCTTCCTTGGCTTCGTAAGGCAGGGAAGACATCACATGCCACCCCTAAAGACTTTAGGCCCATTAGCCTAACATCTTTTCTATTAAAGACGTTAGAACGCCTCTTAAATCTGTATCTCCGCAGAAACATTGATTCTGCACTACTATCGGCTCACAGCATGCCTACAACAAAGGAAGATCCGTGGAAACGGCCCTACATACGCTGGTCGGGACCATAGAAAAATCCTTCTTAAATAATGAGTTTACTCTGGTTTCCTTCTAAGATATAGAAGGAGCTTTTAATAACGTAACACCACAAGCAATACGACGAGCACTAGTTGGACTGGGCGTGAATAAGATCATTACAGAGCTTATAGACAAGCTACTTAACAGTAGAATAGTTCTACCGGACCTGGGCGCATACAGCGCCATTGGATCTGTCTCAAGAGGTACGCCTCAAGGAGGTGTTCTCTCTCCACTCCTCTGGAATTTGGTAGTAAATGACGTACTGCTATCTCTGGAAGTTCTTAGTTCTGCTCAGCTGGAAGTTAAACATAGCAGAGCGCACTAAAAAAGCCACAGTGGCACTTTATACTTGTAAAAAAGCCATAGGATCAAGATGGGGGTTTTCGCCTCGTATTGTTCACTGGCTGTATACCGGGGTCACAAGACCTATTCTTCTATATGGAGTAGTAATATGGTGGCCGTCCATAGACAAGGTCACTTATATGAAACAACTCCAAAAAGTGCAGAGAATGGCATCTATATGCATCAGCGGTGCTCTGAGAACAACACCGACTGCAGCCCTAGAGACCATACTTCATCTTTTACCACTGGACCTGGTTGCCAAACAGACAGCAGCCTGTTCGGAGACAAGACTTAGAGAACTGGGAGTATGGAAGAGTATGACAACGGGTCACTCATCCATACTTAACAACTTCATTCCATCAAGAACTGATTACTGCAAGCCCTCGCTCTCCTTCGAAGGAAGGTATGGTGCGCTTATTCCGCCTAGAACATACTGGGTCAATGGTGCACCATGGAAACGAGGGTGTCTATATTTCTATACAGATGGATCAAAATTAAACGACAAGGTCGGGTATGGGGTCTACTCAAAAGAGCTTGGAATATCTCTGGCTCGTAGGCTTCCTGACCACTGTAGTGTGTTTCAAGCCGAATTGATGGCAATAGTGGAGGTTGCATCATGGCTTTCAAAAAACGTTGTCTCTAAACAGGAAATTCATATCTTCTCTGATAGTCAGGCTGCGATAAAATCGTTGGAACAAGTAGCCACAAACTCTAAAGTAGCCAAAGAATGCCGTGCTTCATTAGGGGAAATGTCGAACTATTTCAGCATCAACCGAATATGGGTACCCGGGCATAAAGGCATAAAAGGTAATGAAAAGGCAGATGAGCTAGCTAGAAATGGGAAACAAGCGCCACTTTTCATGGTGAACCCACCGGGTATCCCGTTAGCAACTCTCAAGCTGCTAATCAGTAACAATATCATATCGAAAGCCAACACTATGTGGGCTGAGCTCTCGACATGCAAAGTATCAAGGCTTATCTGGCCGACACTGGATCTCGGGCGATCGAGAGCCCTCCTCTCGCTGGCAAGACCAGAACTAGCCACAATAGTGGCTGTCATCACAGGGCACTGCTTGATAGGCAGACATGCCTACAGGTTGGGAGTTATCTCAAATGACTTCTGTAGAAGATGCAGAGACGAGGAAGAGGAAGAAACCATCACCCATCTTCTGTGCTCCTGTCCTGCGCTAGCCAGAAGAAGGCACAAACATTTAGGCTCTTTCTTCTTTCATGAGCTTGACGACCTGTCAACGACTGATGTCAGGCGTCTAAAAGGCTTCATCAGGAGCTCAAGTTGGTTCCATTAGTAATAAAAGCCTTTGTGCAGCGGAATCACAATGGACCTATCTGGTCTAAGTGAGCTGGTGTATGTTTTCCATTTACACCGGCTGCCGCCTCTACCTCACCTAACCACCTAGTTGGCCACCAAGATCATGTGATTTGACTCCACTCGGATTACTTTCTTTGGGAATATGTTAGATCACTTTCTTATGTCAACAAACCCGAAACTATTGACGCTTTGAAAACCAACATAACTCGTGTTATTCAAGGAATACCGGCCGATATGCTCAAAGGAGTTGTCGAAAATTGAACCCATAGAATGGACCATTTAAGAGCTAGTCGTGAGCAACATTTGAACGAAATTATTTTTAAGCATTGAGTTGTAGGAACCCAACTACCCTTCCAAATAAAGATATGCATCAATACATTTATTTTTATGTATTTTATTTAGAAAAAAAATCTTATTGGATCACCCTTTAGATAGAATATGTTATGAATTAATGACAATAGTTTTTAAAAGGCTAAAAAGAATAAACTTATTTTTATGTAATAGATAGGATTTCTTAATTTGGGTGTTACAGATAACTTTAACAATAGGCATGGCAGGTGGCTCATATTTCGCTGAATTGAAACTGTATTTTTGAATTTTTTTCTGTATAATATACCTACTATACACAAATATATATAGGAATTGCTTAAGAGAAGTGAAGATAATATATTCAAATTTTTTATAATTGCGGTGGGCGTGTCCTTTGACCGATTTCATAAATTTTTTTCCGAAGCAATTTATGCTGCTAACACAAACATCTGTACCAAATTGTATTGTTATAAATTGCTTTTTACTGATTCTACGAAAAATTTTCATTTCAGGATATATGAGCGGTGGCGTATTTCTCGTCCGATTTTAATATAATCTCATACATTGAATTCTGTTGATGTTACAAACATTGTTTGTTGAATTTTATTGTAATTAGTTTATTATTGCGGATTTTATACCGATTTTTCGTTTAGAGACATACATTTTTCTTGGTTCAAGCAATAGAACCAAATCTATCTGTACCAAATTTCAACTCTCTACGACAACGCTTTCTATTTTTGCCACCTGTTGTATGAACTCGCGACACTGTGCGACCCCACCAGATTGGAGTCTGCCAGCAGACTGAAAGTCAAAATGTGAATTTTCTTTTACTTTCTTGTGGCTTTATTAAAGAAGTGACAAAATCCAAAGTTAGATATTCCTTTTACTGACGATATAATTGATATTTTGGCAGAAATTTTATCTTTGCACGATGAATATTAAAGGCTTTATGTATACCCTAAAATTTCCCCAAAAAAAATTAGAATCATCTTGAATAAATTTGTGAAAATACCTCCATACAAAAGGCGATGTAAGACATAATTATACGTCAGAAAAACATAAAAATCTGTCATTACTTCCATTTTTTGACACCACTTTGCTGTTGCATTATTTTTTTAACACACATTCACACAACACTATTCATTTCTTTATTTTCAAAACACCGGCAGAAATCCGAATAAACTTTTTTATTTTTACGAATTTACGAATTTTATTTATTGAGTTTAATAATAAAAACACGAACATGATATTCCCGAATATTAAATTTTAGCACACACGCATGCGACCGGCATTTTTCATTCGTTCACAACAATAAACGTCATTTAGTCGCTCATTTTCTTTTCGCTTTCTTTCATTCCTCCTATGTTCCGATTTTGCAAATATTGACATAGGGTGTTTATGGAGATTTAAAAATATGTATGAAAAATCTTGTACAATAAAAATATAAATTTAATGGAACTTATAAAAAATAACATTTTACTATTAGAAAAGTTTAAATTAAATTAAAAAAAAAAAAACAAAAATAAGATGTATAGTGCGGAATATATTATAAATAAATTGAAATATTTTGAAATTTTAAAAAATGAGGTGGAACAAATTAAAAATGAAGATTGCAAGATTTTGAAAGTAAAATTCATCGATACCCTATACGAACAAACTAACTTGTTTTTAAAAACAACTAATTAAAAAACTAATTTAAAATAAACTAGCATATTAACTACTTTGAATTATATTAAGGCGGCATCCACTTCAATTCTAAAAAGTTTTTAAGTAATTGAAATACTACTTAAAAACAAGTGGTTGATAAACTACTTTGAATAATATTAAGGCGGCAACTACTCTGATTTTGTTATGTTTTAATTGCAAATTTTTATTAGATTACAAGTTTATATATATTTAACCATGTTATTTCATCAAATATTATTAACTTTAGTCTTCACTAACATTTTGTTTCAAACAGACATATTTTTTTATTTACGACATTGAACTGCAAGACAGACGTGGTAAACACACTTTAAAACTGATAAACTGCCTCAAAACCCTGTGAAACGATTAAAAATTCTTTATTATTTAAGATATCCAAATTACAAACTGGTAGTGTTTAGCAGAAACTGCACAATTTGGACTCTGTACGGAAATTCATGCAATGCTTAACCATTCAGCAAACACCTCATCACTTCATGATTTATGTATTTTTCAAAACAGTTAAATAAATTATCTCTTTGATGTATAGAAATTTAAAATTTTTATGCTTTTAAATTAATTTTCAGAAAGTGGAATATTAAAAAGATTTCAATTGGTTATTTTAAAGTTACTTAAAAAATAGTTTAAGTATAACTTATTTAACAAGTAGTTGAAAATATATGCAGACGAAAGTCAATTGACTTATTTAGCGGACATCACCATACAAAATATGTTAGTTCGTTCTATGGAAAAAAGTCAGAATTTCAACTAGTTGTGGTTGACAAAAAACTACTTTTTCAGCTACTTTTAAATTAGTTCATTTTCCTACAGGGTATTTATAAAAAAACGATTAAAATAATTAAAAACTTAGTTGTTAAAGAAAAAAGAAAACGTATTAAAACAACGTATTGTGAAGATTTAGACTTGTCAACAATCTGGGAAGAAAAAGTTTATCTGCCAAAAATGTCAAATTTTGATATTAATATAGTGGGTAAAAACCTGCCAATTTTTAAAGGTGGTTTGAGTCACGATTTCATGATACAAACGGAGTTACTGCATGATTTAATTAAAGAAGAAGATAAACCAATTTTTATAAAATATGTATAAAAAAAAAAAAAAACGAAATGGCCATTTCAGCCCTTGAAAGGACTTTGACCGAGCTGCTTATGATCAATTGTGTTGTGTGTGATGTGAAATGTTTGCACACAAATGATCGAGAACTGGACCTACATGTTTTACGCCGACTCCGAACGGCTTATGTTCTCAAGAAGCTTTTCATGGCAGTTTTTACTCTCTGAGGTTTGCCATTGTCTGCAGAGAGGTGACGGCCGAACAGAAAAATTAATTCAATTGAAAAAACTTTCTGTGTCGGATGGAGGATTCGAACCTGGGTTCTCTGGCGTAAGAGTCACACACTCTACCCACTACGCCACGGCCGCCACACAATATGTATACAATTTTAAATTATCGGCTCAAGTTCGCAGCATACTTGGTCGTCCAAATAGACCATCGACATTAGTAGAATTGAAAAATTCATTAGAGAGATCTTACCCGAATCCAAAAACACAACAACAGGTATTAAACGAATTTAGTACACTGAAACAAAACAATAGCTCAATATCAGAATGTACAGAAAAAATTACTGAACTGTCAGAACAATTAAGTTCATTTGAAATTAAAACGTTGGAAAATCCAACTCAAGAAGCTAAAGATGCGGTTTATAAAATCAATGAAAATATGGCGCTAAACATTTTTAATTAAGGTGTAAATGTTGAATACCAGCCTATTTTACTCTCAAATGTACCAAAAACGTTTAGTGAAGCAGTAACAAGGTGTATGACGGCGGAAAGAAGAATAAAAGTAACATTTTTCATGTCAGAAATAGAAACGACTACAGTGGTCACCGAGAACAGTTCAAAAGAAATAATTTTAGAAACCATAATAGTCCGAATAACAACTACAGAGATAATAATAACTACAGATATCAAAATAATAATTTCTCTAGCAGCATCTACAGAAATAATAATAACAATTACAGTCATTTTAAAAACCCTACTTACGGATATAACAACACTAGTCGAAATTTTAACAATTTTCCAAATTTTAGCCAAAATTACAATAGGCAAAATAATTTTGATCAGAATTTCAGAAACAGCAACGAACAGGGAAACGGCAATGGCCGGGTAGCAAGAACTGTTACCCGCAGAGGCCAAAACTAATATACAAAATCACGCAAAAATTAACAAATTATGTCACATTAGAATGTAAAAATACAAATGAAGTTTTCAAATTATTTATAGATACAGGAGCTGATATCTCCATCTGCAAAGTTAGTAAAGTACGTGAAATAGATACAAAGAATATTTCAACCCTAACGGGTATATCAGACGAAGAAATAGAATGCAATGGCACAGCAAATTTAAATTTAAAATTAGAGAAAATGATTTTCCTATATCGACTGATGGAATAATAGGGCGCGATATGCTAGAAAAATACATGGCAAAAATAGATTTCGAAACCCTTACAATTACTTTTATCATTAACGGGCCAGAATTTACATTACCACTAATAAAGAAAGATTTTTTTCAATACAACCATAATTATACCAGCGAGATCAGAATCGATAGTCCCTATCGATATCAAAGTGAAAGAAAAGGGCGTATTCTTAGGAAATATTTTAATACCCGCAACAGGCATCGCACACATAAACTTATTAAACACAATCAATGAAGACGTTATTATTAACAATTTTGAGGTAGAGACAAAACCTCTAAAAAACTACAAAATTTGTACATGCACAAAAAAGAACAGCAACAATAAGATTAGATTAAACAAACTGCTTAAAACATTAAATATTGATTGTAATGAACCGCAAGCAGAAAAGTCAGCAATAAATTTAATACAAAATTACCAAGATATACGTCATACAACAGGAGAACGCCTAAGCGTAAACAATTTTTACACTCAGGAAATACAAACGACAGACGTAAACCCCGTTTATATCAAAAACTACAGAGTTCCACAGACCCAAATGACAGAGATAAACAAACAAGTTGACCAACTTTTAGAAGATGACATTATAGAACATTCAGTCAGTCCATATAATTCACCAATACTTGTAGTGCCAAAAAAATCGACAGATGACGACAAAAAATGGCGACTCATTGTAGACTTTAGAAAGCTAAACGAGAAGATAGTGAACGATAAGTTTCCACTGACCAGGATAGCGGATGTTTTGGACAGATTGGGAAGAGCTTAGTACTTTACAACTTTAGACATGACTAGTTCTTTTCACCAGATTAACTTACACGAAGACTCTCGACCACTAACTGCTTTTTCGACAATAAATGGACACTTTCAATTTAAACGTTTACATTTTGGACTGAAGATATCTTAAAATAGTTTCCAGCGCATGCTGACAATAGCGCTAAGTGGTCTCGACGCAGAAGCGTCTCTTTATGTCGACGACATTATTGTGTTTGGGTATAGTTTGAAGCACCATAATGAGAAATTAGAAAAGGTTTTTAATAGAATTAGGAATTTTAATTTATAGCTAAACCCAGATAAATGTTGTTTTCTGAAACCAGAGGTAATATATCTTGGCCATCTCATAACGTCAAATGGGATAAAAACAGATCCAGCCAAAAATACAGTTATCGAAAATTTTCCAATCCCAACAAATGCAAATGAAGTGACAAGGTTCGTCGCCTTCTGCAATTATTATTGGCGCTTCATTCCAAATTTTGCGGACATAGCTAAAGATTTAAATGCACTTTTGAAGACAAACAAACAATTCGTCTGGAGCGAAAGTTAACAGCAAGCTTTTGATACTCTGAAAATTAAACTTTTAAATCCCCCGGTCTTCCAATACCCAGATTTCGACAGACCCTTCGTACTTACCACAGATGCCTCGAATTATGCACTCGGTGCTGTATTGTCTCAAGGTGAAGTCGGTTTAGATTTACCGATTTCCTACGCGAGCAAATCGGTCGCAAAACACGATATAAACAAACCAATAATTGAAAAAGAGCTCTTGGCTATACACTGGGCAATCAATTTTTTTAGACCATATCTGTATGGTAGAACATTTTCGGTTCTAAAAGACCACCGCCCGCTAGTGTCTCTTTTCTCACACAAGAACCCGTCATCAAAAATGACACGCATAGGGTTAGATTTATGCGATTACGACTTCGAAATCATTTACAAAAAAGGCAAAATGAATACTAATGCTGATGCATTATCAAGAATTGTATTAAACAGTGAATCCCTAAAAGCAATGATCCCAACTGCAACAGAAAATGATAAACAAAATATTCTTGCAATAACACGTAGTATGAATACAGGAAAGATCAAACAAAACATAGATTTTACAAATTCAGAATGTAGTCCTAGCAGTAAGACTGATCAACTTTTTGCATAAGAATGTACATCACTCTCGGATATACGCAAAATAAAAAAACTTACGTTTTTAACACAAAATAATTATAAGGGTACCCAGATTTATACTGAAGAAGATGAAGTAATTGTTCGATGCAGTGACAATCCTTTGTTCACACCGCTGACGTTGGAAAAGCTGTCATCACGAATGTACCATTTGAAAGCAGAAGAACTTGCATTAAGTAAAAGCGATAACATATTTAAAATAATTGCAATTAAAGATTTTAAAAACATATATAATAAATTGAAAAGAGAAAGAAAATTTAAAAATATTAATTTATAAAAATCCGGAAAGAATATTAGATAAAGATATACAGGAGAAAATAATAAAAGAATACCATAGTTCGACACATGGAGGTCATATGGGCATTCGGAAAACAATTTTGAAAGTAAAACAAAGGTACATATAGAAAAATATGACCAAAATGATTAAACAATATATAAATAACTGCGAACAGTGTAAACTTAACAAACGGACAGGAAATTCGAAAGAAAAACTTACAGTGACAGACACTCCAGGGACCAGTTTTGAAATCTTATCAATAGACACAGCAGATCCTCTGCGCTATTCAAATAATTACAGATATCTACTCACGATTCAATACGAATTGACAAAATACGTCATTGCAAGTCCAATAGAGACGAAAGACGTAAGAAGAGTAGCTAAAGCTCTAGTTGAAAACGTAATTTTAGTATACGGTCACTTTAATAAACTAAAATTGGATAAAGGTACTTAGTTCACTAATGAATTATTGTCTGAAGTATGTAGCCTCTTGAGCATCAAACAACTTTTTAGTACTCCGTATCATCATGAAACTCTAGGTTCGATTGAAAGAAACCATCGCGTATTAAATGAATTCTTACTAAATTTTTGCTAAAATGACGAATGCATTGGTCCCATTCGTCATTTTCCCATACTTCATGTTTGCTTACAATACAACACCTCATGTTGACACAAACTATACTCCTTTCGAGCTTATTTTTGGCAAATTGGCTATTCTACCAAATGATGGTTGTCCACAGTCAAATTTTTACAATACTGAAAATTATGCTCAAGAATTAAAGTAAAGATTATCAGCTACCATATCACGGTCCATATACCATAATCGATAAAAATGGAGTAAATTCTATAATAACCGTTAATGGAAAAATTTGAAAATTTCATAATAAATTATAAAAAATATGGAATTAATGAAAATATGATAGCTAATGTAAATTTTAAAACAAAATAGTTTATTTTAATATACATAGTAAAAACTACTATAATTGAATTGTATAATTTAAACACAAAAATTATATATAGGAATTATTATATGAATTATAACAATACAACAAAAATTGAATTATATATAAAAAAAGACTTATTTTTCAAATCAAATTATTTTAAATCAAATAACTTTCATCTTAAGGATAGGGGTGTAGTGCACTCAAAATAACAATTTATTTCACGCACAGATAAACTAATATTATAAATGAAACATTATGCAAAACAACTATTGCTATAACACACACTTAAGCTACTTTAACTCTTGTTTATATATATATTTTAAAAGAACATTGAACTTGCTATTTTACTATTATTACACTCACGCACTATATATATATATTTTTGAAGAACGTTGAACTTATATTATGTTCTTATTTTTTGTTGCACTCACGCACTATATAGCTTGTATTTTTTTACACACTTTGTCACATATTGGACCGCATTATTTTTTTGTTTGTTGCACTTAAACACATGTTAATGTTTATTTTTTGGTTATATGTAAGTAAATTTATATTAGTTATAAGAATATTTAAATGTTATATTATTTAATAAAGATCGAGGAAAATACTGTTGCTCTTTAATTTAATGTTCTTGTTATAATATACGCAAAGAGAAGCCGGAGAGAAGGCATTAATTTCATGAAGCCATGTACTTAAAATCAAGGATATAGCATTCTGCGTCTTTGCCGTAACGACAAAGTCTTTGTGCCACAGTACATTTTCTTTACTTTTACGACTTTTCCATGCTTTTTTAAAGACGTACGTCTTTGCCACAAGAATTTAAGTTTTTGATTCAAAGTATATTGTTCTTGGGAATCTAAAAATCTTTGTCTCTTTGCCGTAACGATGTTTTGTCTTTGGGCACAATCTAACCAATAAAAGTCATTGTGAAAAAGTGCATTTTCTTTGGTTTTACGATTTTTTTCTCTGGGTGTAGTGAACGATTGAGCTCTGCTGGCTTCGCCATATTTATCGCTCGTGAGAAGTATTGAAAATAAGTTTTTTTATAGGGAACGAATAAGGAGAAGTATTTTATTTTAATCGTTCTCCGCACTCTGCTTTCAACCCTCCAAATTTGTAGCAAATTGGAGACATGAAGTGTGAACCGTGGCAGATCTCCCACTCACCCATACCTTTAATATCTCGCCCATATACTTATAGTTTAGTATTTTAAAAGATATCGAAAATTTCACACATATAACAACCATTAATTTGGAAAAAATTAACAAAGTTATTTCTATGAAAAAGACACCTTCATCTTTTTAAAAAAATTTGTGATATGTTTTTTATCTATCTACTGTTTCATATATTGATTAATTTTTCCGTACGTTTTTTTTTAAAGGACATTAAAACAGAATGTACAGCAAAGATTATATCGCAGTATAGATTTCTATGGCTCAATCTGAGTGAGCTCCTTCAAACGCTCGGAAGTGCTTATGCCAGAACTTATTCAAATTACTGCTTGTTTATGTGAGTACTTTTTTTTATTGTGTATGTTTTATTAGACAATTGTTGATATAGCACCCAATTTGTTCTTTTATAATAAGGTTTCCTGAGGTAGGTAAACTGGAAGCTGGTTTCAACACTTATTAGTTTTAACATTCAGAATACTTAGTGGGTTCCAGCAAAGAGTATATATATTAAAGGAAGAGAACTCAATTCGCTCACTCAATTTTACTCGCTGAAAATCCAGCATACAAATAAGACTCCTGGGGAAATGTTTTCGAAATGTGATATTCGAAAACATTTCTGCCGGTATTTGTGCAGTCGCCGTTGTTGTTGTCAGATTCTATACACTGACTGAAACTGGTTTGACTGGTTTTTATAATAAATTCTGCACAATGTTTACATTTTGCATTATTATATTCTATACTGCTTTGACTGGTTTTTGTGTTATTGAAATAAATTTTCACAATGTTTACATTTTTGGCTGGACGGGCTTACATGGACTTATTTCAATAACACAATTAGATATTTCAGATATTAGATATTATTTTCAGAATATGTATGAAAATAAATGCTTTTTTTCGAATTTCTTTGTTTTTAATTTTTTTTAGGTTACCTAGGATTTTTTGTTCTTGCTAGAATTTTAGAAATTTCAAAGTTGTGTTGTGTTGGCAATCGAAATTTTTTAATATAGTTATATATTTATATAACACCTTAGATATTATCAATAGATATAGATATAGATAGATATAGATGTTTAAATGTTTGTAAGTTTTTGTAAATGTAAAAAAATTGAAGAATTTCCAAATTAGATATTTGCAAGTTTCAAAGGTTTTCAATCAACTTGCAGGTATTTAATTGGCAAATTGAAGTATGGAAAAATTAATTCTTATTTTTTCAATGTTTGTAATTATATTAAATTTTTTTCGGTCAAATAGAAAATGTTGCATTTAATCCAATTTATTATATATTATATGTTATACTTCACTCCATGCAATTTACATATTATATTTTCAAATATATTGGAATAAATGTGGAAAATATATTGTAAATATTTCAAACATGTTTTTAAAAAGTGGTGGAATCTTCAACTTGCAAGGTATAACAATTTAACACGAGATTTTTAAAATAATCAAAACGTTTTCGAAACGAGATTTTTAAAATAGTCGCATCGTTTTAGAAACGGAATTCCAGAAAATTTTCGGATTAGCTCATTTTGATTTTTTTGGAATTCATTTCAAATGCATAACGGAACCGACTTTTTAATATGAAAAAGTTTTTTTTAAGAAAAGTATTTTTTCAAAACTTTTATGATAATTTTTTGTGATTGATAAAATTTATGAAAAAAAGAAAACTTTTACTTCCAAAATATAACAAGTGCACTTAAAACAACAATGTACACTTCTTTCTAATTTTCTAGTGAAATTAATTTTCAAACAGAACGAATCAAAATAAAAAGAAGGAGAAAAACATATATATTTTAAATTTCATTTATTTATTATTATATTTATTATTTATTATAATCAAATATTGAGCAATAAATTATATTCAAAATATTTTAAACACTTTTCAAAAGCTTACTTTACAAAATATGTGTAAATATGTGGAAAATATATACACAATTTTATTTATGTAAAATTTAAAATGTTTTATTAAATCCAATGCATATTTATTCAAATATTAAAGAATAAATGTGGATAATATATAACAATATTTCAAACATTTTTTAAAAAACTATAGAATATAAAAAAGTGTATGCAAATTTCTTTCTTCCATTTCAGCTACCCACACACACGCATGCGTTCAAAAACAATAACAAACTTATTCAATGAATTTGTCTTTTTTTGTTTGTATCATCGTAGAAAAATATTTTAGTACTTGTAAATAAATAAATAAATAAATTTATAAATTTTCTGCGGCGCATTTTTTTCTTTTTTTTTTATAAATTTGCTAGTTTAACTTAGAGGTAATTATAAATATTAAAAAAAGAACATTTAATAATTTCTAAAATACCTAAAATTTATTTGAAAATATAAATTGGATTAAATGAAAGAAATTCCTATTTGACCTAAAAAAAATGAAATTAGATAGAAATATTGGGAAAAAAATCATTTTCATACTCAATATTTTCATATTGAATTAAATGCATGCAACAAACAATCAACCCAGGCAAAAAATGTGGTAAAAAAAAGTTAAAATTACAATAAGTTCGATTAAATTCAGATAATTAAGAACTTATCTAAAGCTAAAAAATGTAACATTAAACTCCATTTAATTCAATTTATTTGAAAATAAAAATTGGATTAAATGAAAAATTTATTCAAATTAAATTAGATTAAATTAAATTTGAAATGAATGAAAAATTTCCTATTTGATCTAAAAAAACGAATTAACATAAAAATATTGAAAAAAAATCATTTCATAGTTTCATATAAATACCTGAATCTTGCAAATATCCAATTGGCATATTGAAATAAGTCCATGCAAGTCCGTCCAGCCAAAAATGTAAACATTGTGCAGAATCTATTTCAATAAAAGGAAAAAAGCGGTCAAACCACTTTCATAGATTCTGAGAGCGCACAACAATCATGGCGACGCCTGCGCACATACCGAGAGCGCTGTTTTCGAAGATAAAATCTTTCGAAGCACAAATACCGACTGCGCTGTTTTCGAACATTTTTGGTGACCCTTTATTTGTGAACCAGGATTTCAATGAGTTAAAACTCAAGAGCGAAAAAAATTCTCTGCTATATATATACTCATTGCCCGTAGCCAGGATTAACCCAAGGGGAGTTTTCATTAAAAAATATATCGATATTTTTTGATATCGATAAATCAAAGGAACTTAGTATAAAACTTTAATGAATTTTTAATAAAACGCATATTAATTTTTATTATTTATATAATTTTATAATTTATATAATTACTTATTTTTTTATGTTGTGACGAACCGAGGTATCACTCGCCGGTGTCCAGGGTTCGTTCACAAACAATTTAGTACACGGGGTTCTATCTAGTTTATCGATTCTTGATGTTTATTATAAAATAGTTAATTTTTAAATAAAAATATAATATATACTATAAACTTAAGTTCACGACTTAATGATAAAGTTGATAAATGATAAATTTGTATTTCATTTACTTAGCGTCAATTTTTCTCAATATGTGTTCATGTCATTACACTGTTTTCGATCCGAGTTTCTTCGTGGCCTGATGTACTTATGTCATCCATCGTCAGCTGTTGGAATCGTCAACCGTTCTGGCGCAGCGCGTGGGCAAGTCTTAGGACAGAATCGTCCGCTCCAATGGCACAACGCGTGGGTAGGACTTAGAATGGAAAACGTCGTCCTCAATGGCACAACGCTTGGGTAGGACTTAGAATGGAAACGTCGTCCTCAATGGCACAACGCGTGGGTAGGACTTAGAATGAAAACGTCGTCCTCAATGGCACAACGCGTGGGGAGGACTTAGAATGGAAACGTCGTCCTCAATGGCACAACGCGTGGGTAGGACGTGGAATAAAAACGTCGTCCTCAATGGCACAACGCGTGGGTAGGACTTAGGATAGAAACGTCGTCCTCAATGGCACAACGCGTGGGTAGGACTTAGAATTGAGACGTCGTCCTCAATGGCACAACGCGTGGGTAGGACTTGGAATGAAAACGTCGTCCTCAATGGCACAACGCGTGGGTAGAACTTATTAGGAGGAAGGTTTATCAGGAGTATTTATTTGTAGATGACCTACCCGTGTGGCTGCTGCTGCAAAACTGAATTTTAATTTTGCCACTCGTTGTGTAAGTCACCCCAGCTTGACTGCACAGTCATGGTGTGTTGAGTTTATGTTTCAGCTGTTTCGTTGTTCTTGACATATCACTTTTCACCTCGGGCTAGTGTTGCCATCCGGGTGAAATTAATTAAGGTGTATGTTACATGTTGCTTATTCAACACAGTGCTGCTTCAGTATTTAACTACCCACGTTATAGTAGTTTTATTTACTGGTGATGTATTTAAGAGGTATTCCGATAGTGCGTACACATAAATTATATAAATTATTGTTTTTAATTGTTTTAATTGTAATAAATGTGTAACAAAATTAAATAGCCCCTGATGTAAAGGCTTTTACGACATAGGGCCCGTCGTATTTCGGCGCAAGCTTTGCGTTGAAGTCGTCTATAGCCTTAGATAGTGGATGTTGTCAAACCATGACCGGTTGTCCGATTTTGGGTTTCCAGTCTTTCCGGCGTAAATTGTAGTGGCGGGCCTGGTCCTTTGAAGCTCTAGTTAAGTACTGGCGCACAATTGTAAAGAGCTCTTGCAAGTGCCTAGCTCGGTCGGATGGATCTTGCTCCTTAGTACCTGTGCCGCGAACTGCTTCATCATAGAGGGCTCGAGGAAGACGTGGTTCTCGACCCTGTGTTAGAAATGCTGGATTGTAACCGGTGGTCTCTGACACACTGGTGTTAATCGCTAATGAGATTTCTGGCAAGTTCTCGTCCCAAAGCTTATGATGATTGTTGGCAAGCTGAGCTATCATAGTCTTGACGGTTCGGTTGGCTCGTTCTGTGGGGTTCTCCTGAGGCGTGTAGGGTGCTGTCAGCTGTTGGTGAACTCCAATATCCACCAAATATCGTTGAAATATTCTGCCTGTGAACTGGGTTCCGTTGTCGGTTATCGGAATTTTAGGAACTCCATATCGCGCCAGAATTCTCTCTCGGAAAGCTTTTAATAGGTTCTCTGATGTAGCTTTCCGCAATGGTACCAATTCTGTCCATTTGGAAAACTTGTCGAAGAACACCAACAGCATATTATTGCCAAGCTTAGAACGGGGTAGTGGTCCAACAAAGTCTGCACACAGCACAGACCATGGCTCATCTGGGATTCTTGTCAACATTTCTCCGGCGGGTGCTTGCTGGCTGGACTTGTACCGTTGACAGGACTCACATTTCCGGACATAGTGGCTTATGTCTGTGACAGACTCTAGCAAATTGTCCGTTGGAGGGATTCGCTTGGTTGCCGGGACAGAGCGTCCGCTACCACGTTGTGTTTGCCCTTACGGTATTGCACTGTGAAGTTAAACTGCTGGAGTTCCAGATGGGCTCTCTATAGAGTTAAGCCATTTCAGCGACAGGTGGTCGGCTATTACTACGAATTTATAGCCTTCCAGATACGGCCTCGTCTTCCGGATGCCCCAAATGATTGCTTAACACTCTTTTTCTGTCGGTGATTAGTTCTTTTCTGCGTCGTTTAAGTGCCGGCTGGCGTAGGCGATCACATGTTCCGCGCCTTCGATGTTCTGTGTCAAGACGGCACCGAGTCCCAAGTCGCTAGCATCTGTCTGGAGGAAAAATGTCTGTTTGAAGTCGGGGCATTCTAAAACTGGAGCTTCCGTGAGCTTTTTTTTGAGTTCTTCGAATGCCCGTTATTTTGGTTCGCCCCACTTACAATGTTTCCCTTTCTTTAGGAATGAGTTCAACGGTTGCACAACTGTCGAGAAATCTGAAATAAACCTTCGATACCACGACGCTATGCCGAGAAAGCGTCGCACTCCTCGGACATTTTGAGGAGGTTCGAGATCTCGTATAGCGGCGATTTTATCGAGGTCAGTGTGGATACCCTCCGAGCTAACCACGTGTCCTAGGTATTTTATTTTTTTCTGGAAAAACTCGCACTTCTCGGCGTTTATCCGAAGATTGGCCGCTTGAAGGCGGCGGAACACTTCCTTTAGATTCTTCATGTGCTCTTCAAAGGTCCTACCCGTGACTATGATGTCGTCTAAGTAGGCGGAGGCGAAAGGCTCGATCACCCGGTCGAGGGCACGCTGAAACGTCGCTGGAGCAGAGTGGAGGCCAAACGGCATGACTCGCCACTGAAACAATCCTCGTCAGGGCACAGTGAATGCGGTGTACTTTCGACTCTCAGTTTCCATCGGAATTTGCCAGTAGCCATCCTTGAGGTCGAGGCTGCTGATATATTTGGCATCGCGTAGCCTGTCTAAAATGTGCGTGATGCGTGGTAAGGGGTAGGCATCGGGCACTGACCGACTGTTGAGGGCTCTATAGTCGACACACAGCCGCCATGCCCCTGTCTTCTTTTTTACGAGGACGAACGGTGCACTATGCGGGCTGTGCGATAGCTCGATGCATCCCTTGTCTAGAAGTTTATTAATTTCTTCGTCGATAATTGCTTGCATGGCTGGGTTCCTTGGATAATACCGCTGTTTTAGCGGTCTCTCATCGACCATGATGATTCGATGTTCGGTGATATTTGTTACCCCTTGCAAGGCTTCGAATTTTCTGAGTTCTTCTTTCAGAAACACTGACACTTGTTCTGACTCCTGCGCCGTACGTCCTGTTAGCTGTCTACAATATGAAAGGGATTAAAAGTAGCTTACCCAAATTAATAGTTTCCCCACCACAGCTAAGCGTAGCTTTGGTTTCCACCAGGAAGTCCATGCCAAGAATGACTTCGTCGGTAGCGTCTGGCATTACTAAAAACTGGAACTTTCGATTAATGTTGCCCAATCGAATATCGGTTTCTACGGTATGGTGAAGTACTTTGACCGATCCATCAGCTAACGTGACCACATTATTGGCTAGGACGAATTTGCAGCTGTTATGGATCCTGTCGACAAATTGTTGACTCAGGAAACTTCGCGTTGCACCGGTATCTATTGTGGCATTGATCGTCAGCGTATCGATTGTTATAGTGGCGAAGATGTGACTGTTATCGTGTTGAAGAGGTCTTAATGGGTTTGAAGATTTCCTTCTAGAGGACTCGCCCCTCCTCGTTCTGAGCGAGCCCCTTCGTCGTTTCCCGGTCGTGTATGTGTCCCGGCACTGAATGGTGAGTACATTTTGACGGCCGCAGATCCAGCAGAGATCATTTGGGGTTTCGGCAGTCTTGTCTTACATGTCCGTTTTTACCACAATTTCGACAAGCGGTTCTTGGGTTGATCTCCATTTGTAGCCCATGCTGGTCGGCTGTCAATTGGTGGTTAATGGCAGGGGGGTAACTCCGAACGTTGGCACGTCGATCTTGTTGCAGCATGCGGTGGTGCTAGGTACGCAAGTTGGCTCGCTGTGTTCGTTCGGGCAGGTTAACCAAATCTACGAGTGTTGAAAGACTTTCCTTCGAATATACCACTGGTAGTCTGGGTGAGCGTTTCGGAAGATTCTCTCGAGTTTTTGTTCTTCACTGTAGTCCGCATGTCTCAATAGAGTTTGGAGGTCTAAGACAAAATTTTTAAACGGCTCCCGGTGTTTTTGGGTTCTGTTTCGGATGTCGTCGTCGATCCGCTCCAGATATCTAGGTGGTAGAAAGAATTTTAAAAATTTTTCTTTGAACAGCCCCCAGGCAGGCCAGTGCTCGTTATTATTTCGATACCATATCAAGGCGCGGTCAGTGAGCAGTTCAGGCATCGTGCGAGGTAGGTATTTCTTGTTGATATTGTAGACTTCGGCCAGTTCTTCAACTCTTTCGATGAAGGCCAAGGGGTCTTTTTTCCCGTCGAATTTTACTGACCACTTCCTTACCTTCTCCACTACTGCCAAATATGGGTCTGTCACTGGTAATGCCGTGTTTGAGTTAGTCGGCCCTGTTTGCTGGGCAAATGGCAGCAAGGCATCGGTCGCTTGAGTCGGAACGCGAAGCGTTGCGTCGGTTGAGCTTGTTCGTTTTCCGCCTGAGTCCTCAGTTGGCGGTGCTGGTGGCGCTGGTGATATGGCGCGACGGTGTTTTGCCTGTAGATAAAGGAGCCGCTGTAACTGCTAGTCCATGTATTCTTTTTCATTTATGAAACCGATGAAGCGCATCCGAAGCTCTTCAACAGTGCCAGTGGGGTCAAATTCGAAGTCATTTGCGTATGTTATCAGCTTTTTTAGGGAATACACCCACGTGGTTGTCAACATGGCGATGTACAAGAGTTGCTCCTGCTTTATCTGAAAGGATTAAATGTTTCAATTTATTAATAGTTTTCTAAGCTATTTTCATGGACAGCACTTGTTCGGGGTTTTTTTTTTTAATTTGAACGGTCTTTAAGGTATTATTACGTTTCTCGCTGTTTATCTATTATTTAGTTTTTATAATAATATATTTTTTCCTGTTTTTTTTTTTTTATTAGTCGGAGCTTATCGAGTTCATTAATTCGACCTATAGTTTTTTTTTTTGTTTTTTTTCTGTTTTATTTAAACCTCGATTCACTACGTATATTCTTTTTCCTTTGCTTAATATAATTTGATCTCTTTATTCGTTTCAGATTTGTTTTTGTTTGGTTTTTTTTTATTTTTTTTTTGTACCCACTGAGCTTGATTTCTTGGTTGGTCCTTTTGATGTTGCTGAGGTACGCTCAGCGGGTTCCCAGGGTTCAAACAAGAAAACTAAGTATTTTTTTCAAATTTAAAAGAAAATTAACAATGTTTATTGTGGTGTATTCTTTAAGTGACAATGTAGTGATTGATTATTGATTTAATTCACAAGCTCTGTTTCAGGGTATGTGCTGCTTCGGCTGCTGTTCAACAGGCGGGCCTACAAGCCGCGGACGCTGTTGCTCGAAACAAAAATAGGCAGGCGGGCTTACAAGCCACGGACTATGTACCTTTTATTGGAGCAGGCGGGCATACAAGCCACGGACTCTGCTAAAAAAAAATAAAACAGTCGGGCCTACAAGCCACTGAATCTGCTGATGCTTTCGCGAGTGGGCCTACAAGCCACCGACTTCGCTACTGTTGTGTGTGCAGGTGGGCCTACAAGCCACCGACTCTGCTGGTGATGCCCTTTCAACAGTTGGGCCTACAAGCCACTGACTCTGTTCCTGGTTGGGTTTCGCAGGGGCCTACAAGCCACCGACTCTGCTAATGTTTCCACTTACTCTCCTTCCTGGCTCGGTAGATTTCTTCTCGTTCGCTGTTTGCCTGTTGTCTCTTCGAACGATCGAACAGTGTGTTCCCTTGTCTATGGTATGATAGCTAGATCGGCGATTTTTCCCCGACTAATTCCTCGCACTTGCTGTCTTCACCACTGAATTGATTTATTTTTGCACTGAATTTACTTCCAAATTAATCGTACTGATGTTTATTCTCACTGACTTGTTACACGCGAGTTTATTCAAAAGAAACTGAATCCCGAACTGTAGCTGCTGCCTGCTATTTATACGATCTTCTGCGTGCGTTTTGGAGTAAAGAAGTTCCCGTTGTCGAAACTTCGAGACTGTTGATTTTGTCAACAAGTTCCCGTTTTGTATTTTTGGCGTAAACAAGTTCCCGTACATCGCACTCGTTGTTGTTGTCACGTGCCGAGATTTTTCCTCCTTGTTGCGCTGCTTGTTTATACCTTAAACATATGTGCACAGCAATTTGGCTTTGCTTGGCGAACGACTACTATTGCGTGTGTTTGTCATTTTCTCCTCTTTCATAACTGGACAACAACTACCCCAGCTGCGCTGCATTCCTTTGTGTCTGTCTACCTATGTGCATCTAAAGTGTGAGACAAAGACAGGGCTTAATTCATGTATTTTTATTTTTTGTTTGTACTTCAGTGTGTAAAAATAGTGTATAACAATAAGGGGAAAAAAATGTAAACAAAAAAAATTTAAATAATGGTGGCGATGTTCACCACGTGCCTCTCGTGCTTGTTGTGGCTTGTTGTGGCGATAAAATTCGCAGTTGAATTTTATGCGTCACACGCCCTCCTTACTTTAGCAAGGCAGCGGATCCTCACCTCGCCTCTTCTGCCAATTTTGATGCGGTACCTCTGTCCGTTTACTGTGCGAATACAATTTCGCACTTCGCCTGGACGTCGGCCCGCCAGCATCGTTTGCACCGCGTTGGTTATGGCAACAGGATAGCGGTCGTCCTCATCGACGTCGCTGCTGTCGATGTGTAGTGCCTCTGATGCCCTACTAGTGCCCGAACTGACACTACCGTACCTGTTGTTCTCGATGTTGTTGTTTTTGTTGTAAGCGTTGTCGTCCAATTGTTTGCCGCAGCTCTTGTTGTTGTT
Organism: Coremacera marginata; assembly: GCA_914767935.1. Lineage (NCBI taxonomy): Eukaryota > Metazoa > Arthropoda > Insecta > Diptera > Sciomyzidae > Coremacera > Coremacera marginata. The sequence continues at coordinate 124,035,481 of OU612043.1, forward strand.
GTCGTAGTTGATATATTTGACGTCGCTGTCCTCGCAATCTATCGCCGGCGGTGGCGATGGCGGAAATTCGACGATCGGTTCCCTGTCACCGTCGTCCTCACATTCCTGCAAAAAGGTGGCCGTAATCCGCACGATCTTCATGCGGTAGCCGGGCCATCTCTCCACTTCCTCTTCGACCCGTAAGTCGAACCTGCCCTCAGGTCTAGATTCCTCTTCTTCTTCCTCCTCCTGCTCTTCTGAGGCCCAGGATGGAGCAGGTGGTGCCTCTTCTTCTTCCTCTTGCGGATAAACACTCTGCTCTTCTTCCAAAATGTTCAAGTCGGAGTCAGTGAACAGTTGTCCGAGAGATTCTACCTCACTCTCCTCCATCTCGCTGTCGCTGATGACGATCACCTCCTGGTTGTCCATTATGCCTCTCTTATTTGTATGTATATTGAGTTTAATGTTTGTTACTTTGTTGTTGTTGCGTTTTTTTTTTCCTCGTTCCTTATTCCCTCGTGGTTTAAGATCGAATGATCATTTGGTCAACATGTCATTCCTGTATGACCTCCTCATATTTTGATCGGTTCCTTTTTCCTGCTTTCCTTTGTTCTTTTTTTGTTCCTTGTAGTATTTTTAAGGTTGGTAGTCACTTTTCAGTGAACATACCCCCTGCACGTGTGTACTACCCCTTTTTGTGGATTGTAACTTGGCAGCACTTGTTTTTGCTGCTGTCATGGCTTTGAGGTTCTGCCATTTTATTTTCATTGTTTTCGCAGCTGCTTGTCTTCTTTTGTTGTGTGTATTAAAGAAAAGGTTTGTTTTTTTTTTATAGAAAATTAATTAATATTTATAATTATATTTATAATTAATTTTCCCTTGTTTTTTTTTCTTTGCCAGTTTCATTGCCTCTGTGGCAGATTTAAGTTCGCGTTCTCTGCAGCCTTTAGCATCCGAAAGTTTTGCTTCTATATCCGAAATCTTTGCTTGAGAAGACTTTTGTGATTTCCGAGCTTTGGAAAGATCATCTTCCAATGCCTTTACTTGTGCCTGAAGCGCTTTAATTTCTTTCTGGTGCTGTTGAAATGTAGTTTGGGCAAGTCGCTGCTTGCAAGCATTCAACTCATGCTGACGTAGTTCCAAATGCTCCTTAATTTGATGGTAAGAGCGTGCAAGTCCTTCAAAGGAGGTTCAACCTTATGCAATTAAATTTTCCGATCTTCACTATTTTGCTCTAAATTTCTTTTTATTTCAGCCAATTCTTGCAAAATATTTCCACCTTTGGGTCGTGAGCCACCAGAAAGTGTACCCTCTGGGTCGACAACGTCGCCCTCTAATGTAACTGAACGACAGTGGACATTTCGATGATATGTAACCTGTTTGGCTATGTTTAAATCCCGACATATCAACGAACTTTTTTTTTTTTTTGTTTTTGTTAAGTGCTGTGTATTGTGTACATTAGTTTTCCTTATAAATACAGTGATGGTTGTTACCTGCGCCAACTTGGCGCTCCCTTTGTGTTCTCATCTATCGTTAGGGTTTCTTTTCCCGCGATTTTCCCCGCTCAGGTTAGGGTTTCGGTTGCATTTCTTTTCCGTGGCTGTTGGCCATCGTTGGAATTCGTCGGGGCTCCAACTTTGGCCTTCAAAGTTTCTGACTGCGCAGCGTGCGTGGTAAGTGGCAGCGCCGCGCGCGCTTCTCTGTGTATAGATGTATTGGTAAGTACCCAAATATTTTGAAATTTTTGTATATGCAGCGGCGTAGCGTCGCTGAAACGTTGGTGTCTTCGCACGGTATATTGCTACCGGGGCATTTCTGTTGCGTCTCCTGCCGCGCAGGAGATGTGGCGACGTTGCGCTGCTGCCCTCGCAGACGCTGCTGTGCTCGCAGCACTACCTGTGGGTGGCTTAGCTTGCATGTAGTAGAATATCTGCTACTGCGTGTGGCCCGGTATGCTGCTGTCATGCCGCCTGTGTGCTGCCGTTTTGCAGTCGAATGTGCTGCCATGCAGCTGGACATTAGGTGGTCGTGCAGCTGACCATCCGGTGGTCATACCGCCGAAGATTCGGTGGTCTTGCAGCTGGATGTTCAGTGGTCATGCAGCTAAATGTTCGGTGGTCATGCAACATAATATTTGATGGTCATGCAGTGGGATATTCGGTGGTCATGCAGTTGAATATTCGGTTGTGTGGTTGGATATTCTGCTATCATGCAAGCTGTGTTCGGAAATTGTTGACAGCAATGGCGCTTTGAAGTGACATTTATTAGGCTGATACGTAGTTGTTAGCTCAGGTGTGGCTACGATCTCTGTTGACGCAGGTGGTGCTGCGGTCTCAGTTGTTGACGCAGGTGGTGCTGCGATCTCAGTTGTTGACGCAGGTGGTGCTGCGGTCTCAGTTGTTGACGCAGATGGCGCTGCGATCTCAGTTGTTGACGCAGGTGGTGCTGCGGTCTCAGTTGTTGACGCAGATGGCGCTGCGATCCCAGTGCTTAAGCCTGTTGGTCATCAGACTGAAAAGGTTTCAGTTGACTGACGTGGGCATTTTTCATTCGAGTTTCCCCTTCGCGCTTGACGCGCACTATGACCGGGGATACAAAATCTATGATTCTGTATGGACCATCGAACTTTGGGGCCAACTTAGCCGCAAAGTTATCTACCGCTTTTGACAGGTGGTGTTGTTTTATCAAAACAATTTCACCGATCTTTGGACTCCAATTTCGCCTTCGCAGGTTGTAGTGTCGAGCTTGATCCTGGGCCGCTCTTTCCAGATTTCGGCGTACAATCTCGAAAATTTCTTTCAACTTCATTTCCCGTTCTGAAGCTGTCAGGGCCTCCTGCCCTGTGCCAAATGTATGTTCGTCATACAGTGTTTTTGGTAATCTAAGTTCTCGTCCTTGGATTAAAAATGCTGGGCTGTATCCCGTAGTTTCAGAGACACTTGTGTTCATAGCCAGGGAGATTTCTGGGAGAAGTTCATCCCAGACCTTTTGCTGTTCGCCTGTGAATTGGGCTATCATCGTTTTGATCGTTCTGTTTGCGCGTTCCGTCGGGTTTTCCTGCGGTGTATATGGCGCGGTAAGCTGGTGTTTTACACCCATATCAGCTAAGAACTTCTTAAAAGTTCGACTCGTGAATTGTGCGCCGTTGTCCGTAATGAGGACCTTTGGGACGCCAAATCGCGCTAGAATACGTTCTCGAAACGCGCGTTGGAGGTGATCGCTGGTTGCTTTGCGAAGCGGGATCACTTCAGTCCATTTCGAGAACTTGTCAAAAAATACAAGAAGCATTGTGTTACCATGTTTTGACCGGGGCAATGGTCCCACGAAGTCAGCGCACAAGATTGCCCAAGGCTCTTCCGCAATTTGGGTAAGCATTTTACCAGCGGGACTCTGTTGGCTTGGCTTGTAGCGTTGACATGATTCGCAGCGACGAACATAACGGCCGATATCGCGAAACATTCCTGGCCAATAGTATCTATTGGCTATTCTCGCAATAGTTTTCCGTATTCCTAAATGGCCAGCACATGGACTATCGTGGCTTTCCTTCAAAACTCTCTCTCTTGAGAAGCTTGGTACACAAAGCTTCCACGGGACACAATCTTCATCGTTTGCCTGACTCGATATGTGGCGGTACATCTGCCCGTCTTCTATCACATAGTCTGGGAACTTCGCTGGGTTCTCCATGACTTCTTGCATCTTCTTGTGTAGCCAGTTACATGTGTTGTCCTGGGTTTCTTCCGTACTTGTTTTCCGTAACGTCTCTATCGGTTACCGGGATAAGGCGTCGGCGACTACGTTTAGCTTTCCTCTTCGATATTGTATATCGAACGTATGTTGCTGCAGTTCTAATGCCCACCTAGCGACGCGACCTGAAGGACTCTCTATCGAGTTTAACCACTTTAAAGACAAGTGATCCGTTATCACTGTGAACCAATACCCCTCCAGATACGGTCGCATTTTCCGGATTGCCCACACAATCGCGAGACATTCCTTCTCCGTTGGTGAGTAATTACACTCCGCCTTATTCAGGTGTCGGCTGGCGTACGCAATTACTCTCTCCTCATCGCCCTGGCCTTGTGTTAGAACAGCTCCAAGGCCATAGTCGCTGGCGTCGGTTTGTAACGTAAACTTTTCATCGAAATTTGGACATGCCAAGACTGGTGCCTCAGTTAACTTCCCCTTGAGGGCTTCAAACGCTTCCTGCTGGGTCTCACTCCACTTCCAATGCTTTCCTTTTCCTAAGAGTTTTGTAAGGGGGTGTACGATGGTCGAAAACTCTGGAACAAAGCGTCGATACCATGAAGCTATTCCCAGAACTCGTCGTAATTCTTTCGTGTTTGTGGGGGGTTGTAATTCCTTTATCGCTGATACTTTGTCTGGATCGGTATGTATTCCTTGGCTGCTTACCACATGGCCCAAATATTTTATTTCCTGTTTGAAGAACTCACATTTCTCCGTGTTGATTTTCAAGTTCGCCGCCCGGAGTCTACGAAACACTTCCTTTAGATTTTCCATATGCTGTTCGAATGAGCTCCCAGTAACAATAATGTCGTCTAAATAGGCAAACGCATGCGGTTCCATTTCAGGACCGATTACTTGGTCTAACGCTCGTTGAAAAGTTGCGGGAGCTGAATGCAGCCCAAACGGCATAACTCGCCATTGGAAAAGTCCACGACCCGGTACCGTAAATGCAGTAAACTGTTTACTCTTTTCCTCCATCGGAATCTGCCAATACCCATTTTTGAGATCTAGACTGCTAATATATTTGGCATCTCGTAGTCGGTCTAGTATGTGGTGTATTCTTGGTATTGGGTAAGCATCCGGTACAGATTTTGCATTTAATTGCCGGTAGTCTACGCAGAGTCGCCATTTTCCGGTCTTCTTTTTCACCAATACGATTGGCGCACTGTGGGGGCTGTATGAGGGCTCGATGCACCCCTTCTCGATCAATTCGTCGATCTCCTGGTTAATGATCGCTTGCATCGCTGGGTTCTTCGGGAAATATCTCTGTTTTATGGGTCTATCATCTTGCATGATTATCTTGTGGGCCGTAATGTTGGATAGGCCCTGTAGTTTTTCGAACTCGGCTAATTCTCTCCTTAAGAACCTCTCCATTTTCTCCTCTTCCGTTGCTTCGACTTCTCGCACCACTGTGCACAATGGGGCAACGCTAGCACCTGTTGTCGCCTCGTGCCTTTTCAACGTGATGGTATGGCCACCACATGTAAAAGTTGCCTGAGTTTGTAGCAGAAAGTCCATTCCCAAAATCACCTCATCCACAATATCGGGTAGGACGAGTAGTGGAATCCTGCAAGTGTTTTCCCCCAATCTTATTTGCAGGATCAGTGCTTCGCTCACTGTTCGCACAGAACTGTCGGCCATTCTAACGACTATATCTTCCTCTACCCTTTCTCCTGCGTGTGCCAGTTTCTCTGCTAATCGTTTGCTTATAAAACTCCTGGTTGCTCCTGTGTCTATGGTGGCCTCTTGAATTCCTTCTCCGAGTGTAATACTTGCAAATATGTGAGCCTCGTCGTGCTGCAGACTTCCTACGTGATACGAGGGACAGTATGTGCGTTCCCCGATAGGCCTCGCCTCTACCGGGTGTTCCGTCCGTTTCCCGACTGCCGACGACAGCAAACAATTGATCTAAGGCCACGTTTTCCACACTCCCAGCAGAACATTACCCATGGATTTCGACACTCGTAGCGCATGTGACCATCTCTACCACATCGTCTACATGCCGTTCGTGGATTTATAGATGTCTCCGGAGCCTGTGTGACCATGCGATGACGTTCTTCTCTAGGCCGCTGGGCCGGTGCTTGTGTAGGTGCCGTGTCCGCGTGTATGCACTCAAAATCTTCAGCCAACGCTATTAGCTCTTCCAGGTTGCTAAAATCTTTTCTTTTAATGTAGAGTTGATACTCTTGCCGACTGTTTCGAAACGTCCTTTCTAACTTCTGATATTCGTCGTAATTCGAATGTCGCATTAAGCTCTGCAGGGCGAGAACGTAATCCTTAAAGGACTCTCCAGCGCGCTGTTGCCTCTGCCTGATGTCATCGTCCAATCTCTCGAAATATCTTGCTGGCAGAAAGAAATGCAAAAAGTCTTCCTTGAAACTTTTCCACTCGCGCCACATTCGGTTATTATTTCGAAACCATGTCAGAGCACGATCTCGTAATAATTCTGGCATTGTTCGGGTAAGGTGGTCTCTTCCTAGGCCATACGCTTCTGCCAGTTCTTCTACGCGTTCAATGAATGCAAGCGGATCTCGGCCTCCGTCGTATTTCACAGACCACTTTCTTACCTTATCAATTACCGCAGCGTATGGATTGTGGTTTTGCTGGGCTTCTGGTGCTGGCTGTACTTCTGGCATTACCTCGTTGTTTGCTGAGGTACCGATATCTGTATTTCCTGATCCCGATGGTGCTATGCTCACGGGCGGTACCGCAAGAGGGCATGGAGAAATACTTCTTGTGTGCTTTGCCTCCAGCTCGAGAAGTCGTTGCTCTATCTCCGGTTTTTGTTCTGGTTCAAGTGCAAATGTCGCAAATCTTTTCCTGAGTTCTTCAACGGTTCCTTCGCTGCTAAAGTTAAGCTCTTTAGCGTAGGCTACCAAGTCGTCTCGTCGAAGTGCATAAATCCATGTAGTTCGCACCATATTGTTTCTTCTCCGTTATTTCCTGTGTTGAATCTTTACTCCTTCTGCGTTGTTTCTCCTGTGAAGATAGTCCCTGCTCGGGCGCCACTTGTAACGAACCTCTGGTTGGTCCTTTTGATGTTGCTGAGGTACGCTCAGCGGGTTCCCAGGGTTCAAACAAGAAAACTAAGTATTTTTTTCAAATTTAAAAGAAAATTAACAATGTTTATTGTGGTGTATTCTTTAAGTGACAATGTAGTGATTGATTATTGATTTAATTCACAAGCTCTGTTTCAGGGTATGTGCTGCTTCGGCTGCTGTTCAACAGGCGGGCCTACAAGCCGCGGACGCTGTTGCTCGAAACAAAAATAGGCAGGCGGGCTTACAAGCCACGGACTATGTACCTTTTATTGGAGCAGGCGGGCATACAAGCCACGGACTCTGCTAAAAAAAAATAAAACAGTCGGGCCTACAAGCCACTGAATCTGCTGATGCTTTCGCGAGTGGGCCTACAAGCCACCGACTTCGCTACTGTTGTGTGTGCAGGTGGGCCTACAAGCCACCGACTCTGCTGGTGATGTCCTTTCAACAGTTGGGCCTACAAGCCACTGACTCTGTTCCTGGTTGGGTTTCGCAGGGGCCTACAAGCCACCGACTCTGCTAATGTTTCCACTTACTCTCCTTCCTGGCTCGGTAGATTTCTTCTCGTTCGCTGTTTGCCTGTTGTCTCTTCGAACGATCGAACAGTGTGTTCCCTTGTCTATGGTATGATAGCTAGATCGGCGATTTTTCCCCGACTAATTCCTCGCACTTGCTGTCTTCACCACTGAATTGATTTATTTTTGCACTGAATTTACTTCCAAATTAATCGTACTGTTGTTTATTCTCACTGACTTGTTACACGCGAGTTTATTCAAAAGAAACTGAATCCCGAACTGTAGCTGCTGCCTGCTATTTATACGATCTTCTGCGTGCGTTTTGGAGTAAACAAGTTCCCGTTGTCGAAACTTCGAGACTGTTGATTTTGTCAACAAGTTCCCGTTTTGTATTTTTGGCGTAAACAAGTTCCCGTACATCGCTCTCGTTGTTGTTGTCACGTGCCGAGATTTTTCCTCCTTGTTGCGCTGCTTGTTTATACCTTAAACATATGTGCACAGCAATTTGGCTTTGCTTGGCGAACGACTACTATTGCGTGTGTTTGTCATTTTCTCCTCTTTCATAACTGGACAACAACTACCCCAGCTGCGCTGCATTCCTTTGTGTCTGTCTACCTATGTGCATCTAAAGTGTGAGACAAAGACAGGGCTTAATTCATGTATTTTTATTTTTTGTTTGTACTTCAGTGTGTAAAAATAGTGTATAACAATAAGGGGAAAAAAATGTAAACAAAAAAAATTTAAATAATGGTGGCGATGTTCACCACGTGCCTCTCGTGCTTGTTGTGGCTTGTTGTGGCGATAAAATTCGCAGTTGAATTTTATGCGTCACAACATATATTTTTTTTTCTGTGCGCGACGAGTTGGCTTAACAGATTACAGTTTTATTTTTTTTCCTCTCATTGGGCTGAGTTTAACGCGGGCTTAGTTTTGTTTTTCGTTTTTGATTATAGCACGCACTGAGTTTAACACGGGCTTAGTTTTTTTTTTTTTCTTTTATTTGTCTTCCATGTTTGTTACGCGTGTTGTTGTTACAGATTATTAATTCACTATAATATATTTTTTGCCGTGCGCGGCGGATGATTTTATTATTTCCAGACAAAATGTCCGTTTTTTTTTATTATTATTTTTCCGTATTATTCACTTTTACACTTTTTGCTCGCTGATGATTTTTTCTTTCGCGTACGCGGCGGATGACTTTATTATTTTCTGACAAAATGTCCCTGCTCGGGCGCCATTGTGACGAACCTTTTTCTTGCCGAGGTATCACTCGCTGGTGTCCAGGGTTCGTTCGGAAACAATTTAGCACACGGGGTTCTATCTAGTTTATCGATTCTTGATGTTTATTATAAAATAGTTAATTTTTAAATAACAATATAATATATACTATAAACTTAAGTTCACGACTTAATGATAAATTTGATAAATGATAAATTTGTATTTCATTTACTTAGCGTCAATTTTTCTCAATATGTGTTCATGTCATTACACTTTTTTCGATCCGAGTTTCTTCGAGGCCTGATGTACTTATGTCATCCATCGTCAGCTGTTGGAATCGTCAACCGTTCTGGCGCAGCGCGTGGGCAAGTCTTAGGAAAGAATCGTCCGCTTCAATGGCACAACGCGTGGGTAGGACTTAGAATGGAGACGTCGTCCTCAATGGCACAATGCGTGGGTAGGGCTTAGAATGAAAACATCGTCCTCAATGGCACAACGCGTGAGAAGGACTTAGAATGGAAACGTCGTCCTCAATAGCACAACGCGTGGGGAGGACTTAGAATGAAAACGTCGTCCTCAATGGCACAACGCGTGGGTAGGACTTAGAATGGAGACGTCGTCCTCAATGGCACAACGCGTGGGTAGGACCTGGAATGAAAACGTCGTCCTCAATGGCACAACGCGTGGGTAGGACTTAGAATTGAGACGTCGTCCTCAATGGCACAACGCGTGGGTAGGACTTGGAATGAAAACGTCGTCCTCAATGACACAACGCATGGGTAGGACTTATTGGGAGGAAGGTTTATCAGGAGTATTTATTTGTAGATGACTTACCCGTGTGGCTGCTGCTGCAAGACTGAATTTTAGTTTTGCCACTCGTTGTGTAAGTCACCCCAGCTTGACTGCACAGTCATGGTGTGTTGAGTTTATGTTTCAGCTGTTTCGTTGTTCTTGACATATCACTTTTCACCTTGGGCTAGTGTTGCTGTGTGTGTTACATGTTGCTTATTCAACACAGTGCTGCTTCAGTATTTAACTACCCACGTTATAGTAGTTTTATTTACTGGTGGTTAAGAAGTATTTCGATAGTGCGTACACATAAATTAAATAAATGTGATGTGTAAAAAAGTAAAAGATTTAATTCATGTTTTAGTTAATGATCCAAATGAGGCAACAAAGTATTTTAATAAATTTTAACAGAAAGAAAAGAGGTCACGAATGCTACTGGGTGTGCATCTAGTGTGTGTGGAAACGAGTTCCGACTTCCACCTTCACAATGTTTGTATTAAGTCTTCCCTTTTTTTTTTGCCAACCCAAAACTTCTCCCTTGTTTACGGGCCTGGATGGCAGTGAACCAACTTTTAATTTACATTATTCAAAGTGTAGATTTAAAATAAGATGGATGACTCGATGTGTTAAATTTATTCGTTGGTAGACTTATTTTATTGACTTTTAAAAAAATAATACACCCAGAGAAAAAAATCGTAAGACTAAAGAAAATGCACTTTGCCACAAAGACTTTTATTGGTTAGATAAAAGTAAGTCAATGTTGACACTCGCACACAATTTTTTTATTCTTCGTATACAGATATGATTTTGAAGAAAACATTCTTTAAAGTAACAGACTTTGTCTTTGAAACAATGAAGCTTACTTTCAAAAATACTAAGAAAAGTTGTTGATTTTACATCCTTTTTTTTAATTACTTGTAAACAAAGAATTAAATCGTTATAGTAAATTTATTATCTTCACGGCAAAGATTGTTTCGTTGATTTAGTTTCAAAGAACTTCAGTCTTTTGTTTCAATGATGCAGCACTTGCATAGTTAAAGGATAAATCATTATTGCAACGATTTTTTCATTGTGGTAAATATATTTTGGTTACAGTTTAGAAAGAACTTTTTTCCTTTGATTTTAAGGCGTTCAATTTTCTCGGTCTTTTTAAGTCTAAAAGAATAAAAAACCGATTTGAAATAATAGTTTTAGGATTGTTGAATTTCACTACGAATAACACTTAAGTACGATTTGCTTTCACTTTCATCCAAAGTAGGAAATACTCCTACTTCTTTCACTGGTCAATGCGGATGACAATCATCTTCATTTTAAAGATGAAACTCAATTTACACTTTTCAAATCGGATGATTCATCCAAAGTGCCGCAGCCTTAAGATTGCGAGCATGTTGACAAATTTGGTCAGCTTGCAGAAAAAGATTTCAGAATGATTATAATAATTTCATAAATAAAGTTAGTTAAACTTCTTGTATTGCTTTTTTAAGTTTTTAAATGCATATCTTATTTACATTAGCGTAGATATGGGAGAGGTCCGGACCCGAAATGAAAACCATTACCAAATATCTCAAAGCGCAAATCAACAGACATATACATTGCAAAAATTCTTCTTTTGCTCAAGAAAGTTCTCAAAATTTGATTTGGTTCAGTGTTTAATTCATCTAAATTGGTCAAAAGTTCAAGTCAAAAATCTAAAAGTGTTTCTGAAACATGCACGCAGTAAAAATTATGAAAGGTGGTGGTAAGAGAATGAAGAATCACGAAATTTCGGTTTAATATCTTAAAAATTAAGACAGCTCAAAGCTAAAACCTTTTTTATGTTATTTTTTTAAGAATCTCACGTTCAATTATATAAAGGTTATTAAAAATAATTTTAAATCAGCTTGGTCAGCCGTTTACTTGCAACAAAAAATGTACCCCTACCATCCAACAACAAAAAAAAAAAACAATATTAAGAGTTAATAAATAATACAGTAAAAAAAGTTTATGAATTATTACCAATAATTAAAATTTTTTACTGATTCAAACTGGATCTTTTTACCCAAAACTCATCCGATTGTAATTTTTTTTTTTAATTGTCTACATAAAATTTACTAAACCCTAATTTATGCCCGTTTTACTATATTATATGCGTCTACTTTGCTGGATGCGCTGAAAACAAGAATTGCAAAAAAGAAAATTTTAACTTGGCATAGCGCTAAAAACTGAAAAGTGAAGTTTTCGTAAAATCCTAATTCGATTCACCGGTAAATTTTACATATGAAATGTTGCCCAAGTTGATATAATTTCAATATCCTTTAAATAACACAGGGTGACAAAATTAAGATTTTTTTTCTGCGGCTATACATGGGATAATGACGTTTTAATCCAATAACTCACATTGTTTCAATTGACACTGGTTTTCGAGATAAACCGCTATTTTAAAAATGAAGGAGATTTCACACCAAATATTTTAGCATAACTGAAGAAAAATTTGTCCAATTGAGCCGCGCACCATACGGCTACAAATACGGATACAAATGTTTGCCTCAAACAGGACAAAATATGAACATTAGGGTGGTACTTATTTCTAAGAAAAATATTTTTTTTTCTTTTAATTTCACGGGGCAACACATTATTTGAGTATTTACCATAAGAAACAAGTATTTTTTTTTAATTTTTAAATGCTATTTAGGGGTCGCTACCAAGGCACTAATGGGAGGTAAATTAACAAAAGTTGAAAATTCAAAATGTCGGCTCCAATATGGCGGAATGGAAAAAAAACGCACTTATATGCAATTTTCGGACGCCATTTTGAACCTATAAAACTGAGTTTCCGCACCTTTAAAGAATACGTGTACCTTCGATTTTTGTCTTAGATATAAAGCTTTTAAGGTCGGCGCTAATATAATCCGACTTTTAATCAGAAGCGCCAACTTCAAAGCTTTTGTATTCATAAAGAAATTTATATATTTATGATAATAAAACAAATTAGAAAAAAATAAAAATAATAAGATTTCCAATGTAATAAAATGTTTAAATAAATTATCAAATATGACCAAGATAATAAAAGGAAAAGTTATTTTAAAATTATTTTTTACTTTGTAGTTATTTTGTGTTCGATTTTTTTTAAAGTTTTTATTTCTTCCTTTTTAGAGAATAAAATAAATTTTTACAAAAAAATTGAATAACCTACGTTAATATAATTGTTCTTTAAAATTTGTTCCATTAAATTCTCAAAAGTTTGTTAATTATTTCAAATATCTGTCTCTTAAATTTAAATTAGATGTCACGTGTTTTGTAATTATTATACCCATTTTTGTTACGAATTGTATTACCCTAGTGTCATTATTCGAGATATAGTGTTTTTCTAGTATTGAAAAGCCTCTTTGTTGAATAAGTGCTCACTTTGTTGGCCGTTATTTGCAATAATTGTGTCTACCCTTGTACTTCATTTCAGTACCCCAGCATCAATATTAACTGAGATAGAGTGCTTTTCAAGTATTGCCACTCCCACTTGTCGAATAACGCCTACTTTATCTATTTATTTTATTTATTTACGTGAGTTGTTCTTCTTAGGACAGTAAGATGATAATCTTATAATATTGCCCTAACAACATAGTTTGAATAAAATAAATAATTTACATACATAATTGAAGCAAATGATATTAATGACATAGATACATAAATGATATGATAAATGATTGATATTGACCGTAATCTTTAATAATTCTGCCTACCCCTGTACCAAATTTCAGTACCCTAGTGTCAATATTATTCGAGATACACTGTTTTTCTAATATTGCCATGCCCAATTGTCGAATATCGCCCACTTTCTTGATCGTAGTTTGTAATAATAATGCCTACCCTTATACTTTTGCAGTACCATACTATGCATATTATTTGAGATAAAATGTTTTTCTATTATTGACCATAGTATGAATGTTATTTGAGATAAACTGTTTTTCTATTATTGACACGCCCATTCGTCGAATAACGCCCATTTTCTTGAATGTTATTTTTTATAATTGTGTCTACCCATATACTAAATTGCAGTATTCTAGTCTCAAAATTATTCAAGATACACTGTTTTTCTGATATTGCCACGCCGATTTGTCGAATGACGCCAATTTGTCGAATACCGCCCATTTTCTTGACGGTAATTTGTAATAATTGTGCCTACCCCCACACTAAATTTCAATACCCTTGTGCCAATATTATTCGAGATGCAGTGTTTTTCTAGTATTGCCACGCCCCGTTCTCGAATACCGCCAACTTTTTTAGATGAGCACCTCCGTGTTTATGATATCTATCTGTTTAGGAGTTATAGATGTACATACATTTAAAAAAAAAAAATAAAAATAAATAAAAAAAATCAGAGAAACCGACGAACTTGAGAACCTCCTCCTTTTTGAAGTCGGTTAAAAAATCTCTTTCATATTTAGATGTATATAATCGAATAATGATATGACGCGATGATAATTCAAAAGTCGAAAAATAAGGACCACCCTAATTAACATACCAGGCGCGCAGCCAGAAATTTTTTTTAGGGGAATTTAAAAAAAGGTTGGACCTACATATAAAAAAAAACACGTTACAATAGCGGCTATTGTGGACTGGTTAATGAGTCCGATTTTTGCACAAATAGTCCCTGGTAAAAACCTCAGCCAGGGCAAGCAACATCTTGCCATTCAACTTCTTCATTTCTAGTGGTGGACTGGCCATACTGGAGGATCTGGAGAATTCCAGTAGGACCGCTGCAATTTGGGGCTGGTTGTCGTATAGCACATAAGAAAATTATCCTTAATAGTTTTAATTAGCAAAATTTAGTCTTTGTTCCACATTTGCATTTATTACATCAGGGCCGTAGCAAGCGAAATATCGGTCGCAAGACTTACAAATTTTTTTCAAAATTAGAAAACACTAAAATAATAATAAAAATGGAAACTTTAAAGGGGGGGCTTTCTAACTAAATTTTTTTAAAAAATTATTTTTGTGATCATTCAACAAAAATGATGTCTATTAAACTCATCGTAAAATCATAACAAAAATTTGTCGACATTCGGGAAAGCATATTTATCAATAATTTGTCAATTTGAAGCAAAACGTATCGTCGAAATTATTTTTAAAAAAAAATTTTTTTGATATTTTTAAAATTACACAAAATCACCCCTTAAAATAATTTTACAAAAAAATGTAACTCAAAAGCCCCCCCTAAAAGTTTTCATATTTGTTATTATTTCACCGTTTTCTAATTTTGAAAAAATTTGTTAGTTCTAGAAGCAAAATTTTTCTAGCTACGGCCCTGTATTACATATCTTTCAAATACTTAATATTTAAAAAACATTTATAAATAAACATATCAAATGAAAACAATTTTCTAAACAAACTTATAATACTTGATACTTTTTTATGGAAGAGTGGACCATAGGGCTTTTAGAAATAATATAATACATTTTTTATAGAAATGTCTTCACAAAAAAATTAAAGGAGGTTCCGAGAAAATACGTCTAAAAATGCAACAAAACAGGATAATTGTGATTAAGATTAACAAAATAAGCCAAATCTATATTTTTAAATTCAGTTTACGCTTACTTTCAGCGAGCTTATCTAAAATAAAATCCACTGATCGCGTCATATCTCTGTACAGATTTAGCAATGGCTGCATTCCGCCAAGGCGAGCGCTCAAGAAAATTCGGGTGAATGGCTAAACTTTTGACAGCGCTGGCAGCTGTCTATGCTCGAGCGATGTGTATTTAACGTAGCGAAATAAATTACGGTACTTCTACACAACAGTTGCAAGTTATGTCATTTAACAGCTGTTTGCGCTCCAATTTGCATGAATTTGCAAACACTCAAATGAAACCCTTAAAATAAATGCAAATTTTCGTGGTGTGTGCTATTTTTAATGTTTTAAACTATCCTTTGCTCCTTGCAATGGTTGAATGAGGTCCGAAATGTGCTCCTTAATAGCCATATCAAGATCATCATCCATTAGCATCTCTAGCACTACGTTTTGCATTAAGTAAACCTCTTAGCAGAAAGAAATTAGGTTTTAAATTCAACAAAGCAAAACAAGCAAACAAACTACGTCAAACGTTCTGACGTAGCAACGCATTCAGAGAAATCCAGCGTAAAATGATCCATCGCTACAATAGCGCTCGCCTTGGCGGAATGCAGCCAATGTGAGACAGTTTAATCTATCTTGCAACATCGTGCTACTTAAATAAGCATTGGTAAATTAAATATATTAGAAAATGTTTCTTTATTGCTTGTCAAAAAATGTTTACATTAGTGTCCAATCAATTTTTATTTTGTTGGCTTTATGCTTAGAGTGTAATAAATAAATTCTATACAGTATTATATTGTGAAGTACCAAATTGAATGTGTGGTAATTTAATAATTAAGGATTAGTAATTCAACCACAGCTCTATCTAGGGAACTAAGCGAACTTTCACTTTAGTTGGTCATTCAATGGGTGGCGCAATTGCAGTGTTGTTTTCCACTTTTTTCAAATTAAGTTTATGCACTTTTTTAATTATGCACTTTTTAATTATTTTTAATTATTTTTTATGCACTTTTAAATTAAATACTCGTATATTGCTAGGAGTTAACATAAAACACATATTTCACAAACTTTGTTTTGCTAATGGGTCTTGCTTAAAATTAACCATCACCTGTTTTTAACAGATCTAGGGACATTTTAGGTGAGAGAGATATGCTACCATATAGAATGAAAAAATACGCTACCGCCTTGTTTCTGACACCATGCTCAAATCGAAGTATTGTCAATAATACCCCAAATGGTCAGAATTACATCTAAAAAATTTAAACAAATGTATTCTGAACGAATAAAACATGGATAGTTTAAAAGAATACGGTTCAAAGACAATAGATTTGAAATTAATATTTTGGGTTTTCATTCTTTTGATAAAAACTTTTGATTACTTTTCGTGTGACTACTTTGATTGTGTCCTATTTCTCTTGTAATGGACTCCGCAATAATCATTTAATTAAACACTTTTATTTTTTGCATTATGCAAACATTTATTTTATATTATATTTATATGATAAATTATGCATTTGAATATTAACATACAATTAATACAGAATATCTATATAAGTCACATAAACATTTATTTATTATTCTTCTAAAACGAACATTGAACTTTTTACATGTCATTGCACTCACGCACTTATTTATTTATAACGCACATTGAACTCTTTTATATTATTGCATTTTTTTTCTTGTATGCACGCACTTATATATTTTTCAAAACAAACACTGAACATGTTTATGTTGTTGCACACACACACTTTATATAAACAGCGCACACTTTATTTATGCATTGTCTTCTCGCTGTTTCTTTTTCTTTTACACTTGTTAATTATGTCGCGCACTATATGCAAAGCATGAACATATGGTTTTTATTTATATTTATTTATTTGGCTGTTAGAATTTTTCACATAAATATTAACTAATATTGTATCCTGTTAGCTAAGTATAAAAGAGGAACACTTTTGAAATAAAATCACTAAGTTCTGAGCTTCCAAACTTGATCCTTTTATTCCAACTTTTGCCAACCAATTCTGGAACACGGCACAAAGTCTTTTTCTTAAAAACAGGCCAACAATATTAGTAAGCGCTGGCATTAAGAATATTTATTTTTGCGCAGCAATTTAATTTATAAAGTCTAAACTTTCACTCGCGTGAATTTAAAGTACGCGCGCTATTTTAATTACGAGAATTTTACACGCGCGCAAATTTTTAAAAACATTACACTCTTTTTGCTACGATAATTTTGGGGGCGGGTGTTTAAGCCCCAAAATACCCCTTTGGTTGCGCTACTGTAACATACTTAACTTAGCATATCGACTAGTCTCTGACTTAACCTCGTAAGACAAAAAATTTAGGTTTCCAGGAAAAGCAAAACACTGATTTTTCCCACAGGGGGAGATAAAAATTGTAATCTGTTTTTTATTCAATATTAAGTCAATAAGTGGTCTTAAAGGACTTATTGACAAATAAAACGAAATAAAATTAGTTGTACCTATATTTTAAAAATCCTGCAAATGACTTACGAGGTTAAACGAAAAAAACGAAATGGTCATTTCAGCCCTTGAAAGGACTTTGACCGAGCTTCTTATGATCAATTGTGATGTGTGTGTTGTGAAATATTTGAACACAAACGATCGAGAACTGGACCTACAAGTTTTATGCCGACTCCGAACGGCTTATGTTCTCAAGAAGCTTTTCATGGCAGTTTTTACTCTCTGAGGCTTGCAATTGTCTGCAGAGAGGTGACGGCCGAACAGAAAAATTATTTCAATTCAAAAAACTTTCTGTGTGAAATGGGGGACTCGATCATGGGTTCTCTGGGCGTACACTCCAAAAATTTTCGTGTGTAAATATTTCTAATAACTGCATCCATTCTACGCATATTGGTACATATTTGGAATATTTTATTCGTATTCGTAAAAAAATATTCGTATATTGCACGAATAATATCGTTACATTAACGCATGCTCCTAATATCATTCGTACAATGTTCATTGCAATTCGTATATTGTACGAATATTATTGTAATATTTACTAATACTCCTTTTATTCATTCGTAAATTATACAAATGAATTCGTATATTTTACGAATATTATTGTAATATTTACCAATGCTCTTGCTATTCATTCGTTCATTATACGATGCATTTCGTTTAATGGTTTAAAAAATATAGCGGCATCCACTGAGTGTTGGTTTAGTCTAAAAAGAAAAATTTTTGATAAAGAATTGCTACTAAAAATGTCGATTTAACTGTTGATTGAATATGCCATTGCACTTAGCATTTAAAAAATACCGGCAACGCAATTGATTCGTATTATTCCAAAGGGACAAGTGATTTTGATAAGATTGCTCTTACGCTGTCTTATTATACGCAAAACACTTCAAATTTGGTGCGTAAAGTTTTACGCAAATCATTTTGTAAAGTTAATTTAAAAAAATTGACACTGCGTAAAAACTTACGAGATACGCGGTTACATAACCCATACGGTATTACAAAAAAGGTATTAAATTTTATAAAGAGCCTCATGCGAAGATAACACAGTGTGTAATTTTTTAAGTCATGGCAAAATAACCATATATGGACACCACTACGTGATACAAGACCAAAAAAAAGACAGGGCTCCTAGTTTTGCCCAAACTCTTACAGGTTTTTTTTTTATCTATATAATTTATCTATAAGATAATTTTCTCAAGCCCATATCTTGCCAACCATTCGGAATTTTGATTTACTCTCTGAGGTAAAGGTGTAGCTCTTGTCATAAAGAACAACAATTGTTAACAAATAAAATAAAAGAAACTTCATCTTCAAGGTCAAAATCGCAAAAAACTTTAAAAAATTTTTTTTTTACCTTTTTTCCCCTGTTCAGGTCCATAGGTAGCAAACCGTTTAAAATTCAAGGAAACAATCAACTACAAAAATGAACCTAAGATCTCAATAAACAACTTTTTAGAACATATGAACTTCCTAGGAATGATTCTTAACACCGTTTATGTAGTGCTTAGGTAGCCGCAAAGGTGAAAAATTTCCCGAAAATTTTTTAATCTGCAATATTTCTTGGACTAAGTATTTTGATTATTTTTATCTCGTACCTTGCAATGTTTCTAGTAGTATAGAGTTGTATGTTATCGATAACTTGTTAGCTCTTGGTTTTCAACAAATAAACAACTGTTTTAATTTACTTAATAGGTTATTAGATCTTGTTTTTATAAATGATATTTTTCAATTTAAACTTCTAGTTTCTCAATCACCTATATCTCCGCCTACTGCTCATCACCTACCTTTAGAGATTGAAATTTCTTTTTATAAATATCTTAATGTACCAATCAGTCCACATCTTTAGAAATTTAACTATAAAAAATGTAATTTTTCTGTGCTGAATAATGCGATTAATGCTATTGACTGGGTTAATGAATTAAAACATGCTGACACTTCATCAAGTTTTGATATTTTTGTCTGTCGGCTGTCTTCAATTTGTAATGAAATTATTCCAAAGTATAGGCCAAAAGCTTATAAGCTACCTTGGTATACAAATGGTCTTACTAAAATTAAGAATTTGCGAAGTAAGTTTTATAAAAAATTCTGTAAAACTAATCACTTTTTTCATTTCTACAAATATCGACACTATATGAGGGAATTCAACTTCCTCAATAAGTACCTCTATAGAAATTATATCTCCAACTTTGAGTCGAACATTAAATCAAATCCAAAAGCCTTTTGGGATTATGTCAAATCCAAGAAAGGTTGCTAGGACATTCCCTCCACAATGATTCTTAATGAAAAAATATCGAATGACGGTATATCTACTGCAAACTTATTTGCAGAATTTTTTCAATCAAATTTTGAACCGTATCATAATCATAACTTTGAATTAAGTAGTGGTACTGATACTGGAATTAACTTTGGCTCTCTTTCTGTCACTGAAGATGATGTTTTAAGAGGTATTCATACACTTAAAGTTTCTTATACGGTTGACAACGATGGTTTGTCAGCCTGTATCCTAAAAAGGTGTGCTTTAAACCTAATTGGTCCACTTGCAATTATCTTTAATAAATCTTTGAATTCTGGTATTTTTTTGGATATTTGGAAAATGTCTTTTATAACACCAGTGCATAAATCTGGATCAAAAAATAACGTTGCTAATTATAGACCCATTTCCAAACTTTCTGCAATGTCAAAACTTTTTGAAATTATAGTAAAAGAAAAAATAATATTTGCGACCAAAGGTATCATTTCTCCCTGCCAACATGGTTTTGTCCCAGGACGCTCGACTATATCAAACTTAGTTTTGTTCTCTGAGTATTGCATATCTGCGTTTTCTAATGGCTTTCAGGTTGACGTATATATACAGACTTTTCTAAAGCTTTTGATAAAGTTTCTCATGTTTTACTTATTAAAAAACTAAACAAATTAGGCTTTCACTCAACATTTTTAAGTTGGATCGAGTCTTATCTCTCTAATAGACAGTGTTACGTGTCTTTTAATAATTTCAACTCCTTTTCCTTTAGTGCAACGTCTGTGTTCCCCAAGGGAGTATTCTGGGTCCATTGTTATTTATTTTATTTATTAATGATATTCCATCTTTATTTGTACATTCTCAATGTCTTCTTTATGCCGACGACCTTAAAATTTTTCTTCAAATTAGAAACCAATCTGATGTCTTCCGACTTCAAGATGAAGTTAACAAACTCTACACTTGGTCCTTGAGAAATAATCTTTTCTTAAATATAAAGAAATGCGCTTTTATGTCTTTTTCGAAAACCCAAATTATTAGTCCGTCCGAATATCACATTAACTACACGTTGTTATCTCATGTCCAACAATTTAAAGATCTTGGCGTTGTTTTTGATGCCAAGTTTACATTTAATTCACATCTAGATTTTATCATCCCGAAAGCCTATGCTTTGTTAGCATTTATTAGGCGTCAAACTTCTTCTTTCTCAGACCCGTACACATTTAAAACGCTGTATTTTAATCTTGTTCATTCTCGGTTAGAATATGCATCAGTAATTTGGCATCCGTATTATGCTGCTCATAGCTTGCGCATTGAGCGTGTGCAGAAATCTTTTACTCGTTTTGTTTTTCGTACGCTTAGTCTTGAAGTTTCACTTCCCACATATAGTGAACGATGTCTTTTATTAAACATAAAGTCTTTAGAGAGTAGAAGAAACTTACTTTCACTACTTTTTGCTTATGATATAATTTCTGGATCAGTTGATTGTCCTGTACTTTTGGAAAAAATTGATTTTAATGTACCTGCTAGGGTGCTAAGAAATATTGATATTTTTTACCTACCAACTAGTCGCACTAATTATGTTGCTAATGCACCTATTTATAGGTCATTATCTCTTTATAATAATATTAATGTTGACCATTGTATAGATTTTTCAATCTCGAAGGAAGTTATGAGGCACTTATTAAATCGAATTCTTTAATTATAGTTATCTTTACATATAAGAGAAAATAAGTTTTTTATAATATTTAAGTTAATATTTATTGTATTCTTTTAATCTATAAGGAAGTTGTATCCAAAGATTAAAATAAAAAATGAATAAATGAAATGAAATGAAATAATTTCATTTGTTTTTTCTTTACTTCAACATTGAGACACTATAAAGCCTTCTCCCGTAACGCGTTGAGTTTTTTGCCTTTGTACCGTTTTTCCATGGGCATTGTGGTTTGGTGAAACCGTTCTCCTTGCTCATCGGATTCGGTAGGGAGTTGTTTGATAAAACCGTTAAAATGAAAATGAAGAAAATGAAGCTTTAATGCCATCAATGTGCCGATTTTCTCAAAATAATACAGCATTTCTTTCACCCATTCTCTTGCTTCCGGTTCCGCGTCTCGATCCCCTCCCGAAAATTTTTTAATTTCATTTGTTTTTTCTTTACTTCAACATTGAGATACTATAAAGCCTTCTCCCGTAACACAAAAAAAATGCATGTTGCAGGTTTCATTATTATACTATTACTGATTTTAATTATCTTAGTTCTTAGGTGGTATGGGTTGACATTTAGAGTTAAGGTTGTAACAAAAAGTAGTAGCCTGGACATTTAGTAATAATGATTCAGTGTTGTAGGGATTAGTAGTCTCAGCAGGGATGGCACTACAATACTATGATATCTATTACAAAAATTATAAAAAAAAATATTATGTTTATAATGTTGATGGCCCTGGACTTGCAAATCGCACTCTCTTAAGTTGTGGATCCAAATCGTCGTCCGAATCTGACTCTGAATCAGAACTTATGGTGTCCACAGGCACGTTACTTCCAGACTGCCCTCCATCATCAGCTTTTTCTTTTTCAGATACTTCATTAACATCATACAGGGTGATCTTGTGACTCCACCAACATACCTGAAATAAATTAGAAAAGTAATCAAAAAAGGAATGCAAAACAATGCATCAATAAAATTGGTATTACCTCTGCAAGCAATGCGTTGAGTTTTTTGCCTTTGTACCGTTTTTCCATGGGCATTGTGGTTTGGTGAAACCGTTCTCCTTGCTCATCGGATTCGGTAGGGAGTCGTTTGATAAAACCGTTAAAATGAAAATGAAGAAAATGAAGCTTTAATGTCATCAATGTGCCGATTTTCTCAAAATAATACAGCATTTCTTTCACCCATTCTCTTGCTTCCGGTTCCGCGTCTCGATCCCCTCCCAAGACTTTGGTGCATACACGCTGTAATGACCTGTTTTCCAGGTTCTATAGTTGGGACAGCAAAGCGGCTGTCCAAGGTACTTACAATTATTTTTATTGACCACTAAATCAAAGACAGTTGAGTTTATGGTAAACGTTACAATTAAGTATATTTAAATAGCGCGTTCAACATTGGTTATATATTTGATTTAGTAAAGTTAAAATTAATTAAAAGAATTTCAAATACACTGAAATGTTGACATGTGTACAGTTCTTAAATTGGTTAGTTCAATATGGAATTTATGTGAGATTATTTGAAATAATGATTATTAGCAGTGTGAGTATAATAGATTATATCACCCAATCCTGAGTGTGATTAGTTTCCGGTGCTTGGCTCGGTATCTTTCCTCCGGTGGCGGCGTCTCGTGGTGGGACTCTGATCGCAGGTTTTGTACCACAGTGATGCTAGCCTAATTCTACCACAGATGGGGCACAGGGTGGGGGTCCTTTCCTGCTCTATCCCTAACATGACCAGGATTATGAAACCTCGCTATCGTGGTCTAACTTCCCTAACAATGGACAGGGTTAAAACCTCGCCTCACTATAGACCTGCCCTGGATCTGTCGGCTTGCCCCTGTGAATGTGATGTCGTCCTGTCCGCCTGTCCGGTCGTCTCCTAGTCCAGCTGAGTTATTAACCACGGTACTGGACCGGAAGAGCGTCGTACTTGTCCGTACACTGTGGATACTTAAGTCGGATGGTACCATAGCTTGATTCCCTGACAAACCTGTTGTTTCTAGTCCAGCTGAGTTAATAACCACACTACCAGACTAGAAAAGTGTCGTACGTGTCCGTGTAACTGTAAATGACTAAGTCAGACTGTACCCTAATTCGATCTCAGTTAGCAAGCTAACACCGCTCGGAACCTAGTCTGAGTTATTAAACCACGCGACTAGATTGAATAAGCTATCCAAATGACCGTGTAGGTCCCGCGGAAGAAGATGCAGCTCGGGGTTACGGAAACCACGCCACTGCTTAGCTGTTGACAAATTATTTCAGTTATCTATTCGCTTGTCTGTCCCACTATGTCACTATTCTTATGCACAGGAATTCCTTTAGATATCCTTCTATCCTGTTCTTACTACTAAGCACTTCACTATAATCTAAATTATTTTTTTACCTTTAGTATTATTTGTGAAGTCCTTGTCTCGGGCGCTTATTGAGTCAGTAATTTATATTTATCGAAGAAAATTGTCTTCCTCTGCTTGGTCGCTGCTTGCAGGTTCTGTCCTGCGGCTTGGCTGCGACGTTGGTTCTCTGCTGGCGTCGATACTCTGTCCGCTGCTTTGGTGACGGTGACTGCGCGTTGGCTGCAACGTTGGTCTGCTGCTTGCAGTTGCTGCTGCACCTTGGCAGCGACGCGTGATCCTCTGTTGCGTCGTTTGACTCTTGGCACTTACCGTCTCTGCTGACGGTCCGTATGGCTTAAGTGTTGACAGCGACGTGACGTTCACACTGCTACGTTTGCGAATTTTGTACTTGCCGATTATGATGGCTCTTATGGTTTTTCTCACCATCTTCAAATTGTTGACTCTTCAAAATTTATTTCCAGACTGACCACATATTTGGGGAATCATCATAACATAAAGCGTTATTTTGAGAAACCGACCCAAACACCTTTTTTTTTGTGAGGAGCCTTAGTAAACAAACATACATTTTTTACTGATAGATAGATGAGCAGAAAAAGAAGGCATGGCAACATTTATATATATAGTCACCGCCACTTGGTACCATTGCACCTACATATCAAGTTTCACTATCAAAACATGTACAGCTCAGAAATTACAATGATTTCTGAAAAGTCGGCGTAGATAAAGTGCGACACGCCCATTTTTTTAAGGATTCTGACAGTAACCATATGTACTAATCTACCAAATTTTATTCTTTTACTGTAAATTTTGATTTATATACTTTTTACGGATTTGTGGTTGTGACAAAATTTATATAAAAAGTGGTCGCCACTTTTACGTGCACATCTCAGGAATTAAAATTATTTCTAACCGATAGCCCTGGCAGCTAGTGCTTACTTAGTTATAATTTTTAAATTGTAATTCACTATAATACATAAATAAATTAAATAAAATTATTGCTGAAGAGTGGGCACAGATATAGTGCTAACATACACATTTTTTGCAAAGCTGTCGAGAGTAAGTGTATGAACCTAATTACCAAATTTTAGTATTTAACGATGAGAATCCTCTGATTTATAGAAGTTCTATTGATTTGTGGGTAAAAAAAGTGGCGGCCGTGGCGTAGTGGGTAGAGTGTGTGGTCCATATGGGAGAGAACCCTGGTACGAATTCCACCTGACACAGAAAGTTTTTTCAATTGAATTAATTTTTCTGTTCGGCCGTCACCTCTCTGCTGACAATGGCAATCCTCAGAGAGTAAAAACTGCCATGAAAAGTTTCTTGAGAACATAGCCGTTCGGAGTCGGCATAAAACTTGTAGGTCCAGTTCTTGATCATTTGTGTTCAAACATTCCACAACACGCACAACACAATTAATCATAATAAGCTCGGTCAAAGTCCTTTCAAGGGCTGAAATTGGCCATTTCGCGTTGTTTTTTTTTATTTGCGGGTGGTACAAGTTGGCGTGGCAAATTTTATATATATATATACGTATACTGACCGCCACTTAGAGCACCTGCATATGAAGTGTTACTATCAAAACGCGTACAACGCAGGAAAAAGCATGATTTCGAAAAAGTGGGCGTAGATATGGTGCGCCCACGCCCATTTTTTAACAGTTGCCGACAGTTACCTTATGTACAAAATTACCAATTATTAGTCTTCTACGGTAAAAGCCGTCTAATATAAAGCATTTTTACTGATTTGTGAGCGTTAAAAGTGGACGGGACAACATTTGTGTATACATATATATATATAGTGACTGCCACTTGGATCCATAGCAACTGCATACTAAGATTCCCTAACAAAATCGTGTACAACTCAGGAATAAGCATGATTTCGAGAAAGTGGGCGTAGATATAGTGCAGCCATGCCCATTTTTTGTGCATTGGCCGACAGTAATCAAATAAACTAAATTAACAAATTCTAGTCTTCTACAGAAAAATCCATCTGATATAAAGCATTTTTACTGATTTGTGAGCGTTTAAAGTGGGCGTGACAACATCTATATATACATAATGACTGCCACTTGGATCCATTGTACCTGCACACTAAGATTCACTATCAAAACGTGTACAGCTCAGGAAAAAGCATGATTTCGATAAAGTGGGCGTAGATATAGTGCGGCCATGCCCATTTTTTGTACACTTGGCTGACAGTAATCATTTAAACTAAATTACCAAATCTTAGTCTTCTAGGGCAAAAGCCGTCTGATATAAAGCATTTTTACTGATTTGTGGGCGATAAAAGTGGGCGTGACAACGTTTATATTTACATAGTGACTGCCACTTGGACCCATAGGACCTGCATACCAAGATTGACTATCAAAACGTGTACAACTCAGGAATAAGCAAGATTTCGATAAAGTGGGCGTAGATATAGAGCGGCCGCGCCCATTTTATGTACATTGACTGGCAGTAACCATACAAACCAAATTACCAAATCTTAGTCTTCTACGGCAAAAGCCGTCTGATATAAAGCATTTTTAAAATTTTGTGGGCGGTAAAAGTGGGCGTGACAATATTTATATTTACATATGACTGCCACTTAGACCTATAGCATCTAAATACCAAGATTGACTATCAAAACGTGTACAACTCAGGAATAACCATGATTTCGGTAAAGTGGGCGTAGATATAATGCGGCCATGCCCATTTTTAATACATTGACCGAGAGTAATCATATAAACTAAATTTTCAAATCGTAGTCTTCTACGGCAAAAGCTGTCTGATATAAAGCATTTTTACTGATTTGTGGGCGGTAAAAGTGGGCGTGACAACGTTGATATTTACATAGTGACTGCCACTTGTATCCATAGTACCTTCGTACCAAGATTCACTATCAAAACTTGAGCATCTCAGGAATTAAAATGATTGCTTAAAAGTGGGCGTAGATATAGTGTGACCACGCCCATTTTTTGTACAGTCACCGAAAGTAACTATCTGAACAAAATTACAAAATATTAGTTGTATATGATTAAAACCGTCTGATATATAGCATTTTGTTTTGGTTTTTGGGCGATAGAGCCAATTTGGGTGGTGTGGGAGGTACCACGCCGCCTTGTCCAATCAACACCAAACTTCACAGGAACACTTCCAGAATGTTGCTTCAGTATTCCTAAAAAGTTCATAAAATTTGGTTCGGTGGTTTTGGAGTCCATACATGATATACACACATACCCACATACATACATTCATTTTTATATATATAAAAAAATAATATATATAAAAAAAAATAAATAATAATATAAAATATATAAAAAATATATATAAGAAGAAGAATTAAAATAGAAATATCGTAAGATTGCTTGCATACTTGACGATACTTGTACTTAATAGAGTTATAAGATCCAAAATCTGTAATGCTGAGATTTTTGAATTTTTGTATAATGCATGGATTTTAAGTTTCTTAATTTTCTCAGTTCTTCGGTAAACCATACAGGACCAGATGATAAACAGGCTTTTCTCTGGGGTACTGATGATAGAAAACAATCACTGAGAGTTCTATTAAAAGCAGAGACATCCGAATCAAGGTTTTCTGGCGATGTATTTGTATTAACGATATTTAGTACAGATGTCCAGTAAATATTAGATTTATAGTTTTTTAACAATATATAATTGGTTCTTTTAAAATTGAACTCAGCAGGAGGTTGAGTAATACGACTCTTTACAGATTGTTTAGGAAAATGAAGAGCAATTTCTAAAGTTGGATAGTACGGATCTTCAGGGAGCACGAGTGGATCTGTCCTTGAAACTGAAATAATATTTCTGTCGTCAAAATATACAAGATCTAACACACGGCTATTCTTGTTAAAGTGGCTGTTTAGTTGGAAAAGTCCTTGACTTGAAAGATCATTAAAAAATGAATTAGCAGATGAGCATTCAGACGAAGGCAATAATATTGCAGGGTTTTCGGTGCAGTAGTTCCAAGCGACACTTGGAAGATTAAAGTCACCCGTTATTAGAATTTGTTCATGAGGCTTAAGTTTTAAACACACTTTATTTATCGAAACCAAATGTTTCAAATATACCACTACGTTGGAAACAGGAGGAATATATGAACATGTCACATAAAGATTTAACGCACAATACTTTACAAGAACACAACAAAATTCAATATCAGATGCCTCAGGAATTATTATTTCTTGTGAGAAATAAGAAGATTTAATGGCAATTAAAACTCCACCGCCATTAACAGAATTACCAGCAATAGCGTTTCTATCTTTGCGGCAAATATTGAAATTATTAGATAGAATTTCAGTATTAAGGGTGTTAGGCGTAAGCCAAGTTTTACTGAAAACAGTTATGTCAAAAAGTAGGTTGTGGCTTAAAATATGTAAATATTTTAACTTTGTATTCAAACCTCGAACGTTTTGGTATAAGATAAGGAATGCAAGGCAAAAATCTAGCTTTTTGTTTAGTAGTACGAGCAGGTAAAGTAGCAAGTGTAGTTTTAGGTTGTGATCTAGGAATATATTCGTGAATCAACATATTTTCAGGCCAAAATCTTGATCTAATACCGTATTAAAGAGATCCCCAGGCAAATTTATTTTAAAAGAAGATACAATGCGCTCATATGAAAATTTGAGTTTGTAAACCGAAATATTCTTGTTAACAAGATTCAATTTAGAGTTTATATGATGTAAAACGTCTTCTTCGGATGTATCAGGAGCAAAACGAGACACAAATATAGATCTAGAAGGCTAGACAACCACAAGTTCTTTACAAGACGGTAGGTTAATGCTTTTTTTCAATATTTGTTTTGGTATAGCACCAGTTAAAACTGAGCTCATGCCGGAAGTTGTAGGAATAGTATTAGTACCAGTACAGGCTTCAGCATAAGTTTTTTTCTTACCAGAATTACCTGGAGAATCATCACTTATGACTATGACAGCTGATGCAGCCTCATTAGTAGGGGCAATATATTCAGCATTTTGATCTTTATTTACAGACTCAGTTGATTGCGCTTTGGAAAGAAAGTTCAAAAGAGGTGAAAGTGAAATTAAATTATTATTATTATTAACAGACGGAGGCATGGATATAGCATCAGGCTTAACAGATTTAGCAGAACTTCGAAGATTCATGGGTGGTCGTTTAGGCTTATGGGAAACAGAAGCCTCATCCATGATTTTAAACTTTTTCAACAAATCTTCAAAGTCAGCCAATCTAGCTTGAGCCGCCATCAAGTCCTTAGACACCTCTAAAAAGCCTCTTCGAGATTGCCTTATAAGCTTTAAAATATCTTCATCAGTAGATCTACAGTCTGTACAAGACCAGCGAAGTCCTTTATTTTCATTGAGTGCATCAAAAATTCTCGCATTCAATGCTGCACACTTTACGTGAAAAAAAGCATCACACAACCTTCAATTATTTAACCAGCTGATCAGATTCACCTTTTACAGTGCAGTTGCGAAAATTGCAGTTCATTTTTAATGAAAGTAATAAAATTTACAAAAATGTAATAAAAAGTGCAACAAAAGTACTATGGCAATGCTGTTTCAGTAGCAGTTTGAGAATTAAACAAATTATTTGTCAAACAGTTTGAGAAGCACCAGCGACAAGATAGTGAGCTAGCGTCAAAATGCAACTGAAATTAAAAACAAAGTTTCACTCTTGCTTCAACAAGCTAAACATAAAGTTCTTGTTGCTAGATAAGAAACTCAAATAAAATAATATATATGTTTATATATATATAGTATGCAAGCAACTATTTTAAAAAGGACTATTTAGCGTTTTAAGCGATGAAAAACAGGAACAATAATGATGAAGATCTTCAGCAATGCTTACTTAGCACACCGACTCAAATTATTCTATGCTTAATAATTTTACGTAAATTAACAATTTTAAATTTATTTACAGAGTACGAATAAAAAAACACAACTTAGGTAAATAGTATTGCCAGATTATGGTTGATTATGCTATAACATGCATATACTTATTCATCAATGCCATTACTTGTTTATTGTGTGTCGTTTTCACATCAATTTGGCGAAAAATCAGGGGTTGCTCTTCTTTTGGGGCGAAGAAAATAACTCTTAACATACTATTTAATTGTTGAAGCAAATGGTTCTACATTCTATTAGTTACGATAAGGTGGAAACTCTGACTAGCAAAGAAGTTAAAGTGGTTATTAAAATTTCAACTTATTTCTTCTAGACAATCTTATACAGTTTTTTTTTTTTTCTTTTATAGCAAAGCGTTTTTCAATTGTAGGCTAAGGATAATCAAAAAGAACTTTTACAACTGCAAGCTCTTAAAATTAGCAAATGTCATTGAGGTCGCATATTTCGATGACTTAGTTCTGACCCAAAATTCAAACCATTTAAAACTATTTGGATACTGATACTCACTGACAAGGTGCTGCATTTGAACCAGATAATATATAAATCTCTAATATATATTAAAAAAAATTGAAGCTGTTGTTTTTTTGGAAAGAAATTTTAAAAACAATTGGTGTACCTAGGACCACGGAAACCCGTGCTGACAGGCATCGGTACATGACAGTAATTGGTTATTTGGGAAAGAAGTACTCATTTTATAAAAAAGCACAAATAACTTTTGTATAATTGTAAAATTTTAAAAAGCTGGTTCGTAGTTCGTTTTCTAATTAATTTTTTTTAAGGAGGTATTCCTGGTTGGCAAAAATCTTTGTTCAATTTTTTTCATATTTTTATAGCTTGGATATTTGAGAATATCGTCCTAAAAGGGTTTCTTGAAATTCGAAATACTTTAGGAGATATTGCCTATTTTGTCCAGCTATGTTTTCGCCAATATGCGATTTGCTCAATTTGGCTACTTTTGGAATGCAACGGTTTGAAGCAACCACCGAATTTCGTTCAACGCGTTCTTTAGTAGGTAATAACTTGTTTGTATACACATTTTAAAAATAAATAAATGCACATTTTAGAGCTTTGGTATTCGAATGTTGGCAGCGTTTAGTTCACTTTGAATTGAGCTATAAACCGGACGCGAGCGCGCATACCGTTTTGAAAAGTACAGTTTTGATAAAAAGTTTTGTTTGTGCTAAAGACAATGGATCGAAAAAGTAATAGAAATAAAAATAAAAGAAACACTGGCAGTAATCGAAAAACTCGTCACTTGAAACGCTAGTTTCGTGGTAACCAATACGAAAGACATGAGAACACGCACTATTGAGATTGGCAATTATATTGCAACTATCATATTTAACGAAGGTTTTTTGCCAATACTTCAAATAATGAACCTTATGGGCATCCCAATTGGCAACGTCACATATGATTCGCCATGTCTCGGAGCGAAGAACGTTTGAAAAGGTCCGAAGTCAGAAGCCGCATCAAAAGAAGATAGAACTGCCCGAAAAGCACAAAGTGCCGCTAAGTCCTCATTTTTTGAAGAAGAGGGAGGAGTTCTTTATGGGGCTGGAATTGCAGATTGATATATGTAAGTATTTAAAAAAAAAAATGTTTTATTGCCTAAAATTTTCTTTGAGTTTTTTCAAAATTACGATTTTGAACTTATTATTATTATTATTATTATTTATTTATTTATTTACTTATTAATTAATGAATTTACTTATTACTAATTAATATTTATTTATTAAGTGACTTCGAAGTCACTTTTCTCCGGTTCTACTGAACCGATTTTGATGAAACCAAGTGCAATCGACGCAGAATTGTCACCATTCTGGTCCCTACCTCAATCACTTCAATCAATTTTTTACTATTTTTTTACACTAAGCTACAAAAAAAAAGGCACGAAATCGGTTTTTCATTTTTCAATGACCGCCATTTTAGAAAAAATTATCGAAAAATTATAATTGAGGTAGGGGCCAGAACTACATCTGTACTGAATCTAACGCCGTTTATTTTTTTCATTTCAGATGATCCGAAGTCGAGTTATCCGGGCTGCAAGCAGCATATCTTTTTTTTCGACGCCCAACTTTGAAGGCCGACAACTTTTTGAACAGCTCTCGTAGAAAGGAAAAAATTTTTTTATTTAATTAAGTATGATCTTAATACAATAAAAAAACAGCATTTAAATAACTCTTTGCGTTTTCAGAAGAAGTTTTTCAAAGAGTGTCTAAAAACAGCCTTCCAACCAGAAATACTCCCTTAAAATATACTAAGGGTTTTTCTAAAAAAACTCTTTCTTGTTCTTGTTGCTTTAAAAAAACTAAAAAATCCAAATTTGAAATTGAATTGAAACCTTGTGGAAATCTTTTCTTAAATTTTACCTAATGCAGATGCAAAATGCAAAAAATTGTATAATTATGTTAAATAACTTCGTCGTTATAAATTTTTTTCTAGAAGTGCACCTTTTTGAAATTTTTAAGTTGAGAATTTTTACAAAAACACTTCCCAAAAATCTAAATGCAAAATTTGGAAAACAACAGAACGAATGAGTTAAGCATGGTCTTGGCTATTTTCTGAGTGAAATTGAAAAAGCTGAAATTAGGGAAAAAAGTATACTTGCTGAAAGTTGACTTTTTTTTAAAAAAAAAAATACTTTAAGTGTCCTTTTAAAGCAATTCGATCACACAAAAAAAAATATAAAAAATCGAAGAATATATTTCTCACCCGGAGTAACTTTAATAATTTTAGAAAAATGTATATAATACATTCAAATATGTACATGTGATAAAAACTAAAAATTCATTTGAGGTAAAATTTCATATTAAATTAATATATCAAATTTCAAATTAAATTAATACAAACCTAAAATAATTAAACTCATGAAGGCACTTTAAATGTACTAATTAATGTATGTAACAAAATACTTATAGAAAATAATAAGAGATAGAGATCACTTAAAAAATAACTGAAAATAAGGAAATTCATCAAACAATCAGCTTTACACACATCAAATTGAACTTTTCAAACTTCAAATATAATCTACTACATTTCGAAATTAATTTTTTATAAATCAATTTAAACATTTTAGACTTTTCAAACTTAAAATTCAACTATCAAAACATGAAAAAGTCAAAACACGAAATAAGAAGTAAAATTTTAAGTTTAAATTTGGATTGAAATATTAAAAACCTTAAATTGATTTATAAGAAGCTAAATAATATATTTTTTTTGCGAAGCAGCCTCGGAGTGCCTACCAAAAATAAATTTGAATATTGAGAATAAAAAATACATTGCATTATTAGATACAGGAGCAAGTTTTAGCTTAATAAGTAAGGAAATAAATGATTTTAACAAAATTAAATTAAAACGGCCAATAACATTTAGTACATTAACGAACAGAGTCCATCTCATAGGTACCAGGTCATAGCGGCTATTTAGGTAACGAGATCGCGGACGAACTAGCTAGGAAAGGGGCTGCAAGGTCCTTCATAGGCCCAGAATTATTCTGCGGGATACCATGGGGCACTATGCGCCATAACATTAAAATGTTGCTAAACAGAGAGGCACTTCACTACTGGAGGGAAACTGAAGGTAACAGACAGGCTAAAACATTCATGCCAACCACTTCGAACCAAAGAACGAAACAATTCCAGACTCTAAGTGGAAAATCTATCAGACTTGTCACAGGTTTCCTAACTGGACATTGTAAGGTAAATAAATACTTATCAACCATGGGTATAGTCCAGGAAGATCTGTGTAGGTAGAACCGCATCTAATAGCGGATAGTTCACCCAAGGACATCGCTCGGTTCCTAACGCACTTAACGATTAAGGATGAACTATAACTTATAGAGGTTTGTTACAATAGGCCTTTGAGGCCGCTGTAACTAGGTGACTTGCTCCCTCCTCACTTAACTAACTAACTAACTAACTAACTAACTAACTAACATTAACGAACAAAGACACAATAGATTATGAAGTACACACAAAAGGACTGGACGAATTTAATTTACCTGACAATGCAAGGGTTCGTTCGAAAGTAGCATCATTCAGAGGTAGGATGTAGGACCTTATAATACACATAGATATATTAAATGTCCAAATAAATATTGAGAACAGAGAAATAATACTACACAAAAAAAAATGTAATTTTTGAATAACCCATATAATTTTAACCAAATCTATACCCATGAGACGTGTGAGTTAGATTTTAAAAGACTAACATTAGACCATTTAAACGAAGAAGAGCATGAAAATAATTATTAAATTATTGAAACAATATAGTCAAAATATTGTAATCAAAATATGAATATAGTCAAAATATGTAATGAAGCCCAAGCCGAACAATATCAAAATTATTCAAAATTTGGAGTTACCGAAAACTGAAAAACAAATAAAAAGCTTTCTGTTACCAATTACGAAATACTTCAAAAAAGGTACAAAAATCAACATAGAGGATCCTACTTATGTTGAAGCATTCGAAAAATTAAAAATATTAATCAACACACATCCTATTTTATGCTACCCCGATTTTGAAAAACAATTCACATTAACGACATATGCATCTAACTACCCAGGGTAGTATGCCTCGAGAACACTAAACAACCACGAAAAGAACTACTCTGCGACGGATAAGGAATTTTTGGCGATAATGTGGAGCGTCAATTACTTTATGGAGCGTCAATTACTCACCGATCATCAACCGATTAAATATTTACACTCGAAATACAGAGGGAAAGACATGTCACCAAGACATCAAAAATGGTTACTAAACTAAGCCAGTACCAATTTGAGATTGAATATTTGAAAGGTAGAGAGAATAAGGTAGCGGATTTCCTAAGCAGGTTAGAAAAAAGTAAGGACACCATTTTAGAAAACGAGAGGGATAAAGACATAGATATTTTCGATTTTTTATCAGTCAATAATATGGAAGACGACCAAACAATGGCATCGGTTCACTCAGCTGAAGAAGATTTGTGTGATCATTTCTTTATAAAAGAAGAAATTGTGAACAAATATAAAACCCAAATAATCTTGACAAATAATAAAACAGAGGAATTAAAGCAAAGACACGGAAAAAGAATGATGTTCATAGCAGAAAGAGATTTTGACCAAATGGGAGAAATTTTTAGGAGATATATTTGAAGTGGGAAAATAGGGATTTTTTCGGAATTATCTGAACATAGCTATAACATAGTACAGGAAAAATTAATAAATGTGTATTCAAATGACAAACAAATTAAATTCACTAAATATACCATGTGGGCACAGGATATGGAGACAGAGGTTGAGGCAGTAAAACAAATAGCATTCTACTATGTGAGAGAAAGTCTACATTCAGGAATCACTGAAACATAAAATAAAATAAAATATAAAATATATTTCCAAAAACTGATGGAATTAATCCAAGTAGTAATAAACCAATGTGACATTTGTCTACAAGTAAAATACGGAAGACACCCAATTAGAAATAAATTTTATCACAGAAACTCCATCTGACAAAAACTAAATTATACATATCGACACATACGTAATCAAAGGTATCAAAGGTAATTTTTGATAGCAATAGACAAGTTTCCAAAGTTTGGAACTGCGTATCCACTGAATGATAGAAATCATATAACTATAATAGAAAAATTAGAAGAACATATAGCTAGAATTGGAAAACCAAATAAAATTATAGCTTAAAACATTAAGGATAAAAGAGTTTCTAACAGAGCAAGAGATTGAATTACATTTAACCAAACCCAATAGCCATACTGAAAACGCAGATATAGAATGGTTTCACAATATACTTGCAGAAAAATTTTGGATTTTACATCAAACTATCAAAAAGTTATCCATACAGCAATTGATTCAACGGGCAATTAGGAATTATAACGAAAGATATCATTCAAGCATAAAATGTGAACAAATAGAAGTACAAGAAGGAATAAAAGATTTAGAAAAGATTAAACAAAATTTAGAAGAATGTAAAAGAAGAAAAAATTGACAGCCTTAATTTAAAAAGAGAAGATTATAGGGAAACAAGAGAGGAAGTATTTATAAAGAACTATAAAGCAGTTAGGCGTAAAGAACAGCCAAAATAAAAAAAGGACCTTTAAACAAATTTTCAGATATGGACAACACTAATAATTCTAATGACATGGATACAACAACATAGAGGAGCCATGACCTCAAGAATACTGACGGAACAGTTAGGATTTGCAGACATTTATATGAGAAATCAGGAAATAGTAAAAGATTCAGATATAGTATTACACATAATTGACCTGAACGAAATAGAAAACATGTTAAACAAAATGACTGATAACCTTATTTTGACACAAACAAAAAATAAAGACTTACTTCAATTGGAACTCTTAGACGTTAGAGGCAAATAACTGGCATTAATACCAAAACAGAAAAGAAAAAGTCGTGGACTTATTAACGGAATAGGAAGCCTGTCTAAATGGCTTTGCGATACCATGGACGAAGACGACAGACAAAACATACAAAATCACCTCTTAGAAAAAAAATGATTTAAAAGAAAGTAATGATCAACAAATACACATAAACTATTATTTCAATCTGACCTTACAACAACTGAAACTTGTTATTAATAACGATCGAAAAATAATCGAAAGGGAATTAAGTGCAGTAAATAATTATATAGATGAAGAACATGAACAAAATTTATATTATGAACAATTACTCAAAAATAAAATAGAACAACTTCAGGATAATGTTGTCACTTAAAAATATGGCATGGTACACCAAAATATTTTAACAAGTAAAGAAATTGACTATAATAAACTAAAATATTTACAATTGGGTACCGCATTATTTAATAATACATATTTAATTTTTGGTATAAAAATACCTGAAAGTTTGATAACAGGTAAATTAAGGTATATTATGCAAATACCAAACAAGGAATACAATAAAATTGAATTTGTAACAAAAAATTTTTGAGTATGAAAACAAAACTTTTAAGTATGGAGAAAATAAATATTTAAAAGAATTAAAAACAAGCAGACATTGCATTATTAAATCAAATTGTAAGTTCATATGTTACAATGATCAAGAAATATTAGAATTAGACATAGATACAATTATAGTTAAAAACGCAGTGAATCTTTATGTTAATGAATCATGTAACTTAAATCAAACTATTTTGAATGGAAACTATGAAATAAAATATAACAACTGCTCAATACGAATTAAAGATTACTGCTTCTCAAATATAATTGCAGAAATAAAAGGAAACCAAATTAATATAAACAATCATTTAAATAAAACTTTTACTGTTAAAATGTCATTTGAACAAAGAGAAAAAGAACACCAAAACAATGTAAGAAATATACACCAATTAAAATACCACAGTAAAATATTGTTTACGTCAAACATAAACCCAGTGTTCACTAAACACATCCGCTCGCCCTACTCGCTGCAATTGGTACGACCGCTGACGTTTTTGTTCGGCAACATCAACGTCAGCGTCGTGTCACCCACCCAAACAAAGAAGAACACATAGAAAACCAACCACAGAAGACAACATCAAGCTGCTACAAGAAAAAACATCCAACAATTTATACGAAAACAACTTTACGAGGACATCACAACATCAACACAACATTCAACATTTACAATTATAATATCTAAAACCCACAAACATATTGTAGTACTCAGTACAGAAAACAAAGATATAAATTAAAAATTCACTATTTATACAAAATACTAATTCCTTGTTCTTTTCTCCGCCAAAACCCCGATCGTTCCGCGCCCGAACATTTGGTCCTTCGAGCCGGATAAAGGAATCTCCATATTGGCGAAGGAGAAATTGTTTGGATTTTTTAAACAATTAACACTAAAGAACAAAAAAAAAACACTAAAAATCAACCCAAAACCCTACACAAAAAGTAACACAGTGAATTA
Organism: Coremacera marginata; assembly: GCA_914767935.1. Taxonomy (NCBI): domain Eukaryota; kingdom Metazoa; phylum Arthropoda; class Insecta; order Diptera; family Sciomyzidae; genus Coremacera; species Coremacera marginata. The sequence goes on from OU612043.1 coordinate 124,072,874, forward strand.
CAATATTAATTTTATTCAGTGATATTTTATTTCAAAGTAGTATTAGCAATAAGTATTTGTGCACAAAACAAAAAAAGACACACCCAAACGCCGAAGAAAAAACTGCACGAACAAACTTTCGTCGTTCACAACCTTGTACATACACATCCTTGTTAATTCACACTTAAAATAACTTATTGGATAAATAATCTACAACTGAAAATATATTAATTTTACTCTGCAAACTTCCACTAAGATAAATATTTTGCAGCTGATTTAGTTGTTTGTTGACTTCTTGCTCACTCTCCCACCCAATCTTTGTTTATACTAAACCTCTGCACGGGTAGTCTTAAAACGACTTTCAACACATTCGTTTGGAAACGAGTGATTGTTATGTGCACAACAACATAACATTCGGTGCATAAATTGAATTTAAAATTTTAAAAATTGGAAATTGGAATTTTACATGCGGTGGCAGAATTAGATGGTCGCAATTTAGACCGTCAGAATTTTAAAATTCAAGATGGTTAATGGTATTGCCACCTAAAATTTTTTTATTTTCACGAATTCGGTGCTGCAGCAAACACTAGGTAAAAATGGGTCGCTGAATCCGAATTCATTGCCAGATTCATTGCCATCTACTAAAATGTATTTTCAAGAGTTTTTAACATGGTTTCACAGTGTTTAGGGGTCGCTGACTTCGAATGTGATGTAACAATTTTAAAACTCAAGATGGTTAATGGTGTTGCCACCTAAATTTTTTTATTTTCACGAATTCGGTGCTGGAGTAAACACTAGGTAAAAATGGGTTGCTGAATCTGAATTCGTTGCCACATTTCCAAAATTGTGTAACTTTTTTATAACAGCATTGCCATCTACTAAAATGTATTTTTTAGAGTTTTTAACATAGTTTAACAGTGTTTACAGGTCGTTGACTTCAAATCTGATGTCACAATTTTAAAATTCAAGACGGTTAATGGTGTTGCCACCTAAAATTTTTTTATTTTCACGAATTCGGTGCTGGAGCAAACACTAGGTAAAAATGGGTCGCTGAATCCGAATTCATTGCCAGATTTCCAAAATTGTGTTATTTTTTTATAACAGTATTGCCATCTACTAAAATGTATTTTTAAGAGTTTTTAACATAGTTTAACAGTGTTTAGAGGTCGTTGACTTCAAATCTGATGTCACAATTTTAAAATTCAAGATTATTAATAGTGCTGCCACCTAACACTCAGCGTTTGTATTTGATGAAAACCGATCGCAGTCGATAGTCAGCTATTGTTGTCTGCTGCATAAAATTTAACAGTCAAAGCCACACATCACGAAGAACTGTCGCACAGTGTAACGAGTGCGGCCACGAATAGCTTACGAAAAAAAAGCCATAAATTTGTAATAATAAATATGCAGAATCATAGTTTGGAGTACTAATATTCTCAATGCAAAAGTTTTTACCAATATTTTTTCTGTTAAGAAAGTGCCACTTGCAAATTAAAAGTTGACTTGAAAATATGATAAACATTTTTTTTACTTTGACATTGTATATTTTTTAATAAGGCGTTTAAAAACACAATTTATTTTTTTGTAAGAAATCTGTGACTGTTCGCTAATTTTATTGTGCAAAGCCACAGGAAGATACAACATCTTCGAACAATAACCGCGCTGTCGAGCAAAAACAGCAGCAGCAACTACGCCGCCACAATAAACACCAAGCAGCCAAAAAATCGGCTGATTTTGACATTATACATATATTCTGATATCAGATTCGAAGTCAGCGACCCCTTAAAACTGTTAAATGATGTTTAAAACTCTTGAAAATACATTTTGGTGGGTGGCAACACTCTAATAAAAAAATTACACAATTTTGTAAGTCTGGCAATGAATTCGGATTCAGCGACCCATTTTTATCTAGTGTTTGCTCCAGCACCGAATTCGTGAAAATAAAAAAATTTTAGGTGGCAACACTATTAATAATCTTGAATTCTAAAATTCTGACATCAGATTCGAAGTCAGCGACCTCTAAACACTGTTAAACCATGTTAAAAACTCTTGAAAATACATTTAGGTAGGTGGCAACACTATTATAAAAAAATTACACAATTTTGAAAATCTGGCAGTGAATTCGGATTCAGCGTCCCAGTTTTGCCTAGTGTTTGCTCCAGCACCAAATTCGTGAAAATAAAAAAAATTTAGGTGGCACCACCATTAACCATTTTGAATTTTAAGATTGTGACATCAGATTTCAAGTCAGCGACCTCTAAACACCGTTAAACTATGTTAAAAACTCTTGAAAATACATTTTAGTAGATGGCAATAATGTTATAAAAATTTATACAATTTTGGAAATCTGACAATTATTCAGCAATCCATTTTTACCTAGTGCTTGCTCCAGCACCGAATTCATGAAAATAAAAAAATTTTAGGTGGCAATACCATTAACCATCTTGAATTTGAAATTTCTGACAGTCTTAATTGCGACCGTCTAGTTCTGCCATCGCATCTACAATTCCAATTTCCAATTTTTAAAATCTTAAATTCAATTTATGCACCGAATGTTATGTTGTTGTCAGCATTAATCGTTTAAAAATCCTTCATTCTGTTATGTTTGGTTTAGATTCGTTTGTCCGACGAATGCTACCGGCTATGCTATGTTTGAGTCGTTCGGAATCAATCGTTTCCAAACGAATGTGTTGGAAGTCGGTTTAAGACTCTTTATGGCTATGGTGTTAATTTCACTCGCAGTTATAGTTATGTAAACTACTGAACTCGACACCGAATGCACTATTGTTGTAGTAGAAACGAGTTAATCCGTGCAGAGGTTTAGTTTATACGTATGAGCATACATACATACATACACACACTTGCGCTAAACATTAAATTCTCATTTGGTATTACCATCTCGAGAAATACTTTGTATTACCCTATTATACTTCGTATTACCTTTGTATGGGATTTTTCAAATATACCCGATATTATTAAAAATTAATTTTATTTGAAAAATTGTTAACCCTTTGTGATTCCTTAACCCATTAAGGACCTTACCTCTTTCTTAAAAATGTTTTCAATATTTTTGGATTTTTCAGCGATTTCCATATAAAATTATAATTTAGCCAAAAACGAACACTTGTTAACCCATAAGTACCTTACACAAAAGATTTCATTAACCCACTAAGGACTCTTAACCCATTAAGGGCGTTTTGAAAAAGTTTGGTAACCCATTAGCACTCAAATAATAAAAAAAAAAAAATAAAAATCCGCTAAGTAAAGTAAAATCATTAACCCTCATAGCCTTGATAAACCATTCAGTGCATAAAAACCCACCCACCCATTAAACGATTTTACGCAGCTTTGAGATTTTTCTATGAATGTTCTTAAAATTTCTCAGAGAAAGATACTCAAGTTGCACACACAGCTTAACCCAACCCAACCCTTTTCAAGTCAGCTGAGTCAACATCTCTTACGATATTTGTTCATTTCTCAAATGACATTCTTAAGATTGAGCTAACTCACAGTGAAACTCAACTGGAGGATCAGACTTAACACCTCTTGAACTGCAAAGAAAGCAGTTGCACTACCTCTTCGATAGGTTTCAAGGCGTATATGAAATAATCTAAGAAAAACCCGAAACTTCATCAGAAACCTTGGGTAAAGAAAAATTCAAGGAGAGCTATAGGAAGACATATCAATCTTACGCACGATGCTCTGCTTCAATGAATGAGCACATTGAAGTGTTGAAGACACCCACTATGAAACCCACGCCATCGCCTCCAGCTATGAACTCACCTGTGGATCAGCACCTAATGATCCGACTCCCACCTTGCGATATTGATATTTTTCATAGCGAATATGCCACGTGGCCAACCTTTAGGGACCTTTACACGGCCCTATACATTAAGAACTCTCGGCTGAGCAACATAGAAAAACTTTTCCACTTGCTGCAAAAAACAAAGGAGAAGCACGTGATGTCATAAAAAATGGCCTTCTCAAAAATGAGGGATTTTTATGGCCTGGAGCAATCTCGTAGATCAATACGAGAATAAACGGATGCAAATCAATGCGCAACTAAAGACTCTTTTAAACTTACCACAGGTTGTTGTAGAGTCAGGAAGCTCTATAAAAAAGCTTCAACGAACCATAAACAACTGTGTGTTTAGCCTGCAGTCCTTGGATATAAACACAGATAATTGGGACCCCATTCTTGTCTATTTGTGTTCCACCCGTCTTCCCAAGCATACCCTTGAGGAATTTGAAAAATGTATAATTGGCAATTCTTCAGTGCCAGATTGGAACACGTTAGATCATTTTCTCACCCATAAGTTTAAAACTCTAGAGTCTGTTGGCGATATTATGGCTTTTGTCAAGCCAAGTCAATAAACCCTTCCAACAACCCTGGAAATAGATGGGAAAAAAGGCGCATAAATTCGTATCACATAAATGTGTCAAGAAATCCTGTTACCCAAAAACCCAAACCCTTGAATGCAAAACCCAAATATGAAGTTGATGGAGCTATCTGCAGAATTTGCAATAGCGAGCACACTCTTCGGGCGTGCCCAAGCTTCATCTCCATGAAAGTTAGTGACCGCCTAGCCACAGTTAAGAAAGCTGGATACTGCTTTAACTGCCTAGCAGTCTCACATGTAGTAAATGACTGTAGGAGCGGATTTAACTGTCCATTAGGGCATAATTCTCACACACTTTTTGTTTCTGATCTCATTTCCCTAGCAAAAACAAGTTTCGAATGGATGAAAAAACAATTTTTGGACAATTTTTTTGTTTTAACACCCCCACCCGCCCCCGAGGTCATTTTTTTTAAACGCAAAAAATCATTTTTTTTTACTTTTTGTGTCATAGCGTTCGTATTGTTGCAGTGACAATATTGCAATATAAAAAGTAATTTTAGCTTGTTTAAATACAAAAATTTTAATAGCTCTGCCTGGTTACCGAGATATATATTTTTGAAAAAAAAAATCGAACGAGAAGAAAAAATTTTTTTTTAGTTTTTTATTTATAATAGAAAAACTATCCAAGAAACGTTACTAAAATTATCTACATTTTTTTTCTTCAATGTATTACGCTTCTCTTGATACCCAACACTTCTTTCCCCGACTTTGGTTTAATGTACGTATATAATGGCCCAACTGAGCAATTTTGTATGAACGAAAAATGCTATTTTGGCCTAAGTTCTTACTCTTAACAAAATTTACAGGTTGTGTTAATACCATTATTTTCTCAAAACAAACCAAAAACTGATCATATTATATAGAACCAAATTAAAAACAAATCGTTTTCGGTTATTATTTAAAAAGCATTTATTTGACTTTCAAAGTCTTGGTTGGCAGGCATTATCATTTTTGTCTGTAATAAACTGTTTTTTTTGTGTTAAATGATGGCATCATACATAGATGGCGCAATTTAGCTGTTATATATCCCCCACGCTAGAGACGTGTTTTGATGCCTCTGTTACTATTTTGACGCACCTTTCCACGGCCTGCGAGTGACATGGTAAGTTTTCAAGCTTGATGTCAAAATTTGTTTCCTCTCCTGCAGTATTTCTGACCTTGCCTTCGTACGCAGAATCAGTAATTTTCTATTTAGCTAATTGTCCGATGTTTTCTTTTGTTATTAATAGATCGCGCAAAATTGGTGGTGTTTATTGCTCTAGTGGCACTTTTTGCCATCGGATCAAGTCCACATAGTCCGTAGCACTCATAAACAAGCATCGGAACCTTAAATTCCCGTACGGCTTCAACTGGAGCTGCGGAAGTGCGTTGCGTGCATCCAAAATTCGATGATATGCCAACGAACGAATCGGTTCCCGATTTTCGTTACACAATCTGGATGCACAATATTTTCCGGATGCGCGTAAAAGCCGTTTCGGTATATGCATTTGTTAAATGCGCTCATTGTTGCCGATAGCACGAGAAGTATTAGAAACCGCGACAACTTGATAAGCCTGTAAATATGAAGTGCACCACTTACACAAGCTGGGTGACTCTTATAGCCCGAACACAACACGTGCGACGAGCGGCAAGCGCCAATTGCCATATTTCATTTACATGTATTTCTTATGGGACGAATTTTGGAGACTTGTCGCGCAACATTGTCGCTTGCCGTTGCCGTCGGCTTCAATTTAATTTTAATTTGACAGGCAGCAAAAGCAAGTTTCTGCCATTGTTTACATTTGTTATTGCTGGTCGCATTCAACAAACTGTGTGTTGTAAAATTTCTGGTGAGTAAGGGATGTTTTAAACTTCACAATTTTAAGTACAACTCAGCATAATGGCATAAGAATCCATAATGAATGCAAAAGTGATTTATAAATACCTACATTTTTTAATTTCAGTGACTTTTTGTTTGAACTGGTGCATAGTTGATTCACCAAAACTGCGGAACTAGATTATTATTTTTAAGCACTCTTTAGTTGCGCTGTTTTGGTAAATCAACTATGCACCAATTCAAAGAAAAAGTCACTGATACTTTGCATAAATGCATTTAGGAACTCAGCCATACTTTTGGCAGGCGATAATTTCGATAAAATTTCACTTTCCTTTCATTTTTTCATACAATTTTGTTGTTTTTTATAACATGCTGCCACATCGATGATTCTAAAAAAGTGAAGTTATAACATGTCGCCACAGAATAATGAATGAAATTTTTTTCATATGAATGCTATTCACAAAGAATTTCAGAATTTTCAGATATTCTTTTTTTATCCATCTATCCATCTATATTATTATTACGCAATCGCATTTTTTGTGATGACTATACGTATCAAATCTATACTATAGACACGATTTTTATAAATAGGGTAGCAATTGAAAGGTCTTGCTTTGTATATGAGAAATAAGGTCTTTTTTTTCTTAAATATTGTTTTTTTTTTTTTAAATGCTGAAACAATTTTCTATGAAAACAACCAAATTTCTTTGTGATGCCTAAAAGTATGTGATAGATTTTTATTGTAATGATTTAATAATGAATAACTGGGTTACTCAACAATTCAACAGAAACATAGAAGTTTCTAAGAAATCCTTGGTTCATGGGTAAAAATAGTCCTCATTATAAAAACAAATTACCTGTTTTATATTGATATATTTTTTTTGGCGTTTAACCGCCACACGGCATTACTAGTTATTCATATTTTATTCACTATTCATTTGATACTAGTTATTCATTTGTGATTAATTATTCATTGGTTATTCATTGTTCATTTCTTATTCATTATTGATTTTTTTATTTATTAATTGATATAAATGAAACGAACAATTATTGAATTTTTAAAACTTAATGTGAATTAACACTTTTATTTATGAATAAGTCTTGCATTCATTGAATCAATTCTTATTTCGTCATTCACTCATTCATCTCTTTGAAAATAAAATTAAATTGTACAGTGCACGATCGGTTTGCCTTCCGTTTTGATTATATTTCAGTGTTTTATTTTGTGGTTACGTTTTAATTATTTTAATTTATTTAGGCGTTATTTAGTAATCAAAGTTTAATTTGTTTTGATAAAAGATTTTAAAAACAAATAAATTTAACAAATTTAAATTTTTAATTTTAAAAATTTTCCGACGTTTCTCAGATTGTTTGTCTGCTTCATCGGGGGCGTCTTTTATTAACTATAAAACTATAAAAGACGCCCTGATGAAGCAGTTTGCGAAACGTCGACAACTTTTTAATATTAAATTTAAAAAAAATTAAATTTAAATTTGTTAAATTCATTTTTTTCTTAAATCTTTCTTCAAAAAACAATAAATGTTGGTTACTTAATAGCGCCTTAATAAATTGAAATTAATTTGAATGTATTTCTTTTTTTTAGCTCAGTGTTATTATTCAAAACGGCAAACAGTTGAGTCGGCTGAATGCAGCCATTGTTTTTTGTTTACTATTGTTTGGCTGTTGAAGTGCTCGTATTTTTGTTTACTTTGTAAAAGAAGATTTTTGAGATAAAGTTTTGAAGGTAAGTTCATAAATTATAACATAAAGAATTTAATATGTATTATTTTTCTTCTATTCCAATATGGACTGAGATAAACAAATAGTTGAAGAGCAGCTGAAGTTTGCTGCTGTCGCGTTTATTATAATCAAGTTGATCAACATTTCTCTACAACGACAGAGTGGAGACATGTTGCTTGCCGCTCGTCGTGCGTATTGTGTTTGGGCTATTAATTGCTACACTTATAGGAGCTTTTAAAGTAGGGGTATTCACGATGTGGTGTATTTGCCCTTGTATTGTGTATTTGAGATAAATTTGATATTTGTAGTAAATTTTGTAAAGTTACAAAAACAAAATACACAATGTTCGAAATACAAACCTGAAGCAAAAATACAACGACGAAATCCTATTGTATTCTTTGTAAATTTCGTTGTGTTTTTGATCAGCTGATCGCAAAAGCATTCCTACTCAACATCGAGGCAAATACCGGCTGCAATGTGAGTTTATTTAAATAAATTTAATATTATTAGTGTTTCGTTAAAATTTTTCATTATTTCGTAGGCCTTTCAATTCATATTTTCAAACAAAAGTATATGCACAAATTAGCTGATTTTAAAAATACAAGACTTCATTGAAGGTTCGCTCACAATAGGTTGTAAATATTGTAAATTTTGTAAAAATTTATTACAAATACATACCATCGTGAATACCCCTAATGTAATTGACCAATATTTTTAAGGCTGACGAAGGTTTAGCGGTTGTGATATATACTCGGTATATGACGTTTGCTGTCGTGGTCCAACGAGTATGTGACATCTTTCCTTGAGTGATAATTATAAAATAACATTAGTTTCTTTCTATCAAGTCGCATAATTTTCATGCAATATTTACGTGGTGCACGATGCTCAAAGTTTTCCGGAACCACACCTGAAGAAATAATTCGACAAATGTCAATCAAATACTTGTAGTTTGTGTTCAGTAAAGCTGTGTTGAAATCTTGTAAGTTTTCGTCGAAATTTATTGTTTCGAGCTCAGCTATTTTCATGTTTGTACAGATTTTAAGTTTTCTGCCGATTGGTCCTGAGAAATTGTTCGGTCCTTTGTTTCCCCTATATATTTGCGTATCAACACTCGTAATTGCAATTCATTCGCGTGCAATAAGCAAACAAACCATTGCATTGAGAATCCCATTGACATTTCAAAAAGCCGAATAACACCACGTTATCTTCCAACATTAACATTTGTGCCATCGCAGCCAGTAGCTTTGATTGTTGATAACTTAACATTTTTATCTATTAAACGGTCATTGATGGTGTTCATCACAACGACCGATGTGCCTTCATCAACTGTGATATGAGAGAAGTAGATGGAACCAGTCTCCTGTAATATAGAAACGTGTTCTTCTTGGACTTTTTAGGCAGCCGTTCTCATATTTTAGTGAAAGATCTTTTCTTCCATCAAAAAAGAAAGCATGGATGATAACTGCTTGACTGATACCTCCTAAAGTTGACGTGCGATTTGCTCGCCGAGCACGATAACCCTTCATTCGGTCAACGACGTACTGTTTATCTGTAGACGTAATCAAGCCGACATCCATGAAAGCTGCCGATACAATTGCTACTGTTCCTGTGTTTGACACATCGTATCTATCCGCTGCTTTTGCTACATTAAAAATAGACAACAAATTGATATGGTCATCTCAATCCAATTCGGAGGCTACTTCCGTTCCTTCGAAAGACTCGGAAGATGATGACAGTTCCTGCGTATATCCGGTTTCTGAAGATGAACAAATGGTGGCTGACTGGCGCATTGATCCCGATGCTTCATTTTTGTCACGACTTTGACGAGCCAGCATGTTTTCCAGGACCTCTGAGATACGAACATCGACAGAACCAATTACCATTTTTCGCTCAGTACGCTGGTCGATTAGAAAATCGTGTTCTATAGGATTTACCTTGTTGCTTCTTTTGCAAGTGCATTTTTTAAGGTTTAAGCATTTGCAACTGCAAATCTCAAAAAGCTTACTTGCATCTGACTATAAAATAATATGCAAATGTTGGTTATATTTTCGTTGAAATAAATTTACAACAACTCAAGCGAAACACTGAACATTTTTGAATAAATTGCTCACTACCTCTTCTTCCCTTATCTGTTTAGACCAGTGTTAAGAATGCTTTATTAAAAGCTTGCAGTTTTGAAAGTACTCTTTGAGAAGTCAAGTTGAGGCTTTGTTCCATACTTCAATAACTTTGCCCGATACACTTTTTTCAGCGTCTTTCCAGGATAAATTTGTATTAAGCTTTGCGTTCTGAAGTGTTAGAATTACGTCTTCACCTATCGGTAAAGTAATCGTAGGCACTTCGCGATGATTACGATTAGGTATTTCTATTTTTCTACGAAGCATTTTATTTTTCACTTATTAAGTTTTAGGAAAGATTTAAATAATAGCTGCGTTCGATTCACTAGTGCTCAACACGCTTGCGAAAAAAATGGCTACACGCTTAGCTTTCACTTGCCCAATAGTTGGCAACACTTTTGTTCCCTTTTTCGGCGTCTGACATTTGAAAATATTCACAACAAATTGTAAAGTTTGATTTTTTTTTTGTACTTAATTCACATTTTGACAGAATATGTTACATTTAGCTTATCACGTACACAAACCAACTAAAAAATAAAGCATTGATTAGCCAAGCGTAAGGTAACGTAGCGTGACGTTGCCAACTGTTTCATATATATATATATCTCTGTAACCAGATGTTACAGATAGCTGATTGATATATCAATATGTTTGTATTCAATTAATCTACAAATGATTTTTGTTTCGCAATAATATCAATACAACAGTATGAACGCTACAGTGCAAAAAGTAAAAAAATCGGCTTTCTTACGATTACAAAATAACTTGGCGGTGTGTCGATATAATTAAACTAAATTCGGCGAAAGAAGAGTTGGGTATCAAAAGACGCGTAATACATTGAAGAAATAAAGTGTAAATAATTTAGTTACATTTCTTATAGTTTTTCTATTATAAATAAAAAACTAAAAAAATTGTTTTTTTCTTCTTCGATTTTTTTCTTTAAAAATATATATCTCGGTAACCAGATGTACCAGAAAACTGACAGACATATTAAAATTTTTGTATTTAAACAAGCTACAACAATTACTTTTTATATCGCAATATTGTCACTACAACAATACGAACGCTATGACACAAAAAGTAAAAAAATGTTTTTTTTGCGTTTACAATTGACTTCGGGGGCGGGTGGGGGTGGTCCAACAAAAAAATTGTCCAAAATTGTTTTTTCATCCATTCGCAACTTTTTATTGCCAGGGAAATGAATCGGTTTCCATCGTTACGGCCTACTGTCTATACTGCAATAAGAGACACAATTCCTTATTGCACAGAAGTATTACAGACCCAGAACCCACCCCAAGCACGAGTGCTCAAGCCATGAAAGCGGCTGAGCAGCCAAGCTCTAGAAGTCGGGCATTCACGACTCATATACAGTCCATTTACTCGACACTCAAACACCAAACAAATGAGTTCGAAGAATTAAAGGCAGTTTCTTCACACTTTGCAGCCAGCAGAAAGAAAATTCTGCTGGGAACGGCAATGATCAGCATTGAACATGAAGGAACGATACATACACCAATAGCACTCATCGATTCTGGAGCAGATGCAACATTAATTACTGAGCACCTTAGAAAAAAACTTGGTCTTGCTACCCGACTAATAGGTGCGCAAGTAACGGGTCTAAGCCAGACAGCTTCTGCAAACCCGACGAAGTGCTGTGAGCTGACATTGCGATCCTCAATCAACCCAACCTTTAAAATTGAGGCCCAGGCGCTAGTGTTGAAGACTCTCACTTGTGACTTACACACCCATTCTATTAATTCGAACATATGTGAGACCCCTATCTGGCATTCAATTGGCAGACATTAAATTTTATATGTCTTGCCCCGTGAACATGATCATTGGATGTGATATATATCCACTTGTTATCCGCAGTGGTGTTCAGCGCGATATAGGTGGATCCCTGCTTGCGCAAGAATCAGCATTCGGATGGATTCTGTCAGGCCTCCTTCCAGAGTCAAGGCCCATTAAAGTGATCTTTGTGCAACACTATAAACAACACAGACTTTAAGACTAAAATCTGGAAAGAGGAGAAAAACCCAAGAACTCGTTGCCGTCAAGCAAGGATAGCAAGGATCCGAATTTCAACCAATTGCACCAAAACGAGATAGGCTTAACCCGTTAAGCCATAAAAAACGATCTACAAATAAATACATCCCGGATTACAATCTCGTCAAAAAGCGCAATCCTAACCC